>OV651818.1:34325839-34765839 GCA_927349885.1 Psylliodes chrysocephalus | reverse complement strand
GGATTCTGAAAAAAATTTGAATATAAATGGGGGTTTAAGGGGGGTTGAAATACTCAAAAACGAACAATAATATCAACTTGCAATTTTTGGTAAACATCAAGCTCCATTAGGCGAGAAAACCTTTTGAATAAAAAAATATATAATTGAAAATTGATGTTAAGGGAGTATGTTAAACTGTGAAGAGTATAATATAGAATTCCAAGCATTATTTATCTTTATTCTAGTTTTATTTTCGTACCCACACTAGGTAAAATTAAAAAGTATACACTGTGATACTAAAACAATTTGTAGCAACAATTTTAGGCAACTATTAAGTCAGAAAATCTGCTCTAATTTTCTCTTAATATATCTTTGTAATATATTGAGTTTCCATATCAGCACCTCAGAGGTAAGGTGCGTTATGTCTAGTGGAAAACAGATTTAACTCCCCAGTTGCATTATTTCGTCAAAAGATGACGGAACATTCAGCAAGTCGCAAACCAAGTATAGCAAATTTGGGGTTAATAATAAGTCACATCAAAGTCAAAATTTTAGGACAAGGCAAAAAAATCTAACAGAAAATCGAAATAAATTGACCAAACAATTGACTTCTGCAAAGACCCCAATATTTAGTAAATTTTGCGTTTCTTTACATTTTTTGTTAAAACAATAAGTGAACTTTAGAATGCCTCTCCTGACAAATATAGATTTGGTCACTTATAGCACACCTTACCTCTGAGGTGCTGATATAGGCCGATCCCCACAAGCGAATCATTATTCTATTTCGAAAATCCGCTTGCATTCCCATTTATTTTTACTTTCCTATCTGTATACAGATATAAGGAAAGTATAGGAATCATGATTTTTTTCGACTTCGAGTTTTCGACGGATTTTTACGTTTTGAGGTCCCCTAAATCCGTTTTGACTATTTTCGCGATGATGTCTGTGTGTGTGTGTGTGTGTGTGTGTGTGTGTGTGTGTGTGTGTGTGTGTGTGTGTGTGTGTGTGTGTGTGTGTGTGTGTGTGTGTTTGTGTGTGTGTGTTTGTGTGTGTGTGTGTGTGTGTGTGTGTGTGTGTGTGTGTGGTGTGTGTGTGTGTGTGTGTGTGTGTGTGTGTGTGTGTGTGTGTGTGTGTGTGTGTGTGTGTGTGTGTGTGTGTGTGTGTGTGTGTGTGTGTGTGTGTGTGTGTGTGTGTGTGTGTGTGTGTGTGTGTGTGTGTGTGTGTGTGTGTGTGTGTGTGTGTGTGTGTATAACGCATAACTCATGAACCGATACACAGAAAAACACTTTATTTATGTTTGGAGAAGAAAATTGTTCAAATAAAAGTTACTTCTAATATTATTATCTATAATTTTTGCTTTATGTCAAAATTTCCTGAAATGGTCCGTATTCGAGAAATTTGACAAAATTTTTATGAAAATTGTTGAACTAAAAGTTGTTTGCGATATCGATCGATTTTTCTAAAATGGACCGTAATGGAAAAGTGCTAAATTTAAATTTTTCAGTATTTTCGTTTTCAATGAATATCTATAGAAAAATGTTTCCAGGTAAATGTATATGTAAACTGTATATATTTAGTTTATCCTCTAAACATTTATAGAGATGCTGCAATAGGTTGTACAAAATAACCGGAAAATGCCTATAATAACTAGATAGGAAAGTCATGTGTTGGACACATCAGATTTTTTTGTTTCATTAAAAGCAAATCGAATGCCTTGTAAACTCTTTCTGAGTCTTTTAATTCGACTTTTGTGAAATTTTCAGGAAATGCCAATAATGGTGGAGAAACCTTGATTTTCTGTATACCTTCAAAAAGTATTTATTTTGAAAATTTATGGCATCAATAGAAAACCAATTAAAATCGTTCATTTTCAGTCACGTGTATCAGTATATCCAATCAGCTCTGACTTACACTGATAAGTTTTCTAGGGGTGTCAAGTTGGCACCAAAAAAACCATTATGAAAACTATTACGTCTATTTTTTTATTCCGTTAAATGATAAAACTCAAAATTGGACGGTTCGTCTATTAACTATTTTAATAATTATTTATTATAAAGGTTCACAGTAGAGACAGTATATATGACTTTTTAACCTTTTTTCTCATTGCATTATCAATCAGTATTTAATACGAACGTTAATCTGGTATAGATACTCCATATGTAAACCTGGTTTAATATTATAACATTTCTAAAAGTCAAACGTTTGAGATATAGTACATTTTTGGCAGGACGAGCAGAACGAGGTCCCGCAACATGAACGAATTACATAAAACGGCATTTCGTAGCGTGTTACATACAATATTTTTTCTAATTTTGACTAGTTTATTTATAAAATTGTGTATTGGTAAGAAATTACTGACATCTAGGCAACCAATTTTACTAATTTCTTGTATTGTTAGTTGCATATGCATTATTTTATTGACAAATGGAACATAACATTAATTATTTATTCCCAACGACTAGTGTTATTAAAATTATTTAGTTTTCAAAAATGTAGGTTATTTTGTCGTAAATTGTGTTTAAATTATTTTGTACCGATTTAGAATGGAAGATAAGGACCAAAACAATATTATTACTGAGTTGTAAGTTTAACCAAATTTTTCAAAACCAGTTCCATCATGTTCAACATTATGCAACTGATTGCGATTACAAAAAAATGTCACTTTATATGTCAAAATTAGAAGAAAAAAATTATATTAGAAAATCCTCACAACATGTTTGTCTTATTCGTTGCTAAAAAACCATAATCAAAACTTTGTAATTATTGTCAAAAGAGATTGCAACAAACTGTAAAATATTAAAATCTAGTCAGAATAAAAGATACGTGTCTAATATGGTGTGGTTACATATCTTACCAAAGTTGTTTATATGTCATATAAAAGTTGTTTACGTACGTTTTCAAAGTTTTATTACATATTGCAAATAGGGGTTTCATAAAGTGTTATTTCTGAAACGAGTGTACCTAAATTTTTGTATCTATTATAAAAATTGTTTAGATCTCTTAATATTTTTTAATTATATGGAAACTCAACTGTACAATACAAAAAAGTTTTCAAAATACCTAACATAAAATCGTGTCTTAAAGTAAAAATTAAGATAATTATTGTTTTTTTTTTTTCTCAATATTCAAATGTTTTATTTCAAAACACATTTGGATCAGAACGGTTCTATTCAGTGAGTACTTGGAAAGGCAATATAGCAGCGCCTATTGCGACAGGCTTTTCGTAGTTTTATTTACATAATATAGGTAAGCAATTTATGAATCTATAACTATATACATCATTGGTGTGGTCTGAATATCGACTATCGACGCTTTCAAACGCTATTCTGATACAAGAACACCATCTTAATTTCATACTTTTTGAGGAACACTTTTTGTAACACAGTTATAGTTATCCATACCTCTACACTCCATAGTACCTGAAGAACCCGGTTTTTATTTAATATTCGAGAATAGATTAGTAATTTTTTCTACGCCTATATCAGTAAACGTTAAAAATCGCACTATCAACATTACTTGTAAATGACATTTAACAATAACATGCACGTAATGAGATCTTATAACATACACGTGCGTTTTGATAAGAAAACTTAAATTTCTTGGTTTAATCAAATTGCAATCAAATTTTTGTCTACGTAAGACTTTATTTGGTCTATTTACATAAATTTAGTCATTTAAAAAACAATAAATTTTAGCATTAGCGAGATACATTTTGGATTAAAAGAGTGATGCCCCTAAATGTCGGCAACATATTATACAATATTTCAAAAAAATATGTCGCGTTTTCTTAGCATGCTATGGAAATAAACGTCATGCCATTTATATTGTCAATTTTTGTAACAAAATATGACTATATCCGAACATTTTCTCAACTGTACCTACGAATATGTTTGTTAGCAGTGAAAGTGATGAAATTATGAGCACTTCACCGGAGATTTTAAAAAAAGCTCAAGCTGCCACACATAATTTGTTACCGCTTAAATCCAAAAAAAGGTACGAAATTACCTATCGATGGATTGGAATCACAAGCATAACATTAAATCCTTTTTTGAGAATGTTTTAAGTGGGCGTAGAAAAAGTATAGTACGTTACACGAGTTGTAAGCACATTACTTCCAACTCTTATTACGTAATATACTATATAAAATGTTTCAAAACTACCACTGGTCACATTATTAAAATTTTTGAAATAAAAATAAAATAGATTGCTTTGCATCTTATATCCCATTTTTAGAAAACGTAATCAGGTTGTCGCCAATATCCTCAGGATCATAAACGGTCTCACTTTATGGCCAATATGATGGAATACGGCTTCATAAAGTTCACGTGCCTAACATTACGCTTAAGGATATTCGAGAGAGGCTATTCGTTTTCTGCCATTTGGAAAAATTAAGTAGCCGTGAAAGTGGCATGGCAGACACTTTATTTACCTGTCTTATTCCTTCAAGTACATATTAGTAGAAATATAGCGATGGAATAAATTAAAATTTGAATTTAGGATACCAATCACTAATCACCTGTTGTTTCATCCTACTGAAAACTACTCAATTATAACTTTAGGAGCCAATTAAATAGGGAGTGCTTATTCTCATTTGAGTCCATAAACGACAAAAGGTTAATAGTCATTAGGCAATTTCCCGGATTCAGATAAAACACATAAAATAACATATAATAATTTTTTTCCTACGACTCCCTTTTTCGGAGATATGGTCCCATAATGGACAGCCCTAAAAATATTTTTATTTTTATAATTTTTAAAAACGATGGATACTAGATAAGTGTCCGTAAAATGGATCATTTTAAACACATTTGGCTTATTTAGTTTTCCAGGGACGGCCTAGCTTTGACACAATAATATTATTGGATGGCTTGAACCTTAAACTAAAAAAAGTTACTCCTGATCAATATCGATAAATTGTTTTAGTTTAAAAAGATGCATTGGTTGTCACTGATCAAAAATATTTTTTGTTGCTATGGTTTTTTGTTTATAGTTAAAGAATCAGTTCGCTCACTCTACATCGGCAATTTTGATCTCAATGTTCCAGTTTATACATTGCGTAACTCGGATTTGTATCCCTGGCGCATACAGAATCAAATCATAATAGCCCAAGAGCCCACTGCAAATTTTTACCGCCATCTGATAAAATAAATATACCCCAAAAGTTTGTAAAAACATTGTACTTTACCGAATAGCACCTAACCCAATCCCATCCTGAGCAAAGTGGTTAAAAAAATATTTTATATTAAAAAAATTACATAAGGCATGACAGCACTAATTTTGTTTGCCCTTAAAGTTTTCCAGTTAATATATTCAAATATATCTTGATATATATCGTTAACGGGAAACATTTTCTTCCTCTTAACATCGCACAAAGACATCTACACATGATTAGTAGGTAAAAATCATTAAAAATATGAATCAATTTTTGCTTATTTAAAAATTTATTTGTGTGCCTATTGTTGTGATTCATTTTTACAGGTTTCCAAGGAAACTACAAAAAAAATTCCTTAGATTATGGTTTAAAAGAAGTGTCTAACAAGAGTTTATAATTATTGTTGACTATCTCTGAAAAAGGTAGGTAAAAATATTGATAATTCAGGTTTAAAAGGTAGGTTCACAATTTATTAGGATTGTAATTTTCAGGGAAAATACAATTCATGTCTTGTGTGATTTTTTGAATATAAAATAATTTTTTTAACCACTTTGCTCAGGATTAGAGATTGGCACAGGTGCAATTTGGTAAAGTACAATGTTTTTACATGTCTTTGGAGCATATTTCATTTATTTATCAGATGGAGGTCGTAATTTGCAGTGAGCCCTCTTACTATAACCAATTAGGCATTCGAACAACCTGTCAAACAATAGCTGTCAGTGAAAAGGTCTGGTATATTTAAGGGGGTAAAGACATAGTCTTGCATCTTGAACGCTTTTTTTATTCGAAATAATAGTCACCAAGCCTTCCAATTTATGAAAAAATGTATCTTATTTTGATTATTATTTTTATTGTGTTTGACATAAAACATTTAAATGTAATCCATTATTCATAATTTTAGGTATTGTAAACAGAATACATCGTATGTCGCAACCCTTGGATATATCAAATCTTCCCACTGGCAGTTCAATTGTTTGAAATGCGTATTACAATATGACAACGGCCTATATTCAAACAGCAGTCTTCTGCGCATCCTGAAATTGTATCCCTGGAGTGGATGTTTTTTGGAACATTCAATTGGTCCGAGTGAGCTAACTGATTCTTTAGCTATAAACTGTGTGATAGGTATACAAATAAATTTTTAAATCAGCATAAAAGTATTTATATTTTTATTGATTTTTACCTACTAATCGTGGATATATGTTTTTGTGCGATGTTAAGAGGAAGATATATATCAAAATATATTTGAATATGTTATTTTCTGGAAAACTCTAAGGGGAAACAAAATTACCGCCTTATGTGATTTTTTTATTATAAAATAATTTTTTTTGACCAGTTTGCTCAGGATTGGGATTGACACAGGTGCTATTTGGTAAAGTATAATGTTTTTAGATGCTTTTTCGGGTATATTTCATTTCGTTATCAGATGACGGTACAAATTTGCAGTGGGCCCTTGGGATATTATGATTTATTTCTGGATGAGCCAGGGATACAAATCCGAGTTGCGCAATGTATAAACTGGAACACTGAGATCAAAAGTGCCGACGCAGAGTGAGCGAACTGATTCTTCAGCCATAAACTGTGCCTATTGTTGTGATTCATTTTTACAGATTGCCATAGAAACGACAAAAAACTACTATGATTACAGTTTAAAAGAATTGTCTAACAAGAGTTTATAATTATTATTGACTATCTCTGCAAATGGTTTATACATACACATGGTTTAAACGGTATGTAAAAATATTAATAATTTAGGTTTAAAGACTAGATTTTTTGAATATTAAATAAATGTTTTTAATCACTTTGTTCAGAATAGGGATTGTCACAGGTGCAATTTGGTAAAGTACAATGTTGTTACATGACTTTGAAGCATATTTAATTTCGTTATTAGATGACGGTCGAAATTTGCAGTGTGCTCCCTTACTATAACCAAATACAATATATGAAAACCTCCTATATTCAAACAGCAGTCTTCTGCGTATCTAAATTTGTATCCCTGGAGTGGATGTTATTTTGGAACATCCAGTTGGTCCGAGTGAGCTAACTGATTCTTTAGTTTTAAAGTGTGCCATAATACTGTTACCAAGTATGTTGTAGTAAGAAATACCTGTAATAATAAATTCAATCATAATAAAATAAGTCACAAATATGCACGTTGACTCTAGGGCTATTGGTTCAGCACAGCTATCCTAAATGCGTTAATATTCGAGGTAAATATTTTGAAAAGTAATGAAAAAAATAAAATAATAATGCCCCTACTCACGGCTTTCATGTTTAGTCTCGGTCAGCGCCATTTAGTGTCACTTGTTTTTAAAATTATTCATAAAATAAAGTTGTTTTAAGCGACGAAAAAGTTCCTTGACATTACTGCCCTTTGAATTTTGTGAACGAATAGCGTGCCAGATGTATAATTTTTTTTATTCATCAACGTCATGCGAATATTACAAGAGGGTGGTTACTAGTTCTAGCATTTTCATTTTTTACGGTGAAATAAAGGGTTTTCCATTGAATTTATAATCCTCATACTTGACTTTCAAAACGTCAAAAGATATTGACATTTGGAATCTACACTCAAAAAATGTTATTAGTATGTTCCTCAAAAATATATGTGGCGTTAACAATGATAAGATCCCTATTTGATCAATTTAATATTAATTTTAAATTGACAGTTATAGTATAATTATTAAATATTAGATATTGTAATGATTTTCATAACAGTACATTTGGGTAATATACAGGGTGTTTTTTTAATATTGTGAAAAAATTCAGAGGCGTGTCCCTTGGACGAAATGAAGCAAAAAAGTTCCTATTAACATATGTCCTACGCCTCTTAGATTTTGAACTACAGGTTGGTAAAGTTATAAGAAAAAACTTATTTTTTTTTCGAATGTAAAAGTTTAAATTGTGTATCGGAAAATGCCTTTGGATGCATAGAAACTGCGAACCAATTTTCAGAAAAATATCTACAGGGGTATTAAATATATCGAAAAAAATAAGTTTTTTTCTTATATCTTTACCACCCTGTAGTTCAAAATCTAAGAGGACATATGTTCATAGGAACTTTTTTGCTTCATTTCGTCCAAGGGACACGCCTCTGAATTTTTTAGCAATATTAAAAAAACATCCTTTATATTAAATATACAGATTTAGATATACTCTATTATGTCAATAGTGTTTCTTTTGCATTCATAAAAATATGATATATGGTATATTGAAATAAAATTATATTTACAAAAAAAATGATTTTCATAACACCACTTTTATGTAATATGAATAATGTAACCCTATTAAATACATATACAGATTTATACTATGTTATGTCAATAGTAACTATTTCTTCTCTTAACATACTTTTCAAATATTTGCTTCTCTTACATTTTGCTTCTTTAGAGCAGAAGTTATTTTCCTTTTTTTTTTGGCTCGTCTGACTTTGTCTCCGATAAAACTGCAGTCTGTTAGCTTATTATGTTCTTAATATGATGACTTAAAAAATGTACCCATGTATATTAAAAAAACGATTTATGTTATAGTATAAATTACGTTAAACAATGAACTCAAACAACTAGTAGGAAATTGTAAGTTCGATAAAAGCGGTACGTATTCATAATGAATTTAGGTACTTATCAACATATTTTTTGCTAAGCTTCACCCCTCCGATAATAGTAATTTTATTGAAACTTATGATGGTTTTGTTTCTTCGAAAGGCTATATTTTTAATCTTCTTTATAACTTTAAAACTTTTCACAACGTTTACTATGTGTTCACATTCACTGCTGATAGCATTTAGAAGCTACTATAGTTCTTATATAACTGTAAAATTATAATATATACTTATACAAAATTCCGAATCAATTAAAACACAAACGATATGGCTATGAATAAATAAGGTCTTCTTATCTATCAAAACAAAAGGTTTATTACAGTAAAAACCATGGAAACATGATTTAATCTAATCGAAAACTTGTATTAGGCCGATCAGATGTATTAAAATTTTAATTTTAACTACAAATAAGCATTGAAGGATGAGGTATGAATAAAATATCTACCTCTTGAAGCTGTACTACGTTCTGCAAATTAAATTACTGCACTTCTTTCTTTTCTAAAGTATTGTTTTCTTTCCTTTTCCTCTTCTCGCCTTACTCTCTCCTCTTCCATCTTCAAAAACCATGCTGGTGGGCCTGAGGTATCCATGCCTGCTTAGTACTCAGTGGATCTAGTATTTACCATGAACTTTTACTTTATATCTCATCGCTGTCACCAATGTTACGCAGGTTTTTGGTATCACAATTTATTTCAACTGAACTTTAACAATAACAATGCAACTCATAACATTAACGTGTAACGTCTATCATAAAACTGAAACCTGACGTCGGGATTATCCTTATCTAGCTTGCTTGATCCTTCTCGAACCTTCGCAAACTGTCGTCTAGAATATTCTTGACGGGTAATGACATTTCTGAACTATTCTTTCTTCTTTTACTTGTACTTTTGCTTACGCCGACCGCAGCATACTGTAGGGCGATGAGTAACATTCCACTTCTTTTTCTATCTGTACGTTTCCTATAATAGCCGCAGGCTACTGCAGGGTGCTGCGTAACATTGCTCCCTCCTCTCTAGTTATTCGCCCCAAATAACTTGAGTACTGGGACCTAGTTGGAACTAATGGAGAGGATCTGGACCATGGAATGGAGCTATCTTCCCAATGTGAACTACGTTAAATTAACTTCCCGCTGACAGTTGAATACGGCAGATCGTTGATTTTCCTTAAGGACGGGGTAGGGGCCTTCCCAGTTCCGCTGCGATTTCTGACGAAGTCCTCCTCGCTGCTTGGGATTGCACAGCCATACCTTGTCGCTCCTCTCAAAATGTGTATCTGTGGCACGCCTGTCGATTCTAGCTTCTGCTTTATACCCCTGTGGGCTTTCAGTCGTTCCCGAGCGAATCCATAGACCTTTTTCCTGCCATTGCATACATCACATTTTTTACACCAATCCGCTACATCCCGTCGGCAATTGACCCAATAAAATCTTTCCCGAACTCGTGCCAGTGTCCTTTTAGTATCAAAGTATCCTCCTGAACGGCTGCTATGAAGCTCCCTCAATACTTTTCTCGCCTGTGACCTCGGCAGTATCACTTGGCGGACTACATGTACTCCATCGGGGCTCTCCCACTTCCGGTACAATAGACCATCGTGAAGATCCAGGAAATCCCATTGGGTCCAGTAGCCTTTTATAGTTCTACTGTATTTGGCTATCTCTTGCCAAGTAGGTGTGACTTTATTTTTGAGCCATTCTCGGACAACCTTTAAGTCCTTGTCTTTCTTCTGTCCCTGTCTCAAACTTTCAAGGATGATTTCTTCTTCGTCACCCTCTGGCATGATAGTGGTGGCCCGAAGAGTAACTTTTTCAACCGGCTCTTCTCTTTCTTTGAGCCTTTTATTATGCCAGCATTGTTCCTCTAAACGGGGTTGCCCGAAGAGAATGTCTGTATTGCTATGGAGACCTCCTCGATGCTCTACTTTCTGGATATTGTTAGAGAACCGGCTTGGTGTGGGTGATTGGCTTCTTCGAGACGCATAGCTGCTATAATTAATTCTTGTTGGTCTTAGTAATGGGCTTGGAAAGATTGATCTATATGATTTTCCGGTCTCATTCGCTAATTCTCGATTTATAGAATGGGCCATGCTTCTACAGGTTCTTTGAAGATGTCCGACTCACCGCAATTGAAGCATCTCCTGCTTTCATTTTGGCTGTTTCGTTGTATATTTCGTAGGATATTTAAGATTTGGGAAATAGCATTAGTATTGGCCTCGTTACTTTCCTGGGATTTAATTACCCTCACTTTTGCGCGAGAAGATCTGGATAGGAGTTTTACCGATTCATATTCCTGGGATGCAATTAGTTTCTCCCTCAGCGACTTGTGATGTTGTAGACGAAGAACTTGCTGCATTTTCACATCTTGTAGTCCATCAATGAATGCTTGTATTCCGAGTTGTTCTTGGGAATCTTTCGGCACCTGTGGATAGGTCAGATGAATCAACCTTCTTATATCAGCCTCGAATTCCTGTAGACTCTCATTATGTTTCTGATTACGAACCTTTAGCTGGCTTTGGAATACCCGTTGCAAATGCTGCTGGCCATATCTTGTCTCCAAAGCTTGGACGAGAGATGAATAACTGGGTTCTTCTTGGGGAAGTTATTGTAAAACGGTTGCTGCCTGACCTCGCAGTGACACTATCAATGAAGCCGCCATTTCTTTCTCGGTCCAGCCATTGGCTCTAGCTGCAGCTTCAAATTGAAGTCGATATGATTCCCATGTTATCTGACCGTCAAACGTGGGTGGCTTGAGGGTCTTGCTAGTATAGTTTTGTGAAACTGGGATTCGAATGTGGCTTGGTTCGGTTATGGATGAAGACAAGGTAGTAGTGTTTGAAGCTTCAATGCTGTTTACTGAAGCTTGGCTCTGAATTCTTTTTTTTTTAACTCAGCCATTTCAGCTCTAATTTTCCTTTCCAGCTCTACTCTAGCCTGTTCTTGTTGCTCTAAGTTAGCTTTCAAATTCTCTTGCTGTTTCTCTAACAGATCTACACTTTAAGCTGACCAACCTCTTACTTGAAGGTTTCCTGGATTTGTAGCAAATCATTCATAATTTCTATCTCAGCGTTTCTACGCCTCTCTTCCTTCTCTTTTTCTTCATCCATCCTGCGTCTCTCCTTCTCTTCTCTTCTCTTCTCTTCTCTTCCTTCCTACGCCTTTCCTTCTCCTCTTCTCGCCTTTTCTTTTCCTCTTCTCGCCTTACTCTCTCCTCTTCCATCTTCAAAAACCATGCTGGTGGGCCTGAGGTATCCATGCCTGCTTCGTACTCAGTGGATCTAGTATTTACCATGAACTTTTACTTTATATCTCATCGCTGTCACCAATGTTACGCAGGTTTTTGGTATCACAATTTATTTCAAGTGAACTTTAATAATAACAATGCAACTGATAACATTAACGTGTAACGTCTATCATAAAACTTAAAACTGACGTCAGGATTATCCTTATATGGCTTGCTTGATCCTTCTCGAACCTTCGCAAACTGTCGTCTAGAATATTCTTGACGGGTAATGACATTTCTGAACTATTCTTTCTTCTTTTACTTGTACTTTTACTTATGCCGACAGCAGCACACTGTAGGGCGATATGTAACATTCCACTTTTTTTCTGTCTGTACGTTTCCTATAATAGCCGCAGGCTACTACAGGGTGCTCCGTAACAGTATACTTTTGACAAGTTTATAGTTGACAATCTTATTATGATTTAAATTGCTGTATTATTTCTGATTTAATATCACTACAGTTTAAGAATTAATACTATATTATTTGTTTCAAAAAAATGGCATTGTTATGACAATAATATTCTTTCAATATATTTAATCATTTATTGTAATATTGTAAATGTAAAATTAACAGTCGTTTATATAAAATTATGAAATCATAATTTAGTTGAACATAAAAATACTATTGTTATGTACGGGGTATTAATACACTGCGACCTAAAAGATCTATTGCGTCCCCTTCTTTCGCTAATGCAGCAAGGAAATAGTCTCGATGCCTATAATGACCCTTCCAATCATATCTTCTCAAGGAAATTTAGATTTCAGAGTGGCTTCAAGTTAGGTAGATCGCCCTCTTTTATTTGGTATGCTCCTAAGTATAGTGCCCTTGGATTCTTGAATGCTACACATTCAGTCCTTCACTCTTTCACTTCACAGATTCTGCATCCATTATATTCTACAAGTCTCAGTTAATTAAGGTGTTCATTGAGTCGGCAATGTCCGGTAAGGATCTCTGTTATAATACGTAGCCTCTTCTTACTCAGGCAGATACTGGCTTTTTTTGGTTACACTTACCCAGAGGTATCTTAGCCTGTCTCAGCCCCAAGAGATTGTTCCAACTGGATACACTTCTCAATGGCGTGAATTTCCTCCTGAGAGATACTTGGGAATTTATTCAAAATTTCAGAGTGCCTGGACCTACGCCCATACACTCCTATTCCAGTTCAATATATGGTCTTGGAACCATCCGTATACCACTGAATAGCATGTATTTCGGTTGCAAGCATGACAGATTCTTGGCCACATTGTTTTTTGCAACTCAACTCTATGGTTTTGAAGTTTTTCTTAAAAATGTACTTCTTTCTCATTTCGTCCTGGGACATATCCTAAGTGTCTTTAGTCCTAAATGCAATAGACTTTCGTTTGATTACTCTGTTCCTCATAATTTCATGTCTTAAACTTTTTGTGACATTCTCTATCATTAACTGTAGAGGAGTAAGGTTTAGGTGACCTCCATTGCAGCCGCAGGACAGCTTCTCATTACACGCATCGGTGTGCGGTGATGCAAACACAGACTAGTTTTTGTACTTTTGAGATATTAGCTCTCGTGGTAACTAAACTAGTTCTGTTACTCAAGGCTACAGTCCCCGTAAATGATGATTGGTCTCAATATTACTGTATACATCCATCGCAGTATGTTCGGATTACATACCATTAGGGCTTTTGTGGCTTTATTTACTATTTCCTTTCCATATATGTTCCAGAGAAGTTTGTTGTCCAGGGCAGGGTTAGTCCTAGATATTTGACTTCTATTTTCTATTCTTTATCCCGCCTAATTTGATGCTTTTGAGATTGAGGGTTCTTTTCCTTGGAAGGGCTACTAATGTTGTTTTGGTGAGGTTCGCGGCACTATCTTTTGGTGTTCTAGTCCTCTTTGGACTCTATCACAGAGGATATTTTCAAACTTTCCTCTAACAAATATGACTATGTGGACAGATGGAGATGGTGACCTGCCATATCTGTTTATCTGCAGCGAGTCATCCATCTGGATGTGGTGCTATCTACTCCTCTGCATGCGAGTGCTCTTTTAACATATTCGTATGATGTGTTGTCAAACGCTCAATAAAACTACTATAAAAATTTTAATATTTTTTTATTCCAACCATAAAATTGTTGTTGTTGATAAATTAATAATTGTAGGTTTTGAATTTTTAGGTTTTTTTTAATTTAATAATGTAGGTTTATTACATTTAAAAAAAAAATCTCAAAAATTTGCACGGTAAGGTATAGTTAAAAGTTCACTATTAGATAAATAAGGACTTCAACTATTAGAAAAAAAGTAAATTTTAGTCATAATCTAATATTTTTTATTTAACATGGTGGCGAAAGGGGTGGCGAAAGGGGTGGCGAAAGGGGTGGCGAAAGGACCTCCTTAACTGTTTTTTGAAATGTTTATAATATTTATGTTAAATCAATAAAAGGCATTCTTTAAAACCTTAACAGTACTTAGTTTAAAACATGTACCGTATAACAACGTATTCAAATAATTTAACTTTATTTTAAAAATTGAAGTTTATTAAAATATTTTTCGTAAATTACGTGATTTTATGATCAGCATAATCGACCAAATGAATCAACAGTATTGAGAATAGTGAAAAAAGTTGTTATAAATGAGATGTTAACAGAGTTTTTGTGGCCTGAATTGAATAAAATTCATCTAGAAATCTAGATGACATGTTGTTTTAGCAGAACGATGTAACATGCCACAAATCCACTGACACAATGGGCACTTATTGAAAGAACAATATCCTGGACGTGTAATCTCCAGAAACGTTGACATAAATTGATAACTAAGGTCATGTGATTGGACTTCTTCCTTTGATGCTATATGAAAAGTCTACAGAAACAATTCACAAACGATTCCTGATTCAAAAGCCAAAATAAGTTATTTGTGAGATAGAACCACAATTAAGTGAAAACTTGATGCAAATTTTTATAAAGCAGCAAGAGGTGGCCATTTATCAGGTATTCCTTTTAAACATTAATAACCTTTAACTTTAATTTTCAACAAAAATTTGAATAAATACAGTCAATATTATGTGTTTTATTGACTAATAAAAAATTGTTTCCCTAATGGAACACCCTATATTTGGGAGAACTCTTAATGAAATAAATTCTATTACAAAACTGATTTTATGAATTTTTTCTCACCAAATACGCCCAATATTAACTGAACATGCACATCATATAGATACAATACCACTCAAATTATTTGTTTCAGGTTGATGTTTTCTAACATATTGCAGGAATATTGTTATCAAATACACAAACAATAAAGAAAATCGATTTTTTTAGAATATCTGTTAACAACATAATTTATTTTATCAGTAGGTAGATACCTAATATAATCAATTAATAACTTGCAAGGTAATATTTGGAAAATATAGATATTATATTTGAAGAGACAATGCACCCAGTAGCGTTAATTGTAAAATATGGATAGAAAAAAGTAGGAAAACTTTTATCATATACCAAGGGCCTATTTCATAAAACTACCTCGCAAATTTTCACTTTTTCATTACCAGCAGTTTCATTCACCGACTTACAAACTTTCAGAAATTTCCCAGTCCCTTGCAGTTTTTTTCTTTTTGTTACCACAACAAATGAAGAACTTACAAATATAATTGTTCATCTAAAAAACTCCAAATGTACTTAACAGCTTTGTCATTAAAGAAATGACACATATTATTGAAACTTCCCTGATTAATTTAATTTTTAATACAGGCATTTTTCCAGACGCTTTTAAATTTTTCAACATAAGGAAATACTTCACAAGTTGATAACTTTCGTCCAGTTTGATAAAAGAACGTTTGGATAACTACTCTGAAAAATATAATTTTTTACCAATTCCCAATATGGCTTCCGTAAAGGATGTTCAACTTCTCACGCTATTCTAGAGGTTGTGAACCTCATAGTCGAGGGCTTTGAAGGTGGAAAACATACAGCTATTAAACTGTGTGATCTCTCGAAGGCTTTTGACCGTGTCTCTCACAACATTCTATTAGAAAAGCTGTGATATTGCAGTGTTAGAGGGACGGCATTATCATTAATTGAATCCTATTAAAAAATCGATATCAGACTGTAGTCTACAATAATTCCAAGTCTGACTTTAATTTAATTAAATATGGTGTTCCACAAGGCTCTGTTCTTGGCCCTCTGTTATTTATCATTTATATTAATTACTTACCTAGTTTTATACGATCTTATAATTCTGTATTGTTTGCAGATGATACGTATTACATCTACTCTGATAAAAATGTCTCAAATCTTATGAAGATTTCTGACGACAGAGATTCTAAATCGCAATTGTGGTTTATGGCCAACAAACTTCAATTAAATGAGGACAAAACACAAAGTCTGTACTTTTCTAATAATATTTTTAGAGTGAGTTCAGATAGTGTTAAACTACTTGTTGTATATATAGATAGTAACCTATCATGGCGTGATCACGTGGATCATCTAAGAAATAAGTTGGCTAGCTCCCTTTTTATCCTTTGTCAGTTAAAGAATATTACAAGTTTTCAAACTCTAAAAGCAAAATATTTTGCACTGTTTCACTCCCACATCGGCTATGGAATTATTCTCTGGGACAACTCTGTTGGTGCAGATGACATCTTTAAGTTGCCGAAAAGAACAATACGGCTCTTACCTAGGGTGGGTTTTCGTGAACCATGTCAAGCGTTGTTTAAAAAACTTTATATAATGCCTTTGCCAACATTATATCTATTTCCTGTTTTGACGGAAATTCACAGACAGAGTAACAGTTTAACAAGCCAATCCGTTTTGAACAACTATGATACTAGACAGGCAGACAACCAAGTCAAAGAAAAATTCGCTGGACTATAGCCTATACAATCTATTACCCCAAGATCTCAAACAGCTTGGCACTAATCAGTTTAAAAAGAAATTAAAAGCATTTTTGTTGAGTTATTGCTTCTACTCTGTCAATGAATACGTAAAGCACTTACGACTTCCATGAAGTATATTTTATTTGAAATTTTTTCCTCTAACAACTACACACTGAAAATTTATTAATATATATTATTTTTTATGTTTGTGTGTTTTTAAATTTTATTATTTATATGAATGTTTTTTTGTGTAGTTACTATATATAATATGTTTGACGCGTAGCTGTTCGAGAATCCTACCCCGGAAAATATTGAAAAGTTTGAATTTGAGTTTTAGCGCTCCCAAAATGAGTTATTTTTCGTGTAATTTGCATTGGCGGGATTTGTGGGATTTACGGGATTTTAAAAGGTGGGATTCGGCTAATATTTGCGTTGTAGGCCAATGGAGGGATCTGGACCCCCTAAACCACACCCCTCATACACGTCTCAATTAGGGTGTACTTTAAAGTCCACTTGTACTGAAGTTCTAGACCTATTGTAAGACTTCTCAGTTTCTACCAAGGGCAGCTCCAGAGGGTGGCTATGGGGGCCATGCCGCCCTTGGTTTCTACCCAATCAGATTAAATGTTCTTGATAAATTGAAAAATATGTGTGAAGGGAGCTTTAGCGATTTCTTCAGGTTCCGCATATTATACCCCAATGTGCCATTCCCGTTCCCATTTAAGGATCGGGCAATAATGGCACAGTATTTGAATAGGAGTTTTGTCCTCCTCTTCACCTATTCCACATAGGGAGTCTTCAGATATCCCTAAGAGATTTAGGTGACTTATAAGGCCACAGTGTCCCTTAAAAACTCCCATTACGATTTTTAGTTCGTTCCTACTACGGCTTAGCGTTGATTTTGTTTTCTTTTGGATCGACACTCTATTAATATTCTGGACTGCATGGTGGGGCTGTTGACAGTCCAATATTAATTTCGATTGTATTTCTACCTTTTCAGTGCTTTAAGAACTGCCTGACTGCCGGTCATAATAAAAATTAATTCGTTAGTCTTACTTGTTTGGACATACATATACATCCAAAACTGCAATAATTTCAGTAGATCCAATGAAATTTTCTAATTACCTAGAACTTATTCCTAAAGAAAACAATAATTGAACTCCCTTCAAACGCTATCAACAATGTTCTGAAAATAATATAAGAAAAATGACCAAATACCAATGCCCTAAGTGCGATGGATGTCCAGGTTTGTGCATTAACCCATGTTTTAAAAAATGGCACACAAAATTAGGCCAGAAATATGATCCATGTTTGAAGTTTTCTCTGAACTTTTTTTAAAATTAATGTTTTTCTTTTGAAAAGACTATACGTATCCATTGGTCATGTTTGTATTTTTTTAATGAACCAATGGCTACTACAACAGTGACTCAATATCCCAGGGGCCAATCATTAACAAAAAAATCTGTTTACCTTTTCTGTTTAAGTTCCATGTTAATATAGTACAGGGCATAGTGGCGCATTCGTTTGCAAAATTGTTTTAATTCGTATTTTTTTTTTTAAATGTCCGGAAGGCTTTCCTGATTATAAAAGTGTAAGATGACACTCGATATTTGTTGATGTTATTGTTTAAACAACGAAAAATTAATTAAGCCAGAAAAAATGCATTTTTTGCAATAAATAAATTTTTTTTATATTCTTTAGGATATTTCGAATAAAAAAAGTCCTTACGCCCATCATCGTGTTCAACCCTTTAATTGTTATGAATTTTTTAAAATACAAAATTGACGAAAATTCTAATTTTCTTGAATTAAATAATATACCTTAAAATTTAAAATGCTATAATTTTAAATTTTTTACCAAATTACGAATTAGAATTTTTTTTTTTTTTTAGAATTTATTATTGACAAAATATAAATACAATAATTACAGTAAAGTTTGAAAACATTTAACATTTGACAAGGAGCCCTAGAATAAGCATCTTGCCTAGGCTGTGTAGCCTGTGTTGCTATTGTGCTCATTCTAGGTCCCCTTTTTTAAATTGTATTATAATATATAATATAAATGGTAAGCATAAAAAAAAATAAACAAAAATTGGAATAATAATGAAGATGATGTATTGGGATTTGGCAGATACAGTGCCAGACTTATTGATGTTGAATTGGTTAATGCTTGAGGAATCGCAGGGCATGTTTGACATTATCGGTATATATATATATATATATTTTTTTTTTTTATATATAATTTGAATAGGACAATGAATCAGAATAAAAATTTACTATTGTGAGATAGAATATATTTCTTAACTTCAGTTTTAAATATATGTTCTTTAGCGATTTGTTTTATATTTATAGGTAGGAGGTTATAATATTTTGGGCCAAAATAAAAAAATGATTTTTGGGTAACTGATTTTTTAAAAAGGTTAACGGCTAGGTCCATATTGGCAGTAGAGCGAGTAACTCGAGAGTTTTTATATTGAAACTTTTTAGTACTGTTGTAAATTTTTATAATACATTGATATATAAATAGCGATTTGATGTTAAAAATTTGTGTTTCGAAAAAGTTTAGGCTTATTAAAGATAATTTTTAGGATAGTATTTTGAGCTGTTTGTAATATATTAAGTGTAGAATTAAAAGCACCGCCCCATGCGATAATACAGTATCTTAGAATGGATTCCACAAATGAGTTGTATAGCATGATTAAACTTTTTCGTGATAGAATCTGCCGAAGCACGTAAAATTTATGCATTAAAACAATTTTGCAAACGAATGCGCCAGTATGCTCTGGTCTAATATGTCAATCCGTTGGTACAGCAGAAAAAAACTGGTTAAAGCATTGATAAAACAATGATTGTCTTGTGGTATTAATTATTATATTATTAAGTAAAGTCAATGCTGCATATATTCTGCGAATCAAGAATTTCAATATTTCGCACGCTTTCGAA
Organism: Psylliodes chrysocephalus; assembly: GCA_927349885.1. Classification (NCBI taxonomy): domain Eukaryota; kingdom Metazoa; phylum Arthropoda; class Insecta; order Coleoptera; family Chrysomelidae; genus Psylliodes; species Psylliodes chrysocephalus. The sequence continues at coordinate 34,746,043 of OV651818.1, read as the reverse complement.
AATTTGGATAAACTGAATTCCTTTTTCAAAGAATATCGATCAGATAAAGATTTCAATAACATACTTGTGGATGCCAAAAAATTACAGAGAATTATTGCAAAGTTCTATAACGTCAGCCACTAATAGTGACAACGTAATTAGAGGCAAATAAATTCCATGCTAAAATAAGACTTATTGCAAACCTGAAATTTTGACATTATACATATTGTCCTTATACATATTTCTAACCTCATTTTAAAAATTTTAAATTACAGTTCATCTCTTTTTATAATAGTACATAATATGGAAGAGATTAGAAATTACCATTTTAGTAGGTTTAGATGACGAAGATATTTAATATTAAAAAACTTCGAACTGATGCGAATGTTGGCGAGCGCACCCGAAAACTATAAAGTCGCCACTAAGTGCTGTCCTTAAACATCCACAATTAAGGACAGGCACAATCTTTATTAATAGTGACTGACTTTTAGTGAACTTGCACAGGGCCGCCGAGAGCCAGGCCGGGCCCCAGGACAATTATCTAGATCGGGTCCCGTGACAAAAAAAAGCTTCCAAACAAAAACTTTTCCTCTTCTTCTTGAATTGAGTTTTCTAAAAAAAAAGGTCTTCAAGCAAAAACAAACTTTTCCTCCTCTACTTAAATTGAATTTTCTAAAAAGAAAAAACCGCTCCCCAACCAAAAACTTCCCCCTCTCGTCTTGTGTCGAGTTTCTCATACAAAACAAAAAAATCCAGTTGGGCCCCCCTTATACTGCTGCCGGGCCCCCATTTGAGTCCGGGCCTCGGGATTTAGTCCCGGTTACCCCCCCCCCCCTCTAGTCGGCCCTGAACTTGCAATTACTCCTCTCTAATTGTCTCGATTTAGTAAAATGATTAATTTAGGGTCGATCTTTTCATCTCTGAGTAAAGTTACCTGTAGGTTTACTTGACAGATTAACAAACAATAGTCCTACAGTTTAATCAGCAAGTAGTTACTTTTAACTTTACTTAGAGGTGAAAAGATTGGTGCTAAATCGAAGAAAACAAACCAATAAATACCGTTAACAGTAAAAAATATATATGTTGAAACTATACAATTTTAAGAAATTACAAAATATGTGTTAGATGCAAATGGAAGTATTTAAGACCTAACTTTGATACTGAAAGATTGAGCAGAAAATATGACAAAAAAAATTATATGACTTTTTGGAATGTACAGTCAAGATTTTATGGTCTGTAAGTAATAAGTTACTGTTTATTAAATAAATGAGTTAAAATATGCCAAAAATTTTCTGACCGATTACCCCTCGGCCAGTAATAAATACTCGTATTTTTTTTTTTTTAATACATCAAGCACGTTTCTTAAGGTAAGTTACTAAGCAACGTGCTTTCAGTAAGTGAAAAAAAATTATTTCGAATTATCGCTGTCTTTGGGATATTACTAATGAAAACGAATAATTTTTGTAATATATGAATAATTGACAATTCGTGTACCGTCAAAATATTTTAAACTTAAAAAGGTATCTTGAATTTTATGTTTATCATATTACTGTAAGGGTAAAGTTGAATATTCATGATAGAAAAATGAGAAGGAGAAGCGTACATTTTACTTTTTTTTTTCCTACTATGAAAATTTGATGTAAGTTTAGAATTATTTTACTTGTTCAGAGAAGTTTTTGTTTTGTAAATGTCTAACCAAAGCTAGAAAAGTTCAATTTTAAAATTAGAAATGCCAAGTGCAATGTAAACATTATTTTTTGTAATTGAAATAAAGAAAATAAAATAAGACTCAAAGACATGTATCATCGCAATAATACCAGCTATTGTTTCTTTCCTGAAAACAACTACTCCTTTGGCTAATACATCACCTAATTGAAATTGAAGCTGTGAAAACAAATTATTTTGGTTCAATGCGCATATAGGCGCAAAGTTTGCGCCTCCCTGGACAACAGAAAGGACTGATAACGATAGTCCCATATTTTGTTATTGAATAAAATATCGAAAACCAGCATTAACACTTACGCTGATTTCATTATAATCAAATATCAAATGGGATTTAAAACAGAAAAGATAATTGAACTTTCATTCCTTTTATTTGCTAAACTCAGATTGACTTTATCTATTACGGGAATCATTTGATTTAAACCAACTTTGGCAGTAATTGAAAATCGGATTATATCTCTCCTTTTCGAAGGGCTTTTCCTAGAATTCTTCTCTCGATTTGAGAAAACAGGCACATTAGGTCAAATTTTCTGAATTTTTATGTTCAAAAAGATTCTAAGTTTTAAAAACGCGTTAAAAAAAACGTTATGTGGGAGAGAGAAAATAGTAGTTTATGATACAATGATGTACTCCTTTCTTCTGAAAAAAGCATAAAAACAGTTGTTACGTTGTTCTTGGTCCAAAATGTACTCTTATATATTTTCTCAGTTTTCTATTAGATGTGTTCAGTGTTGCCACATGAAAATTTTCTGGAACAGTAGATGGGTGGGAAAAAACAGTAGATAATCGAAACTGAACAGTAGATTTTATTACAGGGGAAAATAATTATAATCTGCAGTGTAATAAATTTAAAAAAATACAAGTCATTATATAAGAAACGAAAAATAAACTTTTTTGTCTTTTATACTCTGAAATTAAAACCAAATTTCAGCCTTTAAATATATGTAGTAGTTTTTTCCAATTTTCTCACGATTATTACGAAAGTTGTTTACTTGTTAGTAAATGCCTATTCAATTTTGTTTTGATATATTTTTTTTACATATATATTTTTTTAAATTTTTTTGTGTCTATACGTTTTTTATATCTATTTTGTTTTCTTTATAATTTGTATTCTCAAGAATTTCCTTTTTTTTTTCTTTTTCCTGTTTTTTTCGTTTTTTTTTTTTCTTCTCTTTTCCTTTCTTTTTCTATTTATATAGCTATTATGGGGTAACAACGGTACTCACAGTTTTAAGTACTTTTAACATAAAAATAAATTATTTTATATAGAGTTGTCTTCTAAAATCAGTAGATGTTCAATATATATTGAAAATTTTACATTATTTAATATTAATTTATCAATATGGTAGGTGTTTAAGGTACATTCTATAATATGTTGTAAAACGGCAATTCCATCACATATACCTATATCTATTACTATCTATTAAACCTATGTATTTTGAATTTATGTGCTGGTGATAGAAAGTGATTGCTCCAGATTCTACTAATAATACGTATAAATGATCTATTTTCTACATTGGGAAACCATGGCATTTTACGAATTTTAGGTTGAATGGATTTATAAAATCTTTCCGAACTTCTCTGATTTAATTTGTTTTGCCATTGAATACGAATACGAATTGAATACGAATTTCTTTAAACATTCGTATAAAATCCGGCCCCGATACTTTGCAGTTTAAATAATTCCCAGAATTAGCTGCTAATTTCGCAAGTGAATCAACTTTTTCATTCACTGGTATACCAACGTGGGCCTTTATCCAGGCTAAATATATTTGTTTACCTATAGCAACTCCTTCGGAATAACACTGCAAAATCTCTAATAATATGTAATTTAGGTCAGGGTCAAGATAAACATTTTTATGTTTTTTAATTGGAATTCTTGATTGTTTCGACCCTAAAGAATTACAAATTTTGTTTCATTTTGTTGTAAACATAAACGTATGATATCTTTAATTGCTATTAGTAGTTACTGCGTTATTGTAAATATATATGTTGTCCAGTAGTTTATAAAGTAGATTAATGTTTTTTAAGGGTAATAGACTGCGCACCCTACGTTGTGTTCTGATTTTGATCCATCGGTAAACACTTTTTTCAAATCCTTGCCATTTTGTATTGCATTCTCTTGTATAGATTTTTTTGTTATATAAATATTAATAATACTGAACTCAAAGTTGATATGTGTTTTTATGGCTATGAAATAATTTTGGAATGGATATGTCCATATGGGTAAACCATTAGATACATGTAAATCCTTAATTGTATCGGTATTTGTGGATTGCTTTTCTTAGCCGAATATTTCTCGGTCAAACAATAAACAGTTAGGTTGGCAATTTTATTAGTAAATTAAAATTTTTCGATCATTAATTTATCAAGAATTTGTCACTCAGAAACCTTCTTCTTAAGTTTAGGGGTGGTTCGCAAGTTTCTGCTTCCATGGCGTCAATTGGAAGACCAACTTTTTAAGTACCCGATACTAAATCGTAAACATTTATTTTTCATTTCTTCGACTTTTTTAAGATGTGTTTCTGCTGCTAAATCGTAATCATCGTAATCATCGTAATCATAATCCAAAATTGATCTATAAAACATAGCAATATATTTGGATCTGCTTCCCAAGAGTGATGTCTAAAAGTTTTCATTCTATTCAGTTGTTTTTTATTATGTAATTTATATGGGCCTTCCAGTTTAGTTTGAAGTCTATCATAATACCCAGGAATTTTGGGCTAGATTTATATGGAATTGTATGATTTCCCATCTTCAAATTAGCCGGATGTTTGAATCTCTTTCTCGTGAATGTAACTATTACTGATTTATTTTCGGAAAATGTTAGACGGTTACTAAGACTCCAACTTTGTAATTTTCCTACCGAAGCACTGGTTAGCAGTGACTACGTTTTATTGATTTGTGCCTAGTGTATATTACTATATCGTCTGCGTAATATAGAATACTAGTATTTCGTGGTTTGACAGTTTCTAAGTCGCTAGTGTATATTTTTATAAACTAAAGGCATAAAATAAAATACAACCTTGTGGTATCCCCAAAGAGGTTTCTCGAGGTTTAGATAATGTATAATAATAGTTATTTATTATACAATGGAAAAAGTATTAGATTTTAGCTCGAAGTTATCATCACTTTTTTCCCACATTTTTTTGGGGGGGCTGATCTATTTAGTGATGTACAAAATGATTTCAGTTATCCTTTTTAAGCTGTTATATTTTCTACCTAAATATTTTGAAAACCATATGATCAATCTATATAATTATATATCACTAACCATGTCAAGAGCCTTTAGACAGCCATTTTGTTTGGAATGCCTAATTAGGCTTTGACAGGGTCCATGATATATAGTTATAAAGATTGATCACAATATGTTTTTTAAAATACATAACATAAGGTCATGCTCTGAAGTAGTAAAAATGTAAGTAAGTATCTATTTTTTTACTATATTTAAAGACTGAAATTTTGTTTTAAAACACATTTTTGCTAAAACCGATTCTGATTAATAAGCACTTGCGGCAATATGGCTGCTCACAATGCAAACCGTTATGAGCAATGTATATAACTATATATCATTAAACCTCATAAACCTGATTAAGGTCAGCTATCCTAAATTGTTATCTGGGATTGTTTTTTTGAAAAATCCATTACGCACCTTGAAATAAATAAAATTTCATTTTAGAAAATATAACTTTTTATTATGGCCAAAAAAAACTAATTTAAATTTGTTCGAATGTAGCCTTCCCGTCCCCTCAGAGTCTTTAAAGACGACGATTTATTACTTATTATAACGACACTTGGAAAAGTTAACGAGCTTTAAAAGAGTTTTAAGAAATTTCTCATTTCCCGATTCTTGTCACATACCGGAATCGGTTCAGTTTTCAGTTTCAAACATTTGATATTTAATAAAATTTCAATTTCGAAATGCCGAAAACGTTTTAGTGTTTTGATCGATAACTGAAGATTGTGTGTAACTTAATGAATAATAGTTATTTTCTTATCTAGTATGAAAATAATAGTAATTTGACCGTTGCGAACTTATCTACGAGTAATCTAATATTCTCAAGGAAGTTGTGTATTCAGAAAACCAAAGAGTTGATGTAAAATCTAGTTTAGCCCTTATATACTAGTGCAAAATAGAACCACTTTAAAATAGGTTACATCAAGGTCTTTAAATTCTATGCACCTTACCGAGGTATCTTCTCTCATCTCATATTCTTGGAACGAGTTATAGGTACTCATTAATTTATATTTACTGATAATAAAATGCAGTTTATTTATAAATAAAAACTATGCATATCTTCCTGTAGCATAATATAGGTCATCTGCAAACAAAAAAACTCATATGCCTAAGAACGGAAGGATGATCGTTGATAAATATAATTAGGAAAGGTCCCAAATTGGATCCTTGCGGTACTCTAGAATTTGCATGATATATCTCAGAAACATTTCCATTATGCCTGTTTAAATTTCATAATATATAACCAAATTTAAACATAGCATTCTTAGACCGCCCATGTGTTCAAGCAGCGGCGAACCAACCCCTGCATTCAAGAAAGGCATATCTTCTATCCTGTCAATAGTAACGGCATGTCGCTCTAATACAATACAAACAAAATATATTTTCTGCAAGCATGATCAATGTGACGTAAAATTTGTTAAGTTGACTCAAAAGCATTCCAGTATGAAATATACTCTATCTCCTGGATCGTAGCATCTCTTTCACACTCATTAGAATTAAAAAATAGTTACTAACAATTTTCACTTGATGATGTAATTCTCGTCAGTTTGACACACACACGAATCAACAAGTTGCCTGCTTCGTCTTCCTTGACGCACTTAGTTCTCGCAACACTACACACTCCAGTTTCGAACTTCGAACCGTAGTAGGCAGACCTCGTTCTCGTCAATAATTGCTCTTACCGAATCCTATTTGACCTTCAACCAACTCACCTTGTTTAACATAGAATAACTACCAACATGGAGTCTTTAATTTCTTACAACCAAGTAAATCGTTCATTTAAAAGTAATGTACATATGCATATAATTGTGCAATCATTTATCTAAATCAATGTACCGTTCATCAGCCTTTGATTTCAAGGAGAAACGGTTATTTTCAAGAGGTATGATTACAATTCATCTGTATCGGTTTTAGCCGATGAATAAACAGGAGATTTAATAACCAAAAGTTTACGATGCCTAAAGGTACCATTTCGGAACGCGCGACAGATGACATACGACAGCAGACGCGACAGCAGACCCGACGGAAAAGGAGACCAAGAACGGTCTCTTCACGTCTGAACACATGCAATTATATGAAACACATTTCGCAAGGCGCGACACGTTCGAGAGACAGAAGTCGACGACAAATAGATCGGTCTCGGGGTAGCGTTTTCTGCCTATCTCGCTTAGTCATCGCTTGTATTTTATAGAAATGGTAGTTGCGAGGTTATATTCTGGGCAGTGTTGCCAGATGAATATTTGCTGGAACAGTATGGGTGAAAAAAAACCGTAGATTTGAACAGTAGATTTTAATACAGGGGGAAATAATTATAATTTGCAATGTAGTAAATAAAAAAAAACAAGTATATAAGAAACGAAAAATAAACATTTTTCTAACAAATTAAAAAGTAAACAAAGAATAAAAACAAATAATAACATTTTTAATATATACTTAACGTACGGAAACAAAAAAAAAATGAAAATAATAGGTATTTCTTTTAGATCAGTCTGAATCAGATAATTCAAATACTTTGTTTTTGGCATGCATGTTCTTTTTATGATGCCCAATTAATTATTTATTGCATTTTAAATAAAAACATAATGATTATCTCGAGGTTTTTTTATGGAGTAAACCTACAGTAGTGGATGCTTATTACGCTGCTTTTACTTCAGCAAATTTACTAGAGAAAATATTATTTGCTGAAGAATGAGGCATACTTAATAAATTAAGAACAAAATTTGTTAAGTTGGCTTAAACTGTAGATTTCATGCCTAAAACAGGAGAACAAAGACAAAAACAATGGATCTACTTAAAAATAGTAGGTCTGGCAACACTGATCGTTCCCTTGAATTGTCATCTGCGCTTGTCTCCTTGCTTCCCAAATGTGTGAAGCGTAACGTAAATGCATCTGTATCCTTTGCTGTCGCGTCTGTTGTCATCTGTAGTCTGTCGCGCCTTCCGAAATGGTACCTTTACTAGTATAAAATTTGATGTTTCAATTTAAGTAATTAATTCGACTTTTAAAACGGGTAAAAATACAAGGCTAATAAACAAGAAGCATTGAATATATCGACATCCGTTAATTCTTCCAATGCTAACTTTAGAAACATTTTTTTATAGAACACACCTATTATACATATTACATACAACATTTCAAGTGAAAAAAGATTTTAAAAAAATGGGTGCATTATAAAAAAGTTGTGGACAACTAAGACTTTTCTACAATAAATGATGATAGAAGCAGTGGGTATCAATATTTTCTCACTGAAAGTATTTATTGGCCACTTCTAGTAAAAGCGTACAAACAAACGTGAAATGTATATAATAGTTGGAGTATATTTGCGGAAATTTGACCTGAAAGCGTCAACAAAATGGGGAAAATGAGACATTTCACAACTAAATGACTAGGTTGTCAGCATAGATGGTCCCATCGGAATACAGGGAGCAATTTTAGACTATACATACCAATATCTATATAGAAATTACTAGTAAAATTATTAAATTATGAAGAATTCAGCAATATAGTTGTTAATTTCGTTACTTTTGATTTTAGCGCCCTCTAGCGGAGTAAAGAACTGTTATGTATGGTATAGTATGGTACTTAATTTGAAAACTAATTTTATTAATAACATCGTGAGTAGTAGTATTTTATTTTGGTTTATTACTATTAAATGTAAAGGAAATCTTATAGAAAACTCTAATAATAAAAACGAAACTGTTTGGAATTATAAACCACAAAACTGGTAGAAAAACTAAAAAAGTCGTAAGCTGAAATAATAGATTTTGATCATAATGTTTCTAATGCTTTTGGTGACTTTCTTCTACTATAAATGAGTTGAGCTTAATTTTTTACTAAGACTATGCTAGAGCACAAAGTTGCACAATTCCTAACTTTTCAACTTCACACTTTTCATATTATATCCAGTTGTTAAAGCTGAAATTACTAATATTAAAAACGAAAAAGTTAACTGGAATTGATACTATATCTGTTAAATTATTGTAAGCAATGGGTGAAAATATTGCCGATCACCATATTTATCTTATCAATATGTGGTGAATTTCCGTCACTTTTAAAAGTAATTTCTGTTATTCCTGTATAAAAAAAAATAATTTTAAGTGTAGGTATTTTCAAAAGTTTTTGAAAAATCGCATGTTAAATTATTTAAATAAATTTAACATCATTACCAATAGCCAAGCCAACATGGATTTGGAGTAGGCCGATCAATTCATTCAGAAGCATGTAACTTCACTAAAAATTTCACACCGACATTCTTTAACCAAAGAATTTCATCTATTTTGCGACCTGTCAAATGCAAAGCCACCTACGTTTTCTTAACTGTTGCTATTTGCTGAGAACATATATTCATTGATTTTTTGTCCGATATTTTGAATATCCCTGTAGATATCAAAGGTTTCTTAGCACCATGTTGATAATCATAAAATTGCGCAACTTTTGTCTAAATTAACCAACTTTCTATGTGTTACCATTTATGAAATAGTAGAGACCCCGTATATCAGCAAGTAAAAAATGAAAATATTCTAGTAATGCCCACTGATATAGCCATAACCACATACAAATTTAATAATGTATTAAAATACAAGTTGCACATATTTTTACACGAATTCGAAATTTGGCCACGAGCGACGAGGAGTGAGTGGACGAACGAATGAGTGCGAGAATAGCCTTCTGCAACGTGTGTTTTATACTATTTTTTCTATACCCACATGGATATTAGCATATCTACGCACAGATTACAAAACGAAAAAGTATGCTATTGCCTTCTACTGAACGAATATATTTCATATCCATTCTAGGTAGTGAGAATACTGCAAAAAAATGAAGTCCACCAATCACCGTTTATATTTTAATCAACCGACTGCTATTATTTTTAAAATTTTAAATAAGTGACAATTCTGTCAAACTAATTGTCAGTATATTTTTTAGTTATTGAGATTAAACATTCATTAAAATGGGTTATTCTTGTAGAGAATCGATAAATAATAGCATTTCTGTTTTTATTTCGTCTATAATTATAAATAATTTGTTAATTTAAATAAAACTATATGAAACTAGTTTAATTACGAGTATTAAAGCAACAAAAGTAAAAGAGTCTAGTTCGATTCTTGGATGGGGAAAAATGAAATGAACTGTTTTTCTTTTTTTTTCGTTTATTTTATTTTAAAAATTATTAAAAGTCATAAATTATTTTAAAATTAGTTATTTTGTCTTAATAACCTAAAATATTTTTTTATTTGTAAATTTTCGTTAGTGGGTATTTTTAAAATTTTAAATTAGTGATAATTCTGTCAAACTAATTGTCAGTATATTTTTAAATATTAAGATTATAATATAATAATAAAATGAGTTATTTTTGTGTAAAATCGATAAATAATCGTAAATAATAGCATTTTTATTTTTATTTGAACCATATTTTAAAAAAAAATTAATTTTAATCAAACTATATGAAACTATTTTAATTACAAGTACTAAAATCAAAATCGTAAGGACGTAGAGGCATGGAAGAGTGTTTGACTTCCACGCGATAAACCGGGAAACGATTCTTGGCAGGCGACAATTTTTTTTTTTTCATGTTTATTTTATTTTAAAAATCAGTAAAATTCATAAATTATTTTAAAATTAGGTATCTTGTCTTAATAACTTAAAATATTTTTTTTAATTTGTTAGTGGGTCGTAGAAAAAATATACTGTACAACTCGGGAGGATTGTCCATATTGCACTTAGACTCTTGAGCACTCCGCCTATGGCGTCGTGCCCAAATTTCGTCTTCGTGCGATATGGCCATCATATCCACTCTTGTTGCACAAACTACTATTCTCGATTTTGGGCTTTATTTACCGGTTTTTTTTTAATTTTTGTGGTCGTTATTAGTTGGGGATATTTTTCGCAAAATGCAAAATGTAGTCTATCTACAAAACGTGAATTCATTAATCGTGGATTAAATTTAAATCTTTTATGTCGAACACAATAAAAATATGATTTTAAACAAATCGCTTATACACTTGTTATAAATTGGCAGGCTTAGGACTACTATTTCAAATAAAAATAGCGTCCAAGATGAAAATAAATTAACAAAACTATCTAATGATTATCATTAGAAAACAAGACTAAGTTGATAAGCAATACCAAAGCATAAACATCAAAATTTGAGTTATCACCAACATATGAAGGTATTTGATATTATAATCACCGTCCAACCGAAAGTAAAGACCTAAAAGGCATCTATCAACTTTGAGAAAAAAAAATTAAATATATTTTATTACAAAAATGCTATTAGGTAGAGTGTTGAAGTATATTTGCAGGATAATTAAATATTTTTCGTTTTCTAATATTTTAATCGTACAATGTTTTTGTTATTGACTCGTCCTATGTACAGGGTGTTTGTATATTCGACCGACAACGCTCTACATCAGGAAGCTCTCGTTAATTGATGAATTTTGTTGATAAATCCTTAAGGTTTTAGTTACCGAGGTACAGGGTATTCAAAATTTACCACAAAACAAAAACGTCTTTAAATTTTTTATTCAAATTTGATCCACCAAGATCTTGACAAAAACACAAACTATAAAAAAATTGACACGTACTTACTAGATTAGAATTAAAAAATATTGAGTCCTTACAAGTGATTAATAGCAAATTTCTGCGACACTGTTCATTTTAGCTCCATCAAAAGTTCACTTTTAATTTACTAAAAATGAACAGAGAATTTTAAAAAATAATAAAAAAATGAGAAATAATATTTTTCCCAGTGACGTTAAAAATAGGGGGAAAATTGCCATTAACCTTGATAGTGTGTCACTGGTAAAAATTTTTAAAAGTAAATTTATGTCAAAACATTACTTTAATAAATAGCATATTGGTCACCAAATTTGAAATTAATATTTGAAGGCGTTTTTGATTTATGGCAAATTTTAAATTTTGATTTTAAAGTTTTAACACCCGGTACCTCGGTTACTAAGCCCTGTAAGGGTCCATGTTCCTATATTAAAATTCATCAACTAACGAGAGCTCTATGGGGCAAAGCGTTGTCGGTCAAATATACAAACACCCTGTATATATACATTCTTGTAATCTCTTAATAGATCAATAAATTATTATTATTAAAATGTATTATTTTGTTTTTCGTCGGAAACTGTTAAATAAAAGTTTAAACTAAATAATCTTAAAATCCAAATTAACTTTAATCGATGGTAGATATCGATAACTTTAGAGAAAAATTAATTTTTAGTTGACATTAAAACTATAACTCAAAAAAAATATTCAAAACTACAATTATTACAAATCGTAAAATTTGAAGTAAATCGAAGAAATACTAAATTTCTATTCCTATTTATTAAAAATCATAAAAAAGATAGGCCATAAAGCAAGTTTATCACTTTTTGACTGGATACACTCATAAATCGTATGAAACCAGTATTGAAGATGATTGATTCATCTGTTCTGTCAACCTACTGCTTAAAAAATTCAATCGCGTCTAAACAACCTAAATTTCTAATCTACTAACAATAAATACTTCAATTTTATTATTCCGAATCGTTCCTGATGACCCCAACGATCCTCAACACTGTCATAAGTTCGTGCTTAAGAAAACCGTCTAGGATAAAATCTGTTTAAGAAAAACGCACTTAATATTAAAGAACACCGCCCAAACGAAAAACCTTAAATAAACAAATTAGCATGGGCAACAAGTTAATTGGAAAATATTATGGACTCACCCCGATTTTCTGATGGATTGTTAGATTTTAAACCGAAAGGACGGACACTAGAATGGCGGCATCGTCACATTTAGGTCACTATGATCAATTTGCGCGCGCGACTCCATTGATTTTGTTTTGAGGACCTGGCACAGTGACGTCATGGCGGTGGGAATGCTCGGAAAATTACCGTCCGAGTCTAGTACGGTTTTTCCGGGAAGGGTAGCGACTTTCGTTTAATCGTTCAAAACGACAACACCGAACTGGATTTACTCGAACTTACCAAATAAAAAGCCCATTTCCTCGGAGTTGACAGTGTTTAATTTTACATAGGCAATGAAAAATAGAATCAAGGAACATAATTATCGTCACTGGAAAGGCATATATATCGGGATAAGGAAGAAATTCATACAGATTACATTCATCAAAAAAAAATCAAAAAAAAAATTTCCCTGTTGGTTTACCAAAGAAATTAAGGATCTCTTGATTGAAAAAAGAAATTTAGAAGGTTAAGGAAAGTTTGTGATGTATTCAATAAACAATTTATTGATTTACGAAAAAGAGTTAAAAAATTAATAAGAACAGAAGAAAATAAATATTTAAATAATTTACAAGAGAACACAATCGAAAATGTAAATTTATTTTGGAATTATGTCAATAAAAAAAAGGAAAATTAAGTAAATTATGGAAATTATACATATCAGGGTGAACCTATTAATATGAATAAATAAGCTGATGCTTTTGAAATTTTTTTCCTCCGTTTATACGTCTAACAAAGCAACTTTCGGAAAGTAGTTTATATTCTGATTGTTCTCTCAAATTATTTACTGAAGCAGATTTTAATTTGGCAGTTAAAAAACTAAAAGCTTAAAATGCAGCAGGCATTGATGGACTTCCCCCATATATTCCAAAGGGCTGATACAAGGCTGTTACGAATGGCTTCGTAAACCTTTACTTCATATATTTAACCTAATTGTTTCTTCGTCGTTTATCCAACGTACTGGAAAACTTCCTTAGTAACTCCTATTTATAAAATGGGTAATAAAATGAATATAGCGAATTTCAGATCAATTTCTGTTATGTGTGCTCCTGCAAAATTATTTGAACAGATTGTTTACAAAGTAGTATATTATTATGCTGAAAAATACATAGTACCATAGCACAGCATAGTTTTGTAATGAATAAATCAGTTGATACTAATTTGTTTATATTTTCCAACAAAGTCTACAGTAGCTTAGAATCAAAAAAACAGTTGGATACTATTTTTACAGATTTTCAAAAAGATTTTGATAAGGTTAACCACGATATATTGCTTCAAAAATTGAATACTTTTGGATTATCTGATAAGTTGTTAAATCTGATAAAAAATTATTTGGAAAATAGATCATTTATTGTAAAGCAGAAGGGTAATATATCAGGTAAGTTTTCAGCTAATTCTGGTGTTCCACAAGGATCTAATCTTGGCTCCCCATTGTTTGTACTTTTTATAAATGATCTGACTATGGTTTTAAAATATTCAGACTGTTTACTTTTTGCAGATGATCTTAAAATATACAAACAGATACAAACTGTGAGAGATCGTGTAATGATACAAACGGACATTCATAATTTGTATGAGTGGAGTCAAAGAAATAAACTTTATTTTAATATTACAAAATATTATGTAATGACATTAACGCGTTTAAAGGAACCAGTTGTTTTTAATTATATGATGAATAATGAAATATTAAAGATAAATGAAGAGATCAAAGATCTAGATGGTACTTATACTAATCAGTTATCTTTTGCCGCTCACATAAAAAATGTAATTAAAGCTGCAAATCGCTTATTGGAATTTATAATAAGAAAAACTTCTACTTTTTCCAATATCAATACAATAAAAACTCTCTACTTTAGTTTAGTCAGACTATCAAATTCATTTGAATGAAACTGAAAAGAACCAAAATAAATTTCTTAGGTATCTTTATTACAAAAAGTTTCATATCAGAGTTGATTATAACTTGATTAGGTCTAGTCAACTTCAAGACGAATTTCAAATTGTGTCTTTAGAAAACAGACGTACACTGAATTTAGTTATATTTTTATATAAGATAATTAATTATAAAATCAATTCCCCTGATATTCTTTCTCTAATTAGATTCAATGTTCCACCACGCAGAACTAGGACGTCAGCTATGTTTAATATACCGGCAATACATTTAATGAACAGAATTCCTCTAGTAACCATGTTTCGTTTGGCCTACAATTTTAATCCTCTTATTGAATTGAACTGGAATGTTCCACAAAATATTTGAAGTAAACATACCTCTGTAGTTTTTGATAGCTTTACCTCTTACCTTAGATGTAAATACTTTGTATTTTTGTAATTATATATGTTTATTCATGTAATTAGGCCGAAAGGCTTGTTTGAATAAGAAAATAAATAAATAAATAATAAATAAATCCCTTATGAGCTAGATTAATTATTCAATTACTGGCATTTAGTGGTGGTTGGAATATCACACAGCAAAAAATAATAATTGGCCAGAAATGCTTTACTTCATTAATATAATGAACTTTCCTCTGATATTAAAAGAATCAACTCATTTAATTTATTTAAAAAGAAAATAACCTAATGGATTCTAAGTTTACCGTTTACAGAATAAAAACACTTCCTTAATCCACGCATATTTTGTCATAGTCTGAAAGATTACTGACATTCTTTCGTAATAAACTAAATATATAGTTATTTTATTTTTTCAATTTATTTTTTATTTTGACAAATTTATATATTTTACAAAATAGTATCGTTGTTGTAGCACGGAAATAGAAATGAAATTTCTCACCCACAATCTGGATTTTCTTTTTGTGTGTATGTTTTTATTTAATTCACCAACATAACAAATTATTAATATTTGTATTTTAGATATTATATTATCGTGGTAAGCAGTGGCGACTAGTACATAAGTGCTGTAGAGCTGCAGAACTGCCAAAAAAATCCAAGTATCTCATTTACATTAAACAGAAATTATTTTAGACATTCTAAAATATATGTAAAATAAATTTTGTGGATAATCTCATTAATTTTAATTATTAAATAGTATCCATAGCGCGGGAACGTATCTTAGTATCATTTCATAGCTGAGAATAAGTCCAGAGCGGACCGGTGGAAAACTAAACAAAAACTCATCAAGTCATAATAAGCTGGGTCGTTCAAGACGGTCTGTGTACCGCTTGGCACCTGCGCTCATCGTCTACTTCCCGCAGCTCTCTAAATCGTAACGCCAAGACACGTAGTGTTTGGGTTGTATTTTTGCCAGATTGGCAAGCTATAGTCTATTGCATATACGAGAGCGGGTCAATAAGTCCGTGACTTTTTGAATGAAACACAGGTTTTTAGATAAAAAGTTATTTTATTTTTCAACGTAGTCTCCTTTGAGCTCTATACACTTAGCCCAACGTTTCTCCAGTTTTTTTATCCCTTCCGAAAAATATGATTTGTCGAGGTCTTCAAAATAGGTATTTGTTGGTGAGATGACTTCATCATTGGAGGCAAATCTCTTTCCGCCGAGCCATTTCTTCAAGTTCGGAAACAAGAAATAGTCACACGGGACTAGGTCGGGTGAATAGGCCGGATGAGGGAGAAATTCGTAACCCAATTCATGGATTTTTGCCATGGAAACTGCACTTGTGTGCACCCGTGCATTATGCTGTGAAAAAGGACTTTTTTCTTGGCCAAATGCGGTCGCTTTTTTTTTAATGCCTCATCGAATCGACCCAATACGTTGCTGTAATATTCACCATTGATTGTTTTTCCTTTTTGAAGGTAGTCAATGTGGATAATACCGCGTGCATCCCAAAAAACAGTCGCCATGACTTTATTGGCTGAAAAACCCACCTTTGCCTTCTTTGGCGCCGATTCACCCCGAGAAACCCACTGTTTTGACTGCTGTTTGGTCTCCGGTGTGTTGTAGTGGATCCACGTTTCGTCCATGGTTACGAAAGGGCGCAAAAACTCGTTCATATTGCGACTGAATAACGCCAAAAATTCCTGCGAAATTGTCACACGGTTGCGTTTGTGGTCGATTGTGAGCAATCGCGGCACCCATCTTGCGGAAAGCTTTCTCATACCCAAATGATCATTCAAAATTGAAAACACTGAGCCATGTGAGATGCCTAGGGCTTCCACAATTTCTCTCACTTTTAATCGCCGATCGGCTAAAACCATATCGTGGATTTTTTCAATTGTTTCCGATGTGGAGACCTCAACTGGGCGTCCAGAACGTTCGGCATCTTCCGTGCTTGTACGGCCACATCGGAATTCATTAAACCACTTTTTTACCATGGAAATGGATGGTGTAGTCCCCATAATATTTATCAAGCTTAGCCTTGGTTTGCGTAATGGATTTTTTCAGCAAAAAATAATGCTTTATGAGCACACGAAATTCACTTTTTTCCATTTTCTTCTCAGTCAACGAGGTAGTCTGATATTAACGGCTGTCAAAAACAAACTAAATATCGCAGCTTGTTCAATTTTTGACAAGAGTCAACAGACAGATGACTGTTGACGGGAGCATTGTTGCCATTTCAATTAAGAGGCGGGAAATTCAAAAAATCACGGACTTATTGACTCGCCCTCGTATGTGATGTGATTCGATTTCGGTTTTGTAGATTATGAGTTTGAGTAAATTCGCCATCACGCGTTTCCATTATATATGAAAGACATGGATGTAGTTTTTAAAGTAGGTAAATAAAAGCTGTAAAATAGTAACTGCTTATTTGGGGGGGGGGGGGGTACAGAATCCGGAAGAACAAATTTATATAAATTAGGTGAATAAAAGTTGTAAAATAATAACTGCTTTTTTGGGTAGAGGGGTGGCAGAATCTTGCAGAACACCCAATGTCTTTATTCACAGCCGCCACTGATGGTAAGTAATAACTACATATCAGTTACTGAAAAAAAGAATCAAGGAACATAATTATTGTTACTAGAAAGGCTTACATCTGGATGACGAAAACAAAGTAATGCCTACATGTTGTATCCATCGCTTATGAACTCGATTAAATATTTAGTCACTGGCATTTAGTGAAGGTTAGAATATCACAAAGCAGACCATGTGCATTTTGATAGATAATATTAACAAAAGAGAGTTTTAGCACTTCTTCGCTAACGTTACCGGTAGACTTTTGAATAGCTATCTGCCCATGCCTAAGTATAAAGTTACGGATTGAAAATCTAGCGGGACACGTTAGATTAGAGAAAATAGTGGGTGTTTTAAAGTGACACTTTATACGAGATAAGGACTTCCTATTGGATAAATTTTTTGACATTTCGTAGTTAAAATAAATAAAGAGAACTGACTTGTTCAAATTTTGGCGTATTACTGTTGTTATTGAGCTGTTACTAATTTCTTTGCTTTACTTCCCCCTTAATTTTTAGCCAGTGAGAAATTATTTTCAAGCGCTAGCAACGATTAAATCACGTTACTTGTGGCTACCTATTATCTGCGATCTTTGACACCTGGAATTTTTCTACTCCATCTGTAGCTACTCGAGTACTTTCGAAGTTGCTTCGAGAGTTTGTGGAGTAAACCACATTAACAATATGGTGCCCAAGAGCCGTCCGTAACAAGCATCACTCGTAAAGAACCGTTTTCTATGTAGCAAGAAAACCCCCTACAATATGGGGACTTGTTACTTTATACCTACTGATATTTGTTGTTTAAGTGCAAACTATTTGTAACTTTTTGCAACATTTCTTCGCTCTGCACAAGGATATTTCCAGTCTGACACTTCGGCACTAGAAAATTGCTATTAGATTAAATTTGAGGAAAGGAAAGCAGCAGAATATTGTCAATTTATATGGACAGATTTAAAAATAAAATTAAATTGTTCAAGTAATCACTAGAAAAGTATGATTCATTATTTACAAGATGTAAGAAATACAGGATTTTGAGAAAGTTTAATATTAACCTAAAATACATTGATACAATTGCAGAAGAATTCTAAAACAAATTTAGCGACTAAAAAATCGAAAGAGAAATTTCAGTTTTTACTTAGCCACTTGGTATCTCTGTTGAGAACGTAGGCAGTCGAGATCTTTAATTCATGTTTACCATCGAAGAACCGAAATAGTATTAAACTTTTTTAAGTTACTTCCAACTTTGAAAACTTGAGCTCAGTGATGAGTAGGAGATATTTGTTGAAAATGTTTGATAAATATGAACAAACTAACAAACTACTCCACTATCGTGTCGCTACCCTATTAACCTTTCGACATTATCGTACTAGATCACGAGAATCAAGGAAAATGTCGATTACTGCGACATCTGTAGGAAAATTGTCGAAATTTCGTAGGGAAAGCGTTTGTCGAAAAAGCACACTGGATGAATACACGTTTCTATAGATTATCACGTTTGGTGATATTAATCTGCTGATGCGTTTCTAAAGGCTATATACCACGTGCTAAAAAATACATTTTTTTACAAAACTCATCTGCGGCTAGTGGAAATTCATCGAAAAGTAAATACTTGTTTCTCAAGAATCTAGTTTTTATCGGTCTGAAGCGTTATCTATGGAAAAATCTGGAGAGTCCTAAGAGGTTCTTGAATGTCTAAAAATAGATCTAATTTTCTCCATAGGCGTAGACTGTGGTATGGAGTCCGATAATTAAATTTGGGATATTTAAATAAACGATATAAACAAGTTGTTTACTTGTTTTGACTATTAATTTTAAATGGAATCATATTCAAAAATACTTAAAATTAAATTAAAATTATTACGATTGAACATGTCTTTTAAATTTCCGTCAAACGTGGTAGGGGAAGCCGGGGTATAACGGGTACCGGCAGGGCCGACAAGAGGGGGGTAGCCGGGACTAATTCCCGGGGCCCGGGCTCAAGTGGGGGCCCGGCAACTTTGGTGAAGACGTTTTTTACTTCTTCAGAAGTTCGGCACAAGAAAGATTCAGTAAAGAGGAGGAGAAGTTTTTGCTTGAAGACCTTTTTTTAGAGAGATTCAGTAAAGAGGAGAAGAAGTTTTTGCTCGGACCTTTTTTTTTTCAAGTAAAAAGTAGAAGTGTTTGCTGAAAGACCTTTTTCTTAGAAATGTGATATTAAAAAGGGCCAAATTTTTTATAACATTGTCGCGTGGCCCTACCTGGAGAATTGTCCCGGGGCCCGACCTGGAGAAGTGTCCCGGGGCCCTGGGCACCGGGGCATAACAAGCATTAGCCCTACTTCCCTTAATAAAAATGTAAGCCCGACAATAACATCCTGTGCCAGTTTACAAAGACCCTTTCACCTCACATGCAGCGGTACCGTCTTGTCAAAGCATGTTCATGGCCGCTAGCAATATTTATTTGTTTTAAGCATAAGCGAAGCTCAAAATGTGTTATTTTCTTCCACAAATAACTTAAAGTGCTTGCAAAATTGTGCAATACTTGTAATACTGTAGTGATTAGTAAACATTATCAAGGAGGACATATACGTAGCCCTAATACAAGAACTCTGGATCTACAAAGGGCATGTGATGGACTCGGACAAACCAAAGGTAAATTAATATACAATACCCAATGTGGAAACACTAGGGCTTGTATATACATACGAAATGGTCTAGACATCCTCAACTTACAAGATTTCTGTTTTAGAGACCTAGTAGCAGTCAGGATGGAAATAAACATAGCAGGCAACAAGAGGCCACTCATTTTAATCTCTGCATACCTTCCCTATGACTCACTTAGCCCTCCACCAACAGATGAGCTGAGGGATTTAGTAAATACCTGTCGGGCCGAAAACCTGCAGGTACTCATTGCTGCTGACGCAAATTCACACCATATAACATGGGGCAGAAAGGACATCAACAAAAGAGGCGAGTCTTTACTTAAATTCATTCTAACCACTAACCTGGAAATATTGAATCGTGGAAACGAACCTACTTTTGTAACCAGTAGACGGAGCGAGGTTATTGATATTACCCTTGGTTCTTCCTTCGTTTCAAATCACATTGGCAAGTGGTACGTGTCTAGATAGCCTTCGCTCTCAGATCATCAGCATATTCTCATGGAAATTGACAACGTCGATAAACCAGGAGATGTATACCGAGACCCACATAAAACCGATTGGTTTGGATACGAAGTGGAGCTGGGGGCAGTATTAAAAACCGTTAAAATAACTCTTGATACTAAAAATTATATAGATGAAGTTGCAGAACAACTATGTGCGCAATTATAAAATCATATCAAAATAACTGCTCGTTAAAGAACAGGAAAACTTCTAGGGAGGTGAGCTGGTGAAACACCGAACTCGCCAAACTCAGAATGAAAACACGTAAACTTCTTAATAAGGCTAAAAAGACGAAACACTCACCGAGTATAACAAAACTCTTAGAAACTCATTTCCCTGATTGCACAACAAACTCGAATGCAGCAAACCAAGCCCACACGAACTGGAACTCT
Source organism: Psylliodes chrysocephalus (assembly GCA_927349885.1). Classification (NCBI taxonomy): domain Eukaryota; kingdom Metazoa; phylum Arthropoda; class Insecta; order Coleoptera; family Chrysomelidae; genus Psylliodes; species Psylliodes chrysocephalus. The sequence goes on along the minus strand of OV651818.1, from coordinate 34,724,975 downwards.
CAACAGACAATAGAAACGCTGGCCCTGCATATTTGTAGGCTCTACAGGGCAAGTTTGGTGCAGAAACATATACCAAATACCTGGAAACAAAGCAGAGTTGTCTTCATACCTAAACGTATGCCGTGGCAAAGGCCCATAGACCAATAACTCTGACGTCATTTCTATTGAAAGGATTGTAAAAACTGATTGATCAGCATGTCCGGCAAACCACTCTGATAGAGAGGCCATTTCATACAAACCAACATGTCTATCAATCAGGAAAATCTTGTGAGTCTGATCTGCATCATCTTATAACCAAGATAGAGGGAGGACTCAGTAGCCAAGAAATAGTCCTAGGAGCATTTCTTGACATAGAAGGAGCTTTTGATAATACCTCCTTTAAATCAATGGTAGCTACCGCTCGCAAACATGGAATAGAAGATACCATCTGCTGGTGGATAGAAGACATGTTATGCGGACGGCAAGTACAGGCACAAATGTTCAGTGAAAACATGCAGCTGAATATCCACAGGGGATGCCCACAGGGTGGAGACCTTTCTCCTCTACTGTGGAACCTAGTGGCAGATAAACTGCTGAAAACACTAAACAATCAAGGGCTGTACGCCCAAGGATATGCCGATAACATAGTCATCCTTATTCGAGGGAAACACCAAACCATAGTCTTTGAACTCATGCAAAAACCTCTTAGGCTGACAGAAATGTGGTGCGTTAGGGAAAACCTCTTGTTAAACCCTGACAAGGCACAACTCATAACCTTTACTCCGAAAACAAGGTTGGAGGTTTTAGAAACTCCGACTCTGTTTGGAGGAAGGCTAAACAAAACGAATCAAGTTAAATATCTGGATATAATCCTAGATAGTAACTTACTTGGAACCAACACTTACAAAAAGTGACCAACAAATGTAAAATGTTTCTCATTGTAGGGAGACGGGCATTTGAAAAACATGGGGATTAAAACCAAAAATGGTCCACTGGCTATATTTAGCAATAACAAGACCCATGACAACTTATGGAGCGGTTGTTTGGTGGCCAAAAGTAAACCAGAAAACAGCCCTCAATACCCTCTCAGGAGTACAGAGGCTGGCATGCCTTTATATTACAGGAGCACTGAGAAGTACACTGACAGCCTCTATGGAAATCATTCTAAACCTCCCACCCCTCGACCTAGTCATAACTCAACTTGATTTTTTAGTAAAAATTTTTTAAACGAGAATTATATTTTGTCCTTAACGTGTCCGTTATGCCCCGGCTTCCCCTACCACTCGTCATATAAAATTAGTGCTTAAATACATACCAACGAGGAATTTTACAAAGCAAACTAAAGAATTGATTTCTCAAAAGTTAAAGTTATTGTAGCTTTGGAATATCTACCGTATGCACCAGATTTGGCTACATGTTCTGAATCTTCTTTGCTTGACCAAAATATATATGTATCTACGCCAATCTACGGGGTAGAAGATTTTGCAATAAAAAAGGAATTATCTCAAATCTGCCTATACAAGAAATTAAATTGACTATTATCATACCTTTTCTTCTTCTGGAAAGCTAATAAATGCTCTAGAAACGTTGTAAACCATAGTTTTTCTTTTCTCTCCATGCCACCATTGCGCGAAACACACCCGGATCCTGGAAAACCCAGTTAAATGCCACGCATATGAGTAAGATCTCATTGTTTTTCTGTTACACAGACACATTTTCTTATATTATTGATTATGACAAAACATTTTCAATTTAATCATAACTAACACAAAGCGATTCTGGAAATATGAAAGATATTACTTATTTTCTAAATAAATGTATATTTGCCTAATAAAAAATTTTTACCAAGAAAAAATTGAATTAATTAAAATATTTTTATTGAATCATTTTTGTTTAAATCACTCAGTATTTGTAGTTGATATAATTATTGATGAACCCATTGTAGGGAAAAGTTTGATTTTATTTTTAACGACCCATTGTGAACAAATCGAAAATAATGACAATATAAGAATCACTATTATGCACACATAATAATAAACTAAATATAAAATTAATAAAGGAAGTTATATGGAAATGATTTAGATAAGATAAATAAGTTATTATTTATTTAATTGCGGCTAAAACCAATAAAATGTTGAATGCGTAAGCCAAATTAAAAATATATAAAAATAAAATAACACTCATAACAGTAGATATTTAAAAGTTCATTTGTTTTAATAAATTAGGGTCAAAATACATGTTTCCTAAACCATTTGTACTGGCAACAAAAATATAAAGTGTGCGTTTCCTTATTTGATAATTTTGATAATACCAAGTAGGAGAATATAAGGCAAAATTTTTTGTTTAGATCCTAATTATATCTGTTTACAAGATCCTTGTACTTTGTTTAAAAAAAGAAAAAGCGAAAAATGAACCATTAAAGATGGGTCTGAAAGTATCATTTTGCCTCTATGACATAGTCATCGACTACGGAGGGCCCGGGTGCTGGGATCCCTCTCGGAAATAATTCCGGGAGGGCCGCGAAACATGTAAAAAATCCTTTGGTTCAAAACTAGAGTGGTTTGTTTAAACAAATAAACTACCTAAATCATGTGGGTTGTGTTTTCTAATTGTTGTTTCCAATTTTTGAAAATGTTTAACTACTTACTTCTTCTGTATTAAAAGGTCGAACTCGTGCTGCTTACTTTTGCCAGGAATTCGTAGTAACATAATTTCATTTTTGTTATAAAAGCACGGAATCATCCACATTTCTTAATTTAATTATTTTAAAAAAATTATCTGTATCATGAAAAATCAAACATTAAATAATTATCTAAAACAACACTGTCATTTCAATTTTATTACAATTATAATTACAAAACTAATTATAAATGAGTAGCATCGTATTAAAAAGTATAGTGTTCAACTCATATGGAATGAACCATTTCTTATAGTTGGGTAGTATCCGGAAACTTCTCTAGGAGAGGAAATGATGTAGTATCAGCGTTGTCAGTTACGGGTCGGTAGCAGGTTACCGACCCATGGCTTTAACTGTGAATAACACCATTAATAATATATGTATTTTCTTTTCTTGCGTGGGTGAGATCCATTTGATATTCACTCCAACACAAGCAAAGCAAGACTGAAGATTTGATCTTGCCAACACACTCTACATACCTACAACACGCCTAGTATTGTTACTCGTATTCAATTACATTGTATTCATAAATTAGGAATATCGGCATAAAAACATTATTTTAACTCACTTTAAAAGTACCCTAAAAAGTATCCTTTAAAGTATGCTTTAAAGTATCCGAAAAAAGGACCAGAGTACATTTTTAGGTGAATGTGTCCATACTTTTTTAAAAAGTACCCGGTACTTGTATACGTTTTTCCTATATTCGACCCAACTCTGCATTGCTACTCTATTGTATATTGTATTCATTTTAAATGTATCATACTCGTATTGTTTTTAAAATTAAAAAATTATTGACTTATAAATAACAAAAACAAAGAATAAATAGGAACACCCAACGACTACTGAAACAATTTTGTATTTCTGTCAAATTGCAATCATTCACGGTGTTTTCCACGTAGTTGCCAAATTATTATGGGAGAGTATAGGCCAGTCTTGTTATAAGAATTATTTATGGTTATTGTTCGGAACTGACTTAACATAAGGCTTTAAAACGCGCAAATGGCTTTCAGAATTACATTAAGGAAATATATTTGTATTCTTAATATCAGTTTATTATCTGTTTATTATCTTTTTCTGGTTGCAACTATTATTGTATCTTAAGACGATTAACAGGAAAGTACACAATTTATTTTACAGTTTGGCAACGGTGTAAAGCAGGAATCATACTTCCAAAAACTGGTTTATTAATAGAACGCGAATTCGCTCCTCAGATAAACAAACTCGCACACACCATCCCCACACAATTTAGCAGGCGTCTCGCTCTTTCTAATGCGGCAGTCGATGCGCCTGCTCTGGAATAGTCCAGTAGTTTTTCGTTGTTGGGAACATCAAATTGAAAGATTTACAAACATTTGTATAGTTGTTTATCACAATTGTCATTATAAATTCTCTTTTCATTTAATTTAAAACAGTTGTAGTAAGAAGTGGTCCAAACTAAAAAAGTAGATTTTTTATTTTAAGGGCCTGTTTTGGGAGTGTTAAATTAGAATTTTAAAAAATCTGATGCCGTCTTGTGGGGTACCAAATAAAAGTTTGTTAGTTTTTTAAACAATTTTTCAAAAAGATAACTTTTAAAAATGTATGTCCTCCAACTTATCTCTGAAAGCTTTTTTCACCCTTTCAGGCATCCCTCTACTCCTCCGATGGATTCCGACACACTCTCCCAATCAGGCTTGGGTCCAGCCACTGGCTCCCCTCAATCATGCTTGGGGTCCAGCCTGCTTTCCCTCCTCTTGGGGTTCGCATGAGGGAACTAAAGCGCAGATGTCTTATTGGATGACCTACTCCTTCTCATTCATTCCACATCGTCTCAATGGTTAACCGCTAGTCGGCTAAGTCCAGCGGTAATCCATCCACGACATTACTGCATTACGTTTGATAGTAGTACTTGTGTCTAGAATATTGTTGTTTTTGTGTTTAGTAACATAACTTTAACCCTAGAAGGTCAATAAATTGCACAGGGTGTAATGTGTCATTTTGCCAAGGCCAACTAGATGTTCAATTAAAAGTCAATTAAAGACAGAATTTTGCCCTCAATACGACTCAGTTGTCCTTGACATTTTGAAACTTTCTACTATACTTTTCTTTAAATGTGTCTCTATTACAACATAGTTTTTTTTTAATACGATAACAAAACGATTTATCTAATGGAAATATTCTTCTTTCTATGATAATCCGATTTTTCTCTAAAATATAAATGTAATGGAAATTTCCTGTACATACAGTTTGTGCAACAAGTATGCCAAGTGCTCAATCGCCTGAGTGCGATACGGACAATCCACTCGAGTTGTACAGTATATTTTTTCTACGACTCGCTAACGAAAATGTAAAAATTTTAAAAAATATTTTAGGTTATTAAGATAAAATTACTAATTTAAAAATAATTTATATATCGATGGCTTAAATTTAAAACGTCGTAACCCACAAAATTTCAAAATATCGCTTTTTGCGTCATTAGAGTCGTATGTTTTAGCTGTGTCTTGTGCAAAACTATCGTAAGCAACAGTATAAAATGAAATTAATTTTACGCGCCAAAACAAAAAGTTGCTCTTCGAAATTACATCTAAAGTCTATTTGGTTTTTTTATTCCCCTGTAAAATTTACTTTTTGGGTTACGACGTTTTGCACTTAAGCCATCGATATTAAAATAAACTTGAAAAAAAAATTTAATACTCCCCAATCCCCACTGCTCCATCGCCACACATAATATTTTAGTATGAATACTAGTAATTAAATTGATTTCATAGTTTTATTAAAATATATAGTTTATTTTTAAATATAATCGAAATAATAAAGAAATGCTATTATTTATCGATTCTGCACAAGAATAACTCATTTTAAAATATATTTATTCTCAATAACTAAAAAATATACTGACAATTAGTTTGACAGAGTTGTCACTTATTTAAAATTAACAGGAGTTATAAGGTAGGGAGACGCTATAAGTATCTTTTTCAAGCATTCAAACCCGTATCACTTGGCGTGGATGTTGTCAACCCAATATGGTCGATCCGCCAGATAAGGACTTTTCTGGAGTGCGTTTAGAAACCACGCCACGGCGCGTCTGGACCCTATTCTAATGTATGTGGTGAGACGCGCCGTGCGAGGTTTCTAAACGCACTCCTGATTGAAACCCAAATCTAAATTTTTATTTTTTGACATATGAAATGTCATATATCAACGTGAAAACAGTATTTTTAAAGCCAATGAGAATTCAAATTCTTGGGAGAATTTTAATCCTCTCGAAATAAACCAAAAGAAACAGTCTGCGAGTTTTCACTGGCTTTAAAAATACTGTTTTTACGATGTCGTACGACATTTCTCATGAAAATCTTGAGAAAAATCACTTTCTCTCGAGTTTGAAAATAGCCCCCCAGTTATTATTGTGGCCTCCATGTAAGCGAATATAATGGTCTTGAGATATTTGGCATATTGGTAAAAACTGTAAATGTGAGTCGGTGTTGTAAATTACGTGTTTTTAAGGCACTAATATACTTATCCATGTCATTTAAAAAAGTTTCTGGACCTTCATAATTTGTTTAAAGACAAATGCTTTTTATAATGAAACTGAAGTAAATTTCTAGAATTTAAGATAACAAAGAGAATATTAATGATTATTTTAAATCTAATTTTTGTACCAACTGCAGTAAATTATCTTATTTTTAATTCATCTTTACAAAACCCTAATATGGTTACAACACACTCACTCAAAGCACAATTAATATCTCAAATACGGCCCTGCACATTGTTTACTATGGTTTATATTTAGTTGTGGAATGTTATTTCAGTAATTTCTTCATATAAATATCTATTAGGTTGCTAAAATACGTTGAGCACAAGCAACCAATGTTTAACTTTTAATATGTACAATATATTTAGTTTGCAAACGATATAAAAATAGAAAAACGTTGATTGAAACCACGATTAGCTGTTTGAAAGATTCGTGAACGCAATATGGCGGAAGTGAACCCGTCTTGGACCACGTGACAGCGTCTCCCTACCTTCTACCTCCATGAAAATTAAAAACAACAAAAAATAGTAGTCGGGTGACCAAAATATGAACTGTGATTGTATTGGTGGGTTTCATTTTTTTTCCGTGCCCTTACTAGGCAGAATGGATATGAAATATATTGGTTCAGTTGAACGCAATGGCATACTTTTTCGTTCTGTAGTCTTTGCGTAGAATAGCTAATATCCATGTGGAGGTAGAAAAAAGATTTACTACATTCTTTCTTGTTTCTTGCCGTCTCGCTTTGTTACAATTCTTTTTTTCATATTTACTTACTTTTTTTAACAAACAGCTTTTTCAATCGAAAATCATAGAAATAATGCGACTGCAGCAGATGAATTAAAATTTTAAAGTCTTATGACATATCTATACATTGCACGTGTTGTAGTAGAATACATTAAAATAAAAATAATATATTCAATTATAAAAAAAACTAATGGAGGTATTCATTAACGTTAATTAAAGTTATCAGTAAGTATGTTATCGTTTTGTTAGCAGCGTAATAGTAAGCGGCTGTTTTATTTCTAGTTTACTTGATGGTGGATACATTTAACAAGACAAGAAGCAGGGTATTTTATATAGGGTGAGGCCACGAAAAAGAAACAGTAGTGATGCCGCGAGACGAGAGATTCTCGTCTCTCGTCTCGTCTTGTCTTGTCTCGAACGAGACGAGAGAGACATTTTCTCTCGAAAACAGATTCGAGACGAGACGAGAGAGTGTCATCTCTCGACGAGAATTTCTCGTTTCTCTCGAGCTCTCTCAGGCTCTCTCGAACAATTTTCTCTTTGCTTATTTGAAATTTTCAATTGCTTATCGTAACTAAACATTTTAACATATTATATTTTGAGATATTCAAAAAGTTAACTATAACTCACCCATTCTATAGACAATATGTCCCCCTAAGTTGGAATCATAAGGAAAACTTTTTTATTATTAATTTTAGGAAAAAAGTTATTGTTCATAAAAAGTTCTGCAATATCTAAAACCTAGAACACAGTCATCAAATATCAAATTTTTTCAGTGGTATACGACGTTTGTCAAAAAATATGAGTTTTACTCAAGAGTAAAGTACCTTTATTCTTTATACGACTGATAAAATTTGATATTTGATGGTTGTATTCTAGGTTTTAAATAATGCAGAACTTTTTATGACAAATAACTTTTTTTCCCAAAAATTAATAATAAAAAAGTTTTCCATAGGATTCCAACTTAGGGGGACATACTGTATATATTAAAAGGTAACAAATGATACATGTGTTAAGTATTAGGATTTTATAAATAGTGATTAATAAGAAAAAATATTTCTCATTTCATTTATTTAAAATTTATACAATCATTTCTTATATTTAATCCATTCTGCTTTTCTGAGGTTACTTTTGAAGATAAGTTGAAAACTTTTAAGCGTTTTTTTCGAAAAACTGTTAAAGAAAAGGTAATACAAACGAATGTATTATATACAGTGAGGACGAAAATTGTACCCTCCTCTATTTTAACTTCTAAATGAAAAAAGATAATGACAAAACAAAAACGAGGTAAAACTCAAGAGATGTTATATTTTTGTTATAAAGAGATGCACTTTACTTGAGACACGTAAGATAGAGGAAGTTACTAGCTTTAAATTTTCTAATGGAAAGTAGGGTCATGTGATACCTCATTTGAAAAATATTTTCTATATTTATACGTTTATGTAAACAGATTTAGGTTTTTATGTTTCTATAGAAATTGTATTAAATAAATTCACAAAGTAGTTAATTTTTTTTTATTTACCGCTTCAACCTCAAAGGATCATTATCGAAGATATAATACCTTATAAATGTTGTTTTTTACATGAGTATACAATGGATAATTAACATTTTGGCTAGTTCAGAATAAATGTCAGTATCTTTTATAAATTTAAGTAATTTTTTACTGTTAGAGGGATTTAACACTGCACAAATGGCAATTTTTTGTAGCTGATACTTTGTTCTTATACAGACATGTTCTGGGCTCATAAGTTATATTCTTGTTAACTCTCGTATTAACAATTATTGTTTATTACTAAAAAACGCTTCTCGTATTTACTAAAATAAATAAATTAAGAATATCAAAGGTGATTTAAAAACCACTTGACGTATTAAATTTTTCATAACTTCTTAGCAAAAAAAAGCTTATTAAAAAATTATCTTCTAACATTATCTAACATTTCTAGGATTATTGCGGTACACGAGGATTATCAAGAATGTAATTTTTGTAAAAACAAAAAAATTAAAACTGTTTGCTTAGATGTAAATATAATCAAAATATCTTTCAAGTGAGGTATTACATGATTTTACTTTCCATTAGAAAATTTAAAGATAGTAACGCCCTCTATAGTGCATCTCATTATAACAAAAATATCTTAATGTTTCTCTAATTTCACATCGTTTTTGTTTTATGTCTCTATCTTCTGGCATTAGAAAAATTATAACTTCCAATTTAACCTCTTCCCCCCCCCCCCCCTCCCCAACTGACCTACAAGACAAAGTATTTTCGTTTTTAGTTAACGCCTAATCTGGGCCACTTATTACTTCAAATTTCAATTGTAAATCGACTGTGACAGACGGACAGACAAAGAGACATAAGTGTTCCTTATTGCCAAATTTAGGTACTAATGCGCAAATTACTTGAAAAATTCTTTGTTTTTGTTTTACAAATTTTACCGTTTTTCATGTTTCGTCTTTTTCAAATTTAAATTTGATATTGTTTTTTCACGAGAGAAACGAGACGAGACAAGACGAGAGAAAAGCTCTCTCGAGCGAGAAAAGCGCCTTATCGTCGAGACGAGAGAACAGTTTTCTCTCGCCCTACGAGACGAGACGAGAGAGGCCACTCTCTCGTCTCGTCTTGTCTCGCGGCATCACTAAGAAACAGCTTTAATTTCAAATAAACAAATGAAATGTAGATTAATCAAGTAATATGAATCCCAAGTATCTTTAAAATTATATTAATAATAAAAGAAACTCTGCTATCTACAATATATTACGATGGCGTCTTAGCTATTGCATGGGATCAAATTGTAGAGAACTTCGCGTCCTTTTTGTAACAGTACCTATATGCAGGATATTTATATTGCGCTTGATTCGCGGAACCTTGTTAAAAAATATACTAATAAGAGATTTTTTAAAGGTATGCACTGTGTTCTTACAGTTAGAATATCATTCCACAGTAGGTACTAATAATGACACGCACTCTCCACTTGAATGAATATTAAAAATATTTAATCAAAATAACTTAAAGATTATGGGCATATCCTTTAAATAATTTAAAAATATTGTAAAGCCTCTAGTCAAATTGCGGTATAGTTAGCAGACCCTTCTTTTACATTGGCCACTCTGGGCAAGTAAACACAATTCATGACTACCCCTTGTTTCTGCCAGGGCGGCTATCCTCGACAATCGCTAAAAAAACGAACCGTTTTCGAAAGTGAGTGGTTGAAAAGCGAGTAGTTTTTGAAATCTATATTCTTGACTGACGTTCGATGAGTATTCGTTTTTTAAGACGTGTACGTTTTTAACAAGCAAATAATATGTCTGGCATCACTGTAAACTGTCTATATCGTTGAATTCAAGTAATGTGCAGGCCATAAAACAATAAGGATATTTGCTGCGTTTGAGAATCCACATCGGATGCATCTGAGATGTAAAAAATCTTTGATCACGTGATGCAGTATACGTAAATGTAATGGGACAGATGTGTCCGATGTGGATAAAAAAACGCTCGAGATGTAAAAAATGCATCCGATGTGGATTCTCAAACGCAGCATATGTAATTTAATTACAACAAACCAATTGTAAATTTGTCGAACGATGATTTTTTCTAATCACATAATATATATCGATGTTCAGGATAATCTGAATCGTTAATTGTTGACGTAAAAATAGCTATACGGGTGCAGTTAATGCAACCTATAATTCTAGGAAAATCGTACGTCATAAAAACCTAGTTTTTATGGTAAAAAATTCATTTAACTAATAACTTTGCTTATCTTATTCTGTTCTTTAATATTTTGTGGCAATTTTACAAAATTGTAAAAATTTCTGGACACAACGTGTGATACAGAAGAGCTTTGAACCGCAAGCAAATTAACATTTGTAAATAAAACATACATGAATTAATAATTAAATTCTTATATAAAAAATATTCACTCAATATCAGTTAAAATCAAAAACTGGATTCTGCCTCTGCAAGTCTGAATCTTTAAGGATTCTTATCGTTTTCTAATTGTACAATTATTGATAATATAATTGATAGAAATTCTCAGCTAATCTACTTCTTTAGTACAGCAAACCATATTTATAAGAAATTAGATACTTTTGTAGGTATTAATAAAAAGTAGTTTACCTAGAATTTGTTAAAATCAATCAATATTATTAATCGTCCTAAAAGTGACATATAAGTGACATTTACTAAATCCTTGAAAACATGCACGTTTTATCAAAAACGTGTGAAAAATTCCGCTCGCTGTAAAACACCCGTTTTAAAAGCGTACACGCTTTTAAAACGAATGTCGAGAATAGCGAATAGCTCGTATGTTGCTAAAGCGTATACGTTTTTTAGAAAACGATAGCCGAGGATTATTTATTTTCCGAAAATCAAATAGTGCAGGGCATAGTGGCGCATTCGTTTGCAAAATTGTTTTAATTCGCGATTTCTTTTTTTAAAATGTCCGGAAGGCTTTCCTGATTATAAAAGTGTAAGATGACACTCGATATTTGTTAATATTTGTTGACGAAAAATTAATTAAGCCAGAAAAAATGCATTTTTTGCAATGAATTAATTTTTTTTATATTCTTTAGGATATTTCGAATAAAAAAAGCCCTTACGCCCATCATCGTATCTTTAACCCTTTAATTGTTATGAATTTTTTAAAATCCGAAATTGACGAAAATTCTAATTTTCTTGAATTAAATAATATACCTTAAAATTTAAAATGCTATAATTTTAAATTTTTACCGAATATTCAAACTATAATAAACAAAATAACCTAAATAAATTTTAAAAATTTTGTTTGTTGTTATGTTTTTTTTACGTTATAACAATATGCTTCCTACGCGCGTGTACTTTTAGAGAGAAGTACTTCCATCTCACTTCCAACTCAATGTATAAGATGGGTAAGAGAAAGCCCGATGACGCGCTGAATCAATTTTTTGCTGCTTTTCAGAGGTAATAAGTTTAAAAAAATTATTATTAACATTTTTCATAACACTTTGTTATATTTACCGATTAATAGTTTTGTATCATGTGATTTTTTTTTACTTTTTTAGATACTTTTGATAACTTTTTTATTTATTAAAGTTAACAGAAACATTTATTTTTAACATTTATTTTTATTCATGAAAAAATTATTGTCAGATACTGCCTGAGAAATAAAATCTTCAAACTTTTTTTTTCAATACGATAAAAAGGCCTAATGCACTTGTCGTGATCCGTGAAAAATTTCAACCTCTTACAATGAACATAGTAGGCTTATAAAATTTTATGATTTCAAAAATATCCAAGCCTTTCTCCATTTAACAAAAATAAGGAAAACATTTTTTTTTAATATTGAAAGTAAGTACTATAAATACTAAATTTTTTATGACTTTCAATCTTTTGCACTATGAATACAAATAGGTGAAGAGACTTATTTCGTATTTTGAAAAAATTGTACGTTTAACTCTTCTTCTATTTTTGTCCTGTCATAAACAATTTTTACAACCTCCAAAATAGAAAATTCAACCCTACCTTAGAATTTTTGAAAATTATTTTTCAGTTGTTCATCAGTCTTGCTCGATTCTACATCTACTGGTTTACTTTGCAGTCGTGTAATTTTCTGAGTAATAATGTCGTTCTCTTTAATTCAAAAAAAAATTAAATTATCTGACGACAAAAAGTGTTTATTTTGTGATCATGGCGAGGCGTTAGTGAAGTGTCCGAAACCTGATACATATTTAAAATTAAAAAATTTATTTAGATAATTTTGTTTATTATAGTTCGAATATTCGGTAAAAAATTTAAAATTATAGCATTTTAAATTTTAAGGTATATTATTTAATTCAAGAAACTTAGAATTTTCGTCCATTTGGATATTAAAAAATTCATAACAATTAAAGGGTTGAATATACGATGATGGGCGTAAGGACTTTTTTTATTCGAAATATCTTAAAGAATATAAAAAAAATTTATTCATTGCAAAAAATGCATTTTTTCTGGCTTAATTAATTTTTCGTTGTTTTAACAATAACATCAACAAATATCGAGTGTCATCTTACACTTTTATAATCAGGAAAGCCTTCCGGACATTTAAAAAAAAATTACGAATTAAAACAATTTTGCAAACGAATGCGCCAGTATGCTCTGGTCTAAAACGATAATTAATAACCATAAATGTATAATTCTTACTTTTCAGATTTTTTTGTATTCTAATGAACAAGGAGCCTAACAAACATTGGCAACTATGTCTGGCTGCAAGGTGGTTCTCCCAAAATGAGTAAATATAAATATATTTTTTTATGATTTTTGAGAACTGTTTTTGGATAATTGTTTTTAGAAAATATCTTGGACGACACATAAGATACTTTCGAAATATTACATGAAACACTGATATGGACATAGAGCCGAATCCTGTTGAAAAACTGTTTGACCATTGGTAATAAACTTTTCTTAATTCAGCTTTTAATCTCTGTTCTAGCCTTAGATAAGTTCTAGCATGTCTCTGTATTTTTTACAGGTTATTATTTCTTCTACCGGCACAAGAGATCCGGTCAAAAAACAACCCCATAATTATGTAAAGTTGATGCATAATTGGTCGTAATTATTAATTATTAGCAACTTCCAACTTAGCCCTCGTATCCACTAGCGCAAAAACACACTGGTGTAGTTTTAATTATTTTTTCCGTGAATACATGTCTTTTTGAAAAGCGATAAGAAAAAAATACATGGTCTTGTAAAAAATGTACTTTTACTCGGTTTGTCAATTAAAAATTGTCCTTACTTTTAAACTATTAAATTGCAAAGTATCATTTTGTGTTTTGCGATAAGCTCTTAACAATTATTTTCGATTTAATTACCATCGAAGATTTATAATTAGAGAATTAACAATAGTAGTTGCTTGTTTGGCATGGCTATTAGTTGATGTCGTTTTTTTTAGATTATCGCATTTTATTATAATTGGGATTCAATCGGAAAAAAATTTGAGCCGAATTGTTAGTTATTTTGGTGCTTAATTTTGCTTAAGGTGAGTTTTCTAAGTCAATCAAATCTTGGAACACATTATCTTCATTCATTTTTTGTTTTTATCGTGCAAGGGATCATGTCCTGAAACTGCCTAAATAAGATACAAGGTGACCAAGTATAGTTGAACCTATTTTAAATACTTGTATCTCAAAATGTATTTGAAATATCAATATCCGGTTCTCACTGGACGCCTTAAAAAATACTTAAGTTTTTTTGACGTATTATGTCACTTTTGTACTCACTACTATTTTTAGTTTTCCGATATAGAGCTACTTTTCCAAAAGGCGTGAAAGTTTCTTGAAAAAAAAATTGCCCACACAAAGAGTAGGCTATGATCGATTTTATAATTTTTGATATGGCATGTTCTGTAACGTTCACGTTTTCAGATGCTTTTGCTATTCATCAGTAAGTTGTAAGTGTATTAAATCAAAATCTTCCAATACAAATTTGGTGATAAATTTTTAGAGCCTACGCAGAAAAATTCAATTTTTTTCCAAAAAAAATATTTTTTTAAATTGATAACTGGTCCTAATTTATAAAAATAGTTCAAGGTGGTCTTATCATCGATTGCATATAAAAAATTTGAGCTGAATTTATTATCTGCATGATGGAATTTACTTCTTTTGTAAAAGCAGTCCCAACTGATGGTTGCCAGCATTCCAAGAACCTAAAATGTAATTTGAATCTAATACTCGCAAGAGTAAGAGCTCTATTTTTCCTTTGAAACATTTGGTTATTTGACACAACGAGCAATATATTCTCATTAGTTTCAAAAAACCATCCAATAACCTTCAGCGGGGATATAGTTTGGCATAACCCGGTTTAATAGAATTTTGACAATTTACAAAATCTCGCATATATTTTGTATGATATTTAAATAATTTTATGATTTCTAATGCCGTACATCCTCTGTTACATCTTCCATGCTGCTTATCCTTTTCTATTGCTAGGAGTAGAAGAGTGTTCGTCCATTCTTCCTTGCTCCCCTTTCGAGTGAGTGTAAGCAGATAATTAAAATGTTGGCAAAACCATTAGTCTCAGGAGCTGTTAGGCTAGCGCTATATTAGGCAGAAGTTGAACCGCCGATCTTCAGCAGCAGAATTTATGTTGCAGACAATTTGTTTTTTCTTATAATTTTTACAAGGTATTAGTTAACTAGCTATATTGAGCAGAAGAAGCCCAGCATTTGAATTTACTACTTAAAGATCTGCACCTTTTTTTCGGTGGCTAAACTTCTGCCTAAATGTAGCGCTATACCTTAAACAGACAACCAAAACAAAATTTCATCAACCCAAAAACAAACAGCCTAAAGCATATACATGCAATGACGACGGCTTCTAAATCTAGTTCTAGTTCTAGTCAGATAATTCTAAATAGTGGAGTTTCACAATAGATCTGAAAAGGTGGCAATGGACCAGTACTTTGAAAGAATAACATTTTTAAATTAGTTTACTTTATAGGTTACCTAAGCTATGTCGGCAGTTCCAAAACATAACTTCAAAGCTGAAGACATAGTAAAAGAGGGTAGAACAACCCAATCGAACATCGAAGAAATCAAACAATGGCTGTCATTCAAACCGAATTTCCCGGAAATGTCCGAGGAACAGATATGTTTGTTCTTGATAGCGTGTAACAACGATTTGGAACAAGTGAAAATCACAATCGAAAATTTTTTTAAACAGAAATCCTCGTCTCCAGAACTGTTTATGAGCAGAGACATTGACACGAAAGAAAATAAATTCACCCATGAAGTCGCGTAAGTTAAACAATCCTGATGGTACAATAACAGTAGTTTGTGCAACAAGTGTCGATATGATGGGCATATCGCACGAAGACGCAGTTTGAGCACGATGCCTAGGCGGAGTGCTCAATCGTCTGTGTGCGATATGGACAATCCACTTAAGTTGTACAGTATATTTTTTCTACGAGCCACTAACGAAAATCTAAAAATTATTTTAGATTATTAAAATAAAATAACTTATTTAAAAATAATCTATGACTTACTAATTTTTATAATAAAATAAACATAAAAAAAAGATTTCATTAGTATCCAATCCCAAAATTGAACCCGGAACCTCTGCATGACACCTAAAGCCATAATCTCTGCTCCCTTGCTTCACATTATATTTTAGTTTTAATACTCGTAATTAAATTGATTTTATAGTTTTATTAAAATTTATGGTTTATTTGTAAATATAGACGAAATAATAATAATAGAAATGCTATTATATATTCTACATACGAATAATTCATTTTAATGTATATTTAATCTCAATAACTAAAAAATATACTGACAATTAGTTTGATAGAATTTTCACTTATTTAAAATTTTTTTAAATAATAGCGGTAACCAAAATATGAAATGTGATTGATGGATTTCATTTTTTTGCAGTGTTTTTACTAGGTAGAATGGATATTAAACAGTATTCGTTCAGTTGAACGCAATTGCATACTTTTTCTTTTGGAGTCTGTGAGTAGAATAGTTAATATGCACCCACACAGATATTAGCTTATCTACGCACAGGCTACAAAACGTATGCTATTGCTTTCAACTGAACGGATATATTTCATATTCATTCTCGGTAGTGAGAACACTGCAAAAAAATGAAATTCACCAACCACACTTCATATTTTGGACACCCAACTACTATTATTTTTAAAATTTTAAATAAGTTACAATTCTGTCAAACTAACTGTCAGTATATGTTTTAGTTATTGAGATTAAATATACATTAAAATGAGTTATTTTTGTGTAGAATCGATAAATAATATTGTTATTTAGTCCACATTTAAAAAAAAATATATTTTAATCAAACTATATGAAACTAATTTGATTACTAGTATTAAAACTAAAATCTTAAAAGTGGTGATGGAGGTGAGGACAGTCAGGAGACACCCGGGTTCAAATCTAGGCTGGGAACTAGTCATTTTTTTATGTTTATTTTATTTTATAAATTAGTAAAAGTCATAAATAATTTTAAAAATAGTTATTTTGTCTTAATAAACTAAAATTATTTTTTAAATTTTTAGATTTTTGTTAATCGGTCATAGAAAAAATATATTGTACAACTGGAATGGATTGTCCATATATTATCCACTCTTGTTGCAAAAACTACTATTTTTCCGAAAGAACTTTTCACTCTTCTGATAACACAGGTCTGCAACTAAAAAAGTGTATAGGATTTTTTGATTGGTTTTTATAGATTTTTTACGAAATCAGGAAAAATATTTAAAAAATTTCATCACGTCAAGTTTTCCCGAAAACTTAGAAGCCTATGGTGAAGAACAAGGTAAAAGATTTCACCAGAATGTCCGTGACTTCGAGAAACGATACCAAGAATAATGGGACGACAACATAATAACTGATTATTGGATTCTCAGAAGGGAAACAGAATATGGAAAGCGGAGGAGCGTAAAAGAGAAGAAAAGAAGGTGTCTCAGAATCTGTAAGCTGACTCACGAGCTAGGAGGTCCTATCATATTAGGAGGTTGCACAATGGGCCCAGTGAGGCCTAAAGTGCCGTGGGGTAACACACCCTCCACACGATACAGATACAGAAGGTGTCTCAGATAAAAATAGTAAACATGTAGTGTTAAATATGTCATAAATAGTATTTTTTTATTTTTCAAATATATGAAAAATCATGCAATTTCATTGTAAAAAAAATATTGATTTTTTAATCGCTGGTGTGCTTTTTTATTGTAAAATGTTTTGCAACAAAAACTGTACGTGAATAAGAGAAATATAAGTTATTTTTAGAATTTTTACCCTATAAAATATTAAGTTTACCAAAAACATCCCATGCAACTGAATTGTTACTTTCCTATCTGTATATAAGGAAAGTACAGTATGGTTTTTTTCGACTTCGAGTTTTTGACGGATTTTTACGTTTTGGGGTCCCCTGAATCTGTTTTGACTATTTTCGCGATGATGTTTGTGCGTGCGTGTGTACGTGTTTGCGTGTGTGCGGTGTGCGTGAGTGCGTGTGTGCGTGTGTGCGTGTGTGCGTGTGTGCGTGTGTGCGTGTGTGCGTGTGTGCGTGTGTGCGTGTGTGCGTGTGTGCGTGTGTGCGTGTGTGCGTGTGTGCGTGTGTGCGTGTGTGCGTGTGTGCGTGTGTGCGTGTGTGCGTGTGTGCGTGTGTGCGTGTGTGCGTCTGTGCGTGTGTGCGTGTGTGCGTGTGTGCGTGTGTGCGTGTGTGCGTGTGTGCGTGTGTGCGTGTGTGCGTGTGTGCGTGTATGCGTGTGTGCGTGCGTATGTTCGTGTGTGCGTGTGTGCGTGTGTGCGTGTGTGCGTGTGTGCGTGTGTGCGTGTGTGCGTGTGTGCGTGTGTGCGTGTGTGCGTGTGTGCGTGTGTGCGTGTGTGCGTGTGTGCGTGTGTGCGTGTGTGCGTGTGTGCGTGTGTGCGTGTGTGCGTGTGTGCGTGTGTGCGTGTGTGCGTGGGTGCGGTGTGCGTGTGTGCGTGAGTGCGTGTGTGCGTGTGTGCGTGTGTGCGTGTGTGCGTGTGTACGTGTGAACGTGTGTGCGTGTGTGCGTGTGTGCGTGTATGCGTGTGTGCGTGTGTGCGTGTGTGCGTGAGTACGTGTGTGCGTGTGTGCGTGTGTACGTGTGTGCGTATGGGCGTGTGTGCGTGTGTGCGTGTGTGTGTATGTTTGTGTGTGAACTGATTAGATTTTTGGCAGAGTCGGAACATCTGAGGGTACTTTATAAAGGGTAATTTTTATATTTTATGGAATATAACTGTTATTTACGTTTGGAGGAGAAAATTATTTAAATAAAAGTTAATTCTAATATTATTCCCTATATTTTTTGTTTTATAAATGATTTTTCTAAAATAGACTGTAACGGAAAAATTAGAGGAAAAGTAAAATTTAATTTTTTTATTATTTTCGTTGGCAATGAATATATATAAAAAAACTGTTTCGAGTAAGATGTATGTAGAACATGTATACAGGGTGTCCCGAAATTAGACGGTCATATTTTAACAGCATAATCTACATCCTAAAATAAAAGAAAAAGTGTATATAAACATAGGTCCGAAAACGTTTCTTTTCCGAGATACAGGGTGTTAAAAGTGAAGTCCTGATGACACTCTTTTGTAAATATTTTCTAAACGTTTAAAGATAACTAAGTGAAATTTGACAAAAATGCTTACCTTTTTTCACTCTATTTAATGGACTAAACCCCAGTTTTTGATCATCTTCATAGGTGGGTAAATTAGAGGGGGCTTAGGGTAAAATTGCCCCAAAGTTTTTTTTGTTGGCAGTTTTTAACATTTTTAACTATAAAATTTGGAAAACCAATGTTTTCTTTATAATAAAGCTACTATTGTTGCATCTCGCTAGGACGCACCATTTTCAAGAAAAAAGCATTTGAAAATTTCATGATAAGTTATTCGAAAATGTAAACAATAATTAGTAGGCCTGTGAAATCAGAAATTTTATTTTTTATTTACTTTGGAAAACCGGTGACTAAAGAAATTTTAAAAAATATTTACAAAAATGTGCCAACAGGTCTTCACTTGTAACACCCTGTATCTCGAAAACGAAACGTTTTCGGACCTATGTTTATATGAACTTTTATTCCTATTTTAGGATGTAGATTACGCTGTTAAAATATGACCGTCTAATTTCGGGTCACCCTGTATATTTAGTTTCCTCTAAACATTTACAGAGGTGATACAATAGGTTGTACAAAACAACCGGAAAAAGCCTAGATAGGAAAGTCATGTGTTACACACATCAGATTTTTATCTTTGCTGTCCAGTCTAATTCATTAATCGTTAGGTGAAAACACTCCTTTCCTTTCCTATTTTTCGTGTACTATGCAGTGTAGTTTACAGAAACACCTAAAGTTAGTATATGCTTAGAATTTAATGAGAAAATTCTTTAACGCCCTCTGGCTCTTCAAAATTTGCTCCCTTCAGTTTTGTTTCGTAAATAACTATTTTCTCTTCATTTTTAGAACAATGGCGGTGTTTCCGAAGAGAACCAAAGAGAATTACATCATAGGCTTGGGTTGTTTAAAAGATACCACTTACTACAATTTCTGCATAGAACCACAAATCAAAAATGCTTTTACATTAATCTCTGCTTATTTATATGACAATCCACCAGACGGACTGATTTTTATCATTGATATCAAAGGGGTACGTACTAATTTCGTCTAGTCCAAGGTCCTATTCATATTGATAATAATAATTACAGGCCCATATCGTTGTTATACAGGGTGTCCCAATGAAAAGTAGCCCGTTTCCAGAGCTTATAACTTTTAAGCGCTTAATCGTAGAAACGTGCGGTTTTCGCTGATATGTGTTATTTTGCTATAAGTTTTGGTTTAGTGACATAAAATATTACTGTTTTTTAAAAATCTCCTCATTTAAATTCGCCGTAACCAAATTTTATCAAATTTATTTTGTAAAATACCATGTACAAATTATACATTTTTAAAAAGTAGAAGCGTGTATCTTTCAGATGACCTAAACATATACTGTGTGTTCCATTTGATAAAATTTGGTTACGGTGAATTTAAAAGAGGAGATTTTTAAAAAACACCCTGTATAGGTAATACATAATTTCTGTGTCACTGAAGCAAAACTTATAGCAAAATAACATATATCAGCAAAAACTGCACGTCTCTACGATTAGGTGTTTAAAAGTTATAAGCTCTGGAAATGGCTCTGGAAATGGGCTACTTTTCATTGGGACACCCTGTGCTATCCTGGCAATATCAAACCTGTGTCTCTTCTTTTCCTGCATGTGCGAGTGCCATTGACTACTCACTCCAACACATTCATTATTATTGTTTTGTGTTAATTTTTGGCACGTTTTTTCTTTCATCAACAAAAAAACAGAAAATTGACAAAACTGATATTCTCAGTATCTCCGATGTAATAACTTCGTAATTTTTAGGTTGGAATCATGCACTTGACGAGATTGAAATTGGGACCTTTAAAGAAGTTTTTCGCGTATCTGCAAGAAGCACTACCAACTCAATTGAGAAAAGTTCATATTCTGAACGCAACCTATATATTTGAAAAAATACTCGCAATTTCTAAACCGTTCATGAAGAAAGAACTTTACGATCTGGTAAAATGATAAAAAACATTAAAAGTGAAACTTGTTTGTACTTGTTGATTTGCTCTTTGCAAATAACCTACTTAATACGTTTTTCAGATAATAACCCACCCACCTGAGACAAACATGCAAGACTTTTTCGAAAACCACATTCCAGCGTCTTGTATGCCTTGCACTTTTGGCGGGGAATTAAAAAGTTTAGAAGAAATGAGTGAAGATACCAAAGAATTTATAAGATCGTTGAAAGATTTCCTGGAAGCTGAGGAAAGACAAATACAACTTTACAAGAAAGAGAAATAAAATTAATTTTGTTATTAAATTAAATTAATTAGTTATTATTATTATTTTTATTATGTTTCCTTCCCAGAAGAGTTAAGATGACAGATTTTTTAAAACTTTGTGGACTAATTTAAATAACATCGTAATAACGTCAAAATATTTAAATCCCATTAAAGCAAAATCCGTTTTAGATCATAAAAAATATGTACTTTTAATTTAGTACAAAAATATACTTTTTTAGGCTTCAGAAAAAAAATTAAAAAGCAGTAAATAAAAAGTTAACTGAATGAAGACATTTATATTGCTTGGCATTCTATATTATGCTCTTTATAGTTTAACAGACCCCCTTAACTCCCCATTTTTAATCAGAATTTTTCAGAATCAATAGGCTTTATTAGGGCCCCCGCAACTGCGCGTGCAACGGGTGCACCGCACGCGGGCGCACCTCTAAAGGGGCGCCAAACCGGAGGTCTGTATACAATTCGAATTTTTAATTTTTCTAACGATTCCAATGAACAAGGCACTAAGCCACTAAAGAAATCAAAAATGTTTTTATCTCAATTCATGATAATATAATCAATAATGTAATCGAAGTTTATGTTCGTTGATATAACGACCTATTCCTATTGTGACAGAAAACATCTATTTTTAAAATCAAATAGCTATTCAATTAGCGTTAATTATTAAATATAATAAAATCAATAGGTTAGTTAATTCTGTGTGCAACATGCAATACCATGAATACCCGTATAAAGTATAAACTTGTCGATTTTTCCTATCCAGACTCGAATACTGTACGAACGACGAGTAAGTTTCATATTAGATCTTGTCGATTTTTCCTGTCCAGACTTGAAGACTGATCTACGAACCACGAGACCACGAGTATAAATAAAACTGCAGGAGGCGTAGTAATCCAAATAGTTAATATTTTCTTCGGCTACGTGAAGGTCAAAACCCAAGACGCAAAGTTATAGTTATAAATATTCGACGGAGTTCTTTATATTTTGTGTTAATTGTGTTGTAATTAAATTTGAATGTTTTATTTGTTTACTGTTTGGTTTGTTTTTTCGTTTATAAGAATAAAATGTTGGTTTTTGAAATATCTGTTGTTTCATTACAAAATTAAAATAAAATGTGGTTTCGTAATTCGCTTAAATGTTAAACGACTACAAAAATATTACAGCAAACCAGGAAATTTAAAAAACATATGTAACAGCTTAAAGTTGTTATTCTTCAAAATATTATTTATATAAGTACTACATATATTCAAAGGGCGCCAAAATATTTCCGACACGCGGGCGGCAATAACCCTTGCGGGGGCCCTGGGCTTTCTCCCCTTATAAAGCTTGATTTTTCATGAAGATTTCAAATTGATATCGTTTTTGATTTATGATTTTTTTTATATTTCAACCCTTAACCCCCCCCCCCCCCCAATTTTTATTCAGATTTTTTCAAAATCAATAAGCTTTGTCTCTTTGTTGAGCTTGATTTTTCCTAAAAATTTCATGATCATATCGCTTTTCGTTCTTGAATTACGATTTTTATCTGTTTACAGATAAGGAAAGTATAGGAATCATGATTTTTTTCGACCTCCAGTTTTCGACAGATTTTTACGTTTTGGGGTCCCCTGAATCCGTGTGTGTGTGTGTGTGTGTGTGTGTGTGTGTGTGTGTGTGTGTGTGTGTGTGTGTGTGTGTGTGTGTGTGTGTGTGTGTGTGTGTGTGTGTGTGTGTGTGTGTGTGTGTGTGTGTGTGTGTGTGTGTGTGTGTGTGTGTGTGTGTGTGTGTGTGTGTGTGTGTGTGTGTGTGTGTGTGTGTGTGTGTGTGTGTGTGTGTGTGTGTGTGTGTGTGTGTGTGTGTGTGTGTGTGTGTGTGTGTGTGTGTGTGTGTGTGTGTGTGTGTGTGTGTGTGTGTGTGTGTGTGTGTGTGTGTGTGTGTGTGTGTGTGTGTGTGTGTGTGTGTGTGTGTGTGTGTGTGTGTGTGTGTGTGTGTGTGTGTGTGTGTGTGTGTGTGTGTGTGTGTGTGTGTGTGTGTGTGTGTGTGTGTGTGTGTGTGTGTGTGTGTGTGTGTGTGTGTGTGTGTGTGTGTGTGTGTGTGTGTGTGTGTGTGTGTGTGTGTGTGTGTGTGTGTGTGTGTGTGTGTGTGTGTGTGTGTGTGTGTGTGTGTGTGTGTGTGTGTGTGTGTGTGTGTGTGTGTGTGTGTGTGTGTGTGTGTGTGTGTGTGTGTGTGTGTGTGTGTGTGTGTGTGTGTGTGTGTGTGTGTGTGTGTGTGTGTGTGTGTGTGTGTGTGTGTGTGTGTGTGTGTGTGTGTGTGTGTGTGTGTGTGTGTGTGTGTGTGTGTGTGTGTGTGTGTGTGTGTGTGTGTGTGTGTGTGTGTGTGTGTGTGTGTGTGTGTGTGTGTGTGTGTGTGTGTGTGTGTGTGTGTGTGTGTGTGTGTGTGTGTGTGTGTGTGTGTGTGTGTGTGTGTGTGTGTGTGTGTGTGTGTGTGTGTGTGTGTGTGTGTGTGTGTGTGTGTGTGTGTGTGTGTGTGTGTGTGTGTGTGTGTGTGTGTGTGTGTGTGTGTGTGTGTGTGTGTGTGTGTGTGTGTGTGTGTGTGTGTGTGTGTGTGTGTGTGTCTGTATCCACCATAACTCATGAACCGATACAAAGAAAAACACCAAATTTTAAACTTTATTCCAGCCTGCGGTGAACTGATTAGATTTTGGGCAGAGTCGGAACATTTGGGGGGTACTTTATTGGTGGTAATTTTTATATTTTATGAAATATATCCGTTATTTACGTTTGGAGAAGAAAATTCTTCAAATAAAAGTTACTTATAATATTATTATCTATAATTTTTGTTTTATACAAAATTTTCCTAAAATGGTCCGTATTCGAGAAATTTGACAAAATGTATAAATTTCGAATTTTGAAGAAAACTCAAAAACGGATAAAGGAAAAAACATTAAATTTTAAACTTAAGTTTTATTTCGGCCTGAGGTGAAATTATTAAATTTGGGACAAAGGCGGAACATTTGGGGGGGTACTTTATGGGAGGCCGTTTTTATATTTTATGGAATATATCTGGTATTTATGTTTGGAGAAGAAAATTGTTCATATAAAAATTACTTACAATAGTATTATCTATAATTTTGGTTCTATACAATTTTTTTTTAAATGGTCCGTATTCGAGAAATTTGACAAAATGTAATAAAATTCAAATTTTTAGCAAAATTGTTTAAATAAAAGTTATTTGTGATATCGATCTCTATAATTTTTGTTTTTTATACGATTTTTCTAAAATGGACCGTATTGAAGGAAAAGTGCTAAATTTAAATTTTTCAATATTTTCGTTTTCAATGAATATCTATAGAAAAATGTTTCGAGTTAGATGTATATGGAAAATGTATATATTTAGTTTATCCTCTAAACATTTATAGAGGTGCTGCAATAGGTTGTACAGAATAATCGGAAAAAGCCTATAATAACTAGATAGGAAAGTCATGTGTTGGACACATCAGATTTTTTTAATTTCAACCCTCCTTAACCGCCTCATTTTTATACATAGGCTTCGTCTTTGTCCCCTTATAGATCTTGATTTTTGCTCAAAATTTTATGTTGATATTGCATTTCGTTTTTCATTTGATTCTTTTTTTTTATTTCAACCCCTCTTATCTCCTTATTTTTATTCAGAATTTTTTCAAAATCAATAAGGTTCATTCCTTAATTGAGCTTGATTTTTGCTAAAAATTTAAAGTTGATATCATTTTACCGTTTTTGAGTTAGATTTGTTTTTAACATTTCTACATAACCCCCCTCTTTTTATTCAGATTTTTTCAGACTCAATAGGCTTCATTTCCGTATAAATCTTGATTTTACGGAAAATTTTATGTTGATATCGCTTTCTGTTTTTGATTTACGTAGATTTTTTTTTAATTTTAACCCCTTCAACGACCTATTTTCATTCATAGGCTTCGTCCCCTTCTAGAACTTGATTTTTCCTGACAATTTGAAGTTTATATCGTTTTTCGGTTTTGATTTCAATTTTTTTAAATTTTAACCCCTTCTTTATTTAGATTTTTTTTAATCAATAAGCTTCGTCTCCTTATAGAGTTTAATTTTTCCTAAACATTTAAAATTGATATCATTTTTCGTTTTTTACTTATTGTGCGACAAAAAACGTGACATCGGACGGACCAACATTTTAGTATATCAGAATTTTTAAATTCGGATCAATAATAAAAATGTTGGTTTCTCGTAAGTAAACTTATAATAACTCTTCACAGACTAGAGTAGAAGATGGAGTAGAAGTATCTTCTATAAAATTATTCCGCACGCCCATGCACTTCTTGTTCTCCTTTTGTCGACCAATCAGACCAGGCCAAGGGACACTGACAGAAGTGGAAAGGAAGGTGACGTTTCATTATTTGATTTGTTTATTATTAAAGTGATAAGTGTGGAAAGTAGTAGGATACCGGTATTTATTTGGTATTTTGGAATATAACGTTTTGTTTAGTCGATAAAACTTACCACAAAAGCCAAAATGAACAAGTTTTACGTTATTTTCAGTGTGCTCGGTTTAGTTTTAAGTGTGGTATCGACTACCACAGAAGGTTGCATGGGTTGTATCAACCTAGATGAATACAATTTCGATAAAGTAGTTCCTAAATTTGAGGCTGTATTAGTAAAATTTGACGTGGCTTATCCTTACGGTGATAAACACGAAATATTCAATTCATTGGCCAGTGAAATCGTAGGCATTCCAGATTTTGTATTAGGACAAGTAGGAATCAAAGATTATGGACAACATGAGAATGAAAATTTCGGTAAACAATTCGGTATCCTTTCCAAAGAGGACTTGCCAGCACTCAGACTTTTCGTACAAGGTGAAGATGAACCCTTCGCTTTTGAGAAGAAGATGCCTTGGAATAATGAAAACCTGAAGAAGTTCGTAAGAGATCATACAAATATTTATCTAGGTTTGCCTGGTTGCATTGAGAAGTTCGATAAATTAGCTCATAAATTCATTGCTGAAGGTGCGAAGGAAGATGTTTTAGAGGAGACTCAAAATGAAGCTAACAAATTAACTTTGGAGGTAATCTTTTGTTTGTTTTGCAGAATATTTCTAGTTTTCTAAATTTAACTTACTTTACTTAATACCTAAATCATTCTAAAACAAGATATATAAGATGATCCACCTGATAACTCCATTCATAATTTTTTTTTTATCCAATATAAATATTAACTTACAACTAATAGAGTAATTAAAATAAAGTGAAACAAAACCACCGATTTTTCAGAAAACAATTTATTGATAAAAACTAGTTTCAAGGGTATTTTATTGGGTTATTCAATAACTGGGGAATCTTTGGCCTAACATATGAAGATTATTATAATATACAATTGGTACAATTTGATAAACAACCCATATTCTTCTATTTTCAGAAAGAAAAAGAAATTGCAGACAGCTACATAAAAGTAATGAAAAAGGTAATAGACAATGGCTACTCCTTTATACTTCAAGAAGATTCCAGACTAGAGAAAATTCTTGAAGGAAAAGTTAATGAGAAGAAGAAGAGAGAACTGTCAAATCGTCGGAACATTCTTAAAGCCTTTACTGTGGAACCACAAAAATCAGAACTTTGATTTAAGCTAATTTTATGTTTTTATATGGTGACGTTTCCTGGGGTTTATATTTATTATCGTGTTCTTTCTGAGGAAAGGAAGAAAAATAGAATCAAAAAAGGGTTTTAAAAACAAATTTTTATACATTAAACTAGCAAAATCTTGTAGCATTGTTTATTCGCCACTACTGCTGTTTATTTAAATTACCTGATTACGTATATAAAAATGTTTTCATGGGTGACTTTATAGCCCTAAATCTGAAATTTACCTATAAACATCTTTGTAAGTAAACATTATATTAATTTTTGGTATTACCAAATTCATTTGATAAATTTTGATAATTGTATAAATTAGTATTTCTATTAGTCCATTTAAGTGTACAAAGAAAAAATATGTGATAAAGTTGAGAGGATGAGAAAATTATTTTATAAAAAATTGCATATCCCTAGAATATAAATAATAGTTGAATTGCTACAATTAGAAAGTAATATTTACATGACTACATCTATTCATTTTATGATTTAAAACAAGACATGTTAATACTGCTGAATTTTCTGAATAAAAAAAATGCATTTAAATTAAAAAGTATATAATATGCTATTCTATTCATATTTTGAGAAAATTTGTCTAGTATATAAATGTATACAAGTATTTCATTTTAACTACCATCTAGAACTGAATAAATGTGTGATATATGTCATATTCCATTCCTTTAAAACAGGATATACCTTGCTTACCTTACCCCCTATTATACAATTTGCAATACATTTACTTTGTTGTCAATCAATTTGTTGTATATTCTATATTTATGTTTTAAATTACAATATTTAATATTGCAATATGGTCTATTAATTGTGTTGCCCATAATGTTCCCTAAAAAAATTACAAATATTTTATGATTACTATAATAATCTTTGTAACTTTGTGTTTAGTGATCTGATCTTATACCAGAGAAAAATTCATTCACTTATAATTGAACGTGGTTATGTAAAAAGGAACCAAGCAACAATATAGTTTTGTGAAAATGAGAAATAAAGTTTTTGCAAAATAATAAAATCAGTACAAAAAATAAAAAGTTCTGATTGCACTTCATTGGTTTTCAAAAATTTAGGTTTTCTTTTACTTTTGTATTCAAAAAATAACCAACACCTTTTCATGCATACAAACCCATTTTCGGAATTTTGTCACTTGATTCCTTTTTGCATATCTACTTCCAATTTATATACTGCTAGCCTTTCGTAGGTGAGCTCTGTGGGTCGTCAGGTTGAATTTATACTAAAGTTTAGATTAGAGGGTTTCTGGCGAAGACGGTACCAAATTTAAGCAGAATTTCATAAGGCATTGATAATTGAGAAACGATTTTAAAATTGTAACGGGAGAGTCCTCTAGCATCCAAACTGAGCAACTTTGTACTGAGATAAGTTTACATAACACGTTGAGTATGGTGTGGCATTTAACGGATGCATCACTGCTTGTCCTTTTTGAGACGGCGACGCATCAATATGATGCCACACTTGCCATAGTCAGAAAATTAGCAAGGACGGCGTGGTTTCATAGTATGCCTCGCTATAGTAATGCTACAAATATAGGAACCTAGCTCTTAGCCATCTATAGTAATAGACCGTCAGATAGTGCCCAATTTTCGCATACAAGCCTCGAAGAGGGTTGAAAAGTACATCGATTTTGAGTAGAATAAAAGGAAATTTACGAGTGGCTCCTGGGGATAACACATGGAACATTCAATTTTCCCTAAC
The DNA here is from genome assembly GCA_927349885.1 of Psylliodes chrysocephalus. Classification (NCBI taxonomy): domain Eukaryota; kingdom Metazoa; phylum Arthropoda; class Insecta; order Coleoptera; family Chrysomelidae; genus Psylliodes; species Psylliodes chrysocephalus. The sequence continues at coordinate 34,696,368 of OV651818.1, read as the reverse complement.
AAAAATGAAAGGTTATTTTTTGCCCATATTTCCACGCAAGCCGTTTTCACTATATGATTAATTAATAGAACTAGGCTTCGGAAAACCAAAGGCTTTAATGTTGCAAATGGCTAAAGGGTTGAAATAAGGAAAAATCGAGATTTTGTCTGATTTTTCCACATAAGCCCATCGAATGTATGAAAACGTACGTCGTCACTAGTCCGAAAAACATATTTTCTTGAATGACCCGAATGTATAAGTGCATTTTGAGGTCGGAAAATTTTTCTGATAAGGAAAATCGAATTTTTCATGTGTTATCCCTAAGAGCCACTCGTAAATTTTCTTTTATTCTACTCAACATCGATGTACTTTTCAACTCTCTCTCTCTTCGAGGCTTGTATGCGAAAATGGGGCACCTAAATCGGTCACTATCTGACGGTCTATAATAGAAAATATTAGTTGGCCTTAAAAATAAGACATATTCTGTAAGGAGGCACCAACTTAAAACCAGAAAAAAAAATAAAATATTTGACAAAAACTCTAAAAAAAATTAGTTGAAATATAAAATAAATATTTTAGGCTTTATCCGAGTAATATATGAGTGTCAAAAATCAAAAATGTCCCGTCCTCCGACAAGATTTTTTTTTCCACACACCCGTACTCGACACGTTTAAAATGGCTTATTTTGGTTCAAGCAGGAATATGTCGATGGTTTAGCGCACAACATATGTTAACATTTTACAAATATTTCACAATTTAAGTTTAGAGGGTTGAAACTAAAGCTCTCTGTTATTTAACATGAAATATATCTAGTAAACCCTCTCAACACTTTGTCGTTTCTGATTACATAATAAAGCGAAATAAAGATAAATTATTTGTACAAATATAAGTAGGTAGATGTATTTAAGACAATTTGTCCCAAAATTGCACTTAACTCCTTTGTGCACTAATCCATCGATGTGGTATGTGGTATGTTTTTATAGACCTTTTACAGACATCCTGTATATAGGTCTTTTCCTTTGCATCCACAGTGTAGCACTGAGCTACGTCACTTCTGAATATATCGTTCCATCCATACAATTTGTATAAATGGAACGATATTTTCAGAAGTGGTGTAGCTCAGTGCTACACTTTCAATGCAAAGGAAAAGACCTTATATAGCGCGGAAAAATTGGGAAATCTAGTATTACAGGTTGATGAGCGTATTAAACGAAAGATGGCACTGCACATGGAACAAAATTTATGTATTGACAGGGGTGCGTTCAATGTGTTAGATGTTAAATGTTACGAGGGGAATACGATTTCTTTTTACATCACAACCAAATGGTATAAAAGTTAAATTAACATTAGTTGATTTGTTATGTATATAAATACGGGTAATGTTGTAGTTGAAGGGTCTGGAAATGCGCTCCTGTTTCGGCCATTTTGATTCCTATGCCACAGTTAATAGCTAAAGAATCAGATCGCTCACTCTGCGTCGGCACTTTTGATCTCAATGTTCCAGTTTATACACTGCGCAACTCGGATAATACAATATATGACAACCGCCTATAATAAAACAGCAGTCTTCTGTGTATCCTGAATTTGTATCCCTGGAGTGGATGTTATTTTGGAACTTTCAACTGGTCCGAGTGAGCTAACTGATTCTTTAGCAATAAACTGTGACTTCAAAAATAATATTCACTGACACTGACAGCAGCAAGCAAAATATCAGGTGCGTTTTAATCATCCGCTTCTGCTTCCGGAATTGTCGGTTTAGTCGTTTTAACCTGTCAGATTAAAACAAGAAAACCGATAATTCCGAAGCAGAAGCTGATGATTAACGGCCATATGCACCATTCTTCTGTTAATAGTTATCAGAGAGTTAACTACATAACTGACTGTTAAATTGACAATTTTGTATTCACCATTACAACATACGACTAACAATCTGTTAAAGGCGTTGTTAATTAACAAACCAAATTTGGCCTGTTAATTTTACTTATTAGACTATTTTAATTTTACTTGTTTATTTTGAAGGGCTATATAAGGTTTTATAGGATATTGACAGTAATATGTACGCAACAGACTGATTTCTTACTGAAACTAGTAAATAGATGGTGCATAGCAAATTCTGTTAACACACTGTTATTTTTTATACTACTGTTAGATAACAGAGGACTTAGCTGGACAATGGTGCATATGGCCGTAAAACGCACCTATTAAAAATATTGCGCCAAGATGTAGGCAACACGTAATAAGGGATCAAAATGGCGGAGTTTTCTATCTCCTTTTAAAAAGCATTCAGGATAGCCAGAGACAACAGAGACGTGTAACTTAATAGGAAAATATGTTCGGTGGTCCATTTAAATTACATATATGACCCTCTTTTTCTTTTATATTGATCTTTACATAAGTCTATCTCTCTCCAATAAAACTAACACCATTTTCAGAGGGCGCTGGTGTTGCTGGTTTTTTGACGTCGAAATATCGATTAAAAAGTATTAAAACTGACAACTGACAATGTTATGAATGTTATGAACATGTGCATTTTATTAAAATTAATTTAATTTGGGCCCCGTATATTTCTTTTAGTCTGATTTTGTTGTTTAATTATTTTTATTTGGGGGGGAATGTTTATTTTTGCATATTATTTTTGCATGAAGCAATTTCTGGAACCAAACTCGCGTTTTTGTATACATTTCTTTCTAGAGGTAATTAATTTCCAATTTATTATGTATGTGTGTATAATGTGTGTGTTTAATAATATATTACACAATGACTATAATTATTTTAGGTGAATTGGAACAGAGATCCATTGTTACAGCTACTTGTGTTCATTAAGTAGGTAGATGAATGTCTGGACAGCTTTAATGGCAGCACAAAGTTCCTATCTACTAGAAAAGTTAAATGTATGCTGAGTAAAAAATCTGCACATGTAGTATTGGCAAAGGACTTTTGAAATGATTAGAGATTAGCTATTTCTTACATACACCTACCTCTAACAGCCACTCTAAAGGAAGAAAAAAAAATTGAATCACAAAACGGCAGAATTTTAAATCAGGATGCATTGGAAAATAAATTTGGGGACATCAGGTCGGTTTTGGATTTTATAGAGAGATCAATCTCAAGAAAAGTTAATTTATCCTGCAGAACAACCAGTAGTTTAAGTAGGATTTGCTATAACTTTATTAGAAATTTTCTTTGATAATAAATTGTAATATAGGTACCAATTATTGTTTCAAATGAAATTGAAAAAGAGTTAAATATGAAATTAGATTTTTCATGAGTAAAATGTTATATTAATTCGAACATTGTAAGGTAATCTATAATTAAGGGAATATGTAAAATAGGTATACCCTGGTGGTGTAAGAGAAAGGTAAGGGGCAATGACAAAAAAATTACCAAAATGTATTTATCTTTAAATAGTGTTTATTATTAATAATAGTATTTGCTATGTTTGAAAAGTACCTCCTGCTGCAGAACAGATCGAAAAGATTAGACTACTAGTTGGAGAAGGTCCACCTAGTAACCAAATTAGGAGACTAGGAAAACTTTTACATGACTGGGGACACAACAGGAATGCACACACACAAGATACACAAACAAACAAAATAACAGGGGTAAGCCTTCAGCAACGTCCTGTTTAAATGATAGTATGTCATCCTTCATTCCATTTTAGAAGGCATGACATATAAATCTATTGATCTTGATTACCCTAAGAAGAGTTAGCAGGGGTTGTACGGAATGGGTCTAGCAGGTTTCGATCCAGTTTACAGGATGGGAACTCGACTCAGGCCTTATACATTTGTGTTGAGTGTATGTGTGTTTGTTTCATTTCCATGGTTTCTATTAAAATAAACAGTCATAACATATCGATACCTTTTTGCCAGACTAACATAAGCGACATTTGTTCAAATGGCACTTATGATAGTCTGGCAAAAAGGTATCGATATACTCTATGCTTTATAAAATATTTGTTACATTAGTTTTTAAATATATTATGAATATATAACAACTGTTACTTTCTTTGTAATTTGTCACAAAATGATAGGAGGTACTTTCTAAACATAGCAATTGTAGTTTGTTTTTCTGTACCTTAAAAAAATATAATTTATAGAAAAAGAGTTTGGTGTATTATTTTTCCAAGTTTAAATATTTAATAATCAATAGAATTTTCAAGTTTTTTTAGCGAAATTTACAAGAGTAATAAAAACTATGTTCACTGCTTATATTAAACTGATTAAAACTTCCTTTATTAAAATGATTATTTATATGATAAAAAATTGATGATATTGGAAGCTTTTATATTTTTTAATAAACAGTGAAACAGTTTTTGTTTCTCTTGTAAATTTGTTGTATACAAAAACGATTTCTGAATCCATGTTTGAATTTCCCGCCCTAAAGCATTTTTAATTTTCCCGCTATTTACTAGTGGCGCCATCATAGACTGGTTGTGGTTACAATCGCCCAAATAAGTTTTACCGAACAAAAAAAATACATTGAGTTACACGTCTCGCTGGATTGTCTCTGGGATAGCTATTCACTAAGTCATGGGAGCGCTCCCATGGGAGTGCTCCCATATATTTTGCTCTCTTACTCTTAGGTGGGTATATCGTGCTTACTCACTTTTAGCCCAGGTACATGCGTAGTAAGGTCAGATTTTATACTATGGGAGGGAGAATTGCGGGCTTGCCAGATTAGGTCCGTATTTATCACAAAGCAAATTTGAATTAATAAGGGCTGATTCCACCGTTGAGTTAAACGGAGATTAAAATGACATTTTTAATGTAAAAATGTAATTTTAAACTTCGTTTAACACAACGGTGGATCGGTCCTTAAGGGTCTATTTATACTCTATTAGTATTAGTATTATGATTAAGCATTAAATTTGTTAAATCATTCAAAAAAGGTATTTATACTCGTTTTATAATTAGTATTAGTAATTCTTTTTTAAACATAATACCTAATAAGATATAATTCTGCAGTCAACAAAATATATGGTTACTGAAGAAATGTGTAAGAGGCCGATTGTGTTCTTTTTAAGATATTTTAGTTTTAAATGTGTTTTTATTAATATTTTTACCAGTTAATTTTATCTAAAAATATTATTATTCAAAAATAGGTTTAATTATGGACATTTTAACGGATTTAAGTCTCAAATTTATAACAGATAAAAAGAAGCAGAAATTTGATACAAATCAGACAGAAAAGAGGCCTTTGCTTCCTCATTGTGACATGTCATTTGTCAACTTTATAATCGGTAAACACTGCTGATACACAAAAATTGTATACAGAGCATGATTTGTACCGAAATATTATCGTTTTCGAGCTTGTTGGAACAAACAAATAAACAAAATAATCATATGTGTGTTGTCAATTATCCTTATCCGTTGTCTATTAAAAACAAAGGCCAAATACTCCATTGATTCATTTTATAGAAAAGAAGAAATTTAATATTTAATTTAAAAGTTGAACCTGTCAATTATTAAGCATAAATATTAATGCTAATACTAATCATAAATCGAGTATAAATGTCCCCATTACATTGTGAAGGTTCAACTTAATGCTTAATCATAATACTAATGCAAATACTAATAATAAGGGAGTATAAATAGACCCTAAATAGTAGATCAAAGTTATTCTGTCGACTTGGCAACGTTGGCATGGGAGTATGGGAGCATCACAAAGCATGTATCTTCTAGAGACCCCACGCCAATAGTGATGGGAAGACCCGGTTCATCTTGACGACCCGGGTCAGACAAGGTCAATCATTTGAATGACCCATTTACAAAGATTCGTTCATATGAACGATATGATCAGTGAATGAGAATTTATACATCGCCTATGATTTGCACAGTACGCGCTGATATTAAGACTCTTTTTATGAACCGGATCATAATGGTCACAGTCTCGTCTCATCTCAGTTTATTGGTGAACATTCGTAATTCGTAACAGACATAGATGGATACAGATTTATGATTATGTCTATATTATATTATGAAGCCTTGGTACTTTTTACTTCCTTCTCGTTTCAGTGTTTAATCGATCGCGATCATGAATCACTACCACGTCATCACGATCATCGTGAAAAAACACTCGGCGAAAAAACAGCTCTTTAATTCATAAGCACATTAAAAATCTCATAAATAAACAGGGTCATATGAACGATAGGGTCACGAAGAGTGATTGAATCAATCACGGATCTTCGGGATGATTCGTTCTTTTTGAACGGGTCGTTCATGAACGACACATCGCTACACGCCAATGTTAAACTTTTAAACCAAATTAGCGCCACCTTGTGTTTGGAGCTGGAACTAAAATGACAATTGACAGATGGCGGTAAATTCAAATTGTAATTTTTAGGAGTAGGTAGTAGCGTTGTATGAAGAAATATAGTAGGGTAACCTTATGGACTTATCATTGGAGGACGATGGACATAGAATGTAGATGGCGATACTGTACTTATGTCCAAGTCAGGTCTTTAGGTCATGTCTGTGCTTGAGTATGGATTATAATTTAAAATCTTCTTTTTCATTTCTACTTGTCTTCGGTAATGTATTTTTATAGTTACAATTTACTATTTCAAATTATTACAAAAGCACAGAATACAGGGTATTTGAAGGTCACATAAAATGCGAAAATAATCGATATAATAAAATAAACCAGTTTTTGGTTGAAAAAGATTGAATTAGTTGAGATTGGGTGGAATTTTACTATAATAGGGAACATTTTTTTCTATATTGTGGTTGGATTTTGGATATATCGCTGATGGTTAATTAAACTTGAGTTGTACGCTGTTAATTTATATTCACTTTTATTTAATGGTATCATCAAATTAAGAATAGGACATGAACAACTGAATATTATTGTTCAAAATGAGACGAATAGACGAAAATAAAAAATGTTTGGATAAAATGTTCTGAAATACAGGATGTTAAGTTGAAAATTAAAAAAGTAATAATGGCTAAATATATAGGTAGTTATAATTTTATTATTCAATATAATTTTACTAAAATCGGCACTGACAAAATTTAACTAACAGATTTTTTTGCTGTTAGGTAAACTTATAACATAATACCAAACACGTTTAGTGAAATTATACTAAGTAATAAAAACATGCACATGTGAGCCACTAATTTTCAGTTTTCAATTTTTGACACCATTTGAAAACGAATCGAGTACCAATTTATGGTAGGCACATTTAGGAGTATTATTTTCGAAAAGCAAAATTAAAAATTTTTCATTGTTTTTTTTTGTACATGGAAATACTTTGCTGCATGTCCTACAATGATGAAGCTCTCAACGAAGGCGTCTTAAAAAATAAATTGTAGAAAATGCGAATGTTACATATTTGATTAGATAATTAACATTGACATAAACTTTCATTGCTCAGGACGTTAAGTGCTCAACTTTGGAGTTTCGTAAAGATCAGTTACTGACTACTACTATTTTTTTCTGAACTGTTATCAAAATACTACAAAATTTAGCAGAAAGATTGCATTAATTATATTTTTCATATTTTTTCCAAAATAAGAAAGAATGTTTTTATATGTAAATGAATCTGGGTTGGGAAATCCAAACTTGAATGCTTAACGACTTAAGTCTTGAAGGCACTTACATCAAGTTAATTATCTAATCAAATATGTGACGTGGCTTTTTAAAATACCATCATTGTGCGCTCCACTGCGTGTCCATCTTCTACAAGAGAAAAAAGGAGGAAACATTTGTAAAGTTGCCTTGTACAAATGTGTACCAAAAGAGGGCAACTGGCTCTTGTAAGCCTTTTTCGTTTAATCGTCTCATTATTTTAACACTAAGCGCCAGCATGGGAAATATATGTTAAAGTTAGTTTTAAGAACTTTTAACATTCAAATAAACAAAAACAATTTATAAATCTATTATTAAAATCCGTGTTGGAACAAAACATAAAATTGTTGAATTTGAAAGATAATATTCTAAAAATGGAAAGGATTTCAGTCGACAGCCTATTGGACTGAATATTCAGTTTAAAATCGCTTTTCTGGCCTATAAATCTTCAATTGTTTCAAAACGAATAAAATAAAGTAGTTCTGTCTAAAACTAAAATAAATTTGCTATCTCGCAGTCCCCATCGATTATTTCCAAACTTTTCTTTAACGTCTTAGTTGTAAGTTTTATATTACATTTTCTTTAATTTGCTATTTCTGTGGAATCATTAATTTTCACTTGCATTATTGATTTCTAAAAAAGCGAAATGTGACTCACGTTTTGCTTGATTGGCTTTAATTTTTGAGATAGTCAACCAGTCAAAATAAAAAAAATTCAAAAAATAATAAGACATTAATTTATTTATTTAATCAGTTTTGTCTGAGCTAACTGAAAGGCTGTATTCTATAAACAATGAAAAAGAATGATTGTTGTTTTGAACTACTTAAAACATTTTCACTCGAACGGCGTGCGTGTGATTCAATTTAAAAATACTTTCCAGAATAAAACCACGTGTTACAGTTTTGACTTCATTTATTACTAAACAGCCAAGTCATATACAAAAACGTTAATCCAAAATCTAAATTAAAAGTAATAACAAATAGCCTATCTACTAGGGTCGGTAACCAAACATATAAACAGAATGGGCGGATTTTGTTCATACTTAACATTATACTCGCGCACTGACACTTAACCTGGATTAAATATAACTGTAAATACAAATATTTTACAAACAAATATACTTTTCCAAACAGTGATAAATTATATAAAAAAGTTTTTTATAAGATTTTCTTTTATGTTCAAAGTTAGGACTTTATAATTATTGTGTCGTTCATAGAATTCTGTACTAAATAAGAGCACTGATTTTGGAAATAAATTTTAACCATTTTGGCAAGTTGCTGAACCTTGTAACATTGCATAATGAAATATAAAGACTAACTGAATATGTCTGCCACAGATAGACCACTTGTAGGTCTATTGATTTCGTCTTGAGCTATTCCTAAAGAGTGGAGCTATTGAAAACTTCCTTTCAAGGTGATTTATTTCAACACTCAGAGCCAGCCGAGAGAACATTTTTTTCTTATATTCATGATCAACAGCCAAGATACATTTGAAAGTCGCTAATATATCCCTGTGACTATTTTTTTTAATTTGTTTTCCAGTGTTGATTGATTTTTCCCTGATTAGTATGATTATCTTGTTCCTTAACTCAATATCTTGCAAACTGTTGATAGCTTTGATGAAATTTTGTAGCAAAGCTTGTTCAAATTTTGAAAACTATAAAAATATTCAGCTATTTTTATGGTTATAAACTTCTCCAACACTTAGTCCAATTAGAGGTACTTAGATTACATGCAACATTTTCAGAAGCTTATTCCTTTTTTGTTTTCTGCTTGGAACTTTTCAATTTATTTAAAACATTGGACATTGTTATAAGTTGTTATTAGGTATTCTTTGTTATTGTTTATATATTTTGACATAACCGCACATAACCAAAATATTGACCAAAGTCCTTAACCACTTTTTATCACCTTAATCCAAAAATTTTATTCGTACGGTTTTGTCAACTGGAATAAATTTTCATTATTATGTTTAATTTTTCATGTCTTTTATCATAAATTGTTATTTTTAAATAAATAAAGATGTTTTTAACTATAATAGGTAGGTGATAGAGGCCATGTGCCTGAACGAAAAGAAGACGTAGATGGCGTATCTGCATAGCATTAAAAATTGACTACTTCATTAAATCGTCACTAGATGCCGCTCGAGATTGCATCCAACACTTTTTACTGTTGCATTATCCTACTATATTATCTTCATACAACGGTAGTAGTTTCAAATTAAATTTTAAATGATTTCCACATAAATTATTTTATAAAATAAAGTATGGAACTAGTAAGTTCGAAACTTTTATTTTACAAAATAATTTAGGTCGATTATACCAAATTTGAAGAATTAATTTGTTATAAGGGGTCTAATGTGGAGAGTTGGTTCTGCATATTTTTATTAAATAAATATAAGATATATCAATAAATAATAAAATAGAACATTCTTAAAATATGTTTATTAATAACTTAAATAAATATTATTAGATAAAAATAAATACAAATAATAATACATATTTAAGGAATACTTACTTGGAGCAAATAGATATATAATCTCAAATCTTTAAAATACCTATCAATAATTTAAATGTGAAGTAGAGACTAGGATATTACATTTTATTAACACTAAAAGTTATATATTTTATAAATGTCTTTTTAACTGAGGACAAATGTAATATAGGTATTGTATTAAAAGGTGAATCCTTTTAACTATTGATAACAATGATAAATAGGTATTTTCCTTCCAAATACAGATGGTGGTATTACTCCACTGCTTTGTGTATTACTAATGTGAAAAATGATTTCGGAATCTAGTCCAGTGATAAATTGATTATCAATTAGTTGTTATACCCGTTTGTCTTTTTATGATGCAGATGCATGGTGAATCAATGAAGTTTTTCTCGAAGTTTTCAACGTAGCACCCACAGGTAGCACCGGTAGCACCAAAATTATTGCAAAACACAGTAGAAAATAGAAAAGCAAAACATCACAATTTTGCAAATAACTAAGACGAAACTATAAACAGAAACCAAAAGCCAAAGCCAACAAAAAATCACTAAAATCAGACGGAAAAATGAGATTAACCAAAAACATAAATAAATACACGTCACATCTTTGGAGTCTTTGGTAAAGTTTTTCTCCCATAAAGCTTAAAAATGGAGTAAGAAATCAGAATTTTACCAGTAGCCCCATCTAGAGTTTGGAGCAAATAGCATAAAAAATGTCAGTTGTCGGTTTTGACCTTGGTCATTCACGTGGAACCTCTATGTGCTTTGTGGGGAGCATGGGAGTGCTCCCATGAGTTAGAGAATAGGTATCCAGAAAGCTGCGCACTGCGACCATTCTCCGTATAGTAAAAGAAAATCAAAGTATGTGGCATAAATACATTATTGACACTCAAAAACAAGAAATATTCATGACCTTAAAATTAAAGAAAAAATAAATTATTCTAAAAATAAAAATGTCCACTTATATTTATATAAAGGCAATTTTGCATGCACGAGTAAGACAAAAGGATATGATTGGTTTTAATAACGGTTAAAAAGGCCTAGAATTGTCGAACTCGACTATAGAACTGTGGATGGAGATCAGAGACATCGATGTCATCTGTCAAATATTGACATTTGTATTAAAGTTCTTTAAATGAAACAAACTGAAAATTGGTTAATTTTATGTCCATTGTGAAAAATACAATTTAATACATTTTGTCAATAAATTTGACAAATTCTTCAGAATGGGTGACAGCAAAATCTTGGTAATTATTTTTCTAATATTTTCCAGCCACAGCGGCATGTTTCTAACCTAAAATTTTTTTGTTGCTATTTTTTTTAAGGACACCAACAACACGGAAAGAGAACGACAACAAAGCGAGAGTAGTGATACCGAATTTGATCCTCAATTCAAACCCATCATTACTTTGCCAGAAGTTGAAGTTTCCACAAATGAAGAGAATGAAACTGATCTGCTGAAAATTAGGGCCAAGCTCTACAGATATGATACATCAGGAGAAACTTCTGAATGGAAGGTATACAGTTACAAGTATTATTATTGCTTAGAAGTACATTAAATGGAAACGGATTACAATGAATCTTTGTATAGGATCCAATTAATATTTTTTTATCTTCTCATAGGCCCTTAACCAAGTTTTAGCTTTTCCCTATTGATCAGTCTACTTAATTGTAGGTCATGATTTATGATCTTCCAGACACTATGTAATTAAAACAATTTAGTAAGCTTTTATCAATTATTTCAATTGCCTTGCTATGTATAACTTGTAATTGTTTCCATAAAATAGATATTTCTAAAAGACATTTCTTATATAGGAAAGAGGCACAGGTGAACTAAAACTGTTAAGGCACAATGAAACCAATTCAGTAAGGGTTGTTATGAGACGAGACAAAACCTTAAAAGTATGTGCAAATCATTTCATCACCCCATGGATGGAATTGAAGCCTAGCATAGGTAGTGACAAAGCATTTGTCTACAATGTATTGGTCGATTTTGCTGATGAGAAACCCAAGTCTGAAACATTGGCTATCAAATTCGGTACTGTTGACAGTAAGTAGATTTTCATTGCTTTAGAAAAAAGAAAATTTTGGAAAAAAAATTCACAATCATATCGTCTAAACCAGTGGTTCTCAAACTTTTTTGGTGACGAAACCCTAAAAAAAGGTCCTTCTGAGCCAGGTCCCTTCTTTTTGTGGACATAGTACTGCTTTTTTTTATTATGACTATTAGTTTCTTCGCGGAGCCCCCACAAAAAGGTCCTCCAAGCAAAATCCTTCCTCTTAGTAACTTCTAATTTAAAAAAATGTCCTCAAGCCAAGTCCCTCCCTTTTGTAGCGATAGTACTTTTTTTATTACTATTATTTTTTTCGCGGAGCCCCCACAAAGGCTTTGCGGAGCCCCAGGGCAAGTCTTTGTGGTAAATTTGAACAAAAAACATGAACTTTCTTCAGTAGCATAAATTCAACTTATTTTTGTTTTCAAGCTTACTTTGTTCAAAAATTGTTAAGTAAATTAAATAGATACTATGGCTAGAAAATCTTGTGACAATTTTTTTAAATTTATGCTATTAAAATAAGTATTCGTTTTTTGTTCAAATATACCATAAAAACTTTATTTTTTTAGAAATGCCAAGAATAAAAAATAAGTAGTTTTCTTCATTGAGTAGAGTGTAGGTGGCGCTCTCTTTGTCTAATCTCAAAATTGATAACATGCTTATGATTTACTATCCCAAAAATATAACCATACCAAATTTCAAGTCAATATGTTAAATAATAACGAAAATATTGCAAAAAATGAAACATCACACTGTATTTCAGAAGCAGATAACATTTCGATACCTTCTTGCCAGTCTAACGTAAGCGCCATTTGTTCAAATGGCACTTATGATAGTCTGGCAAAAAGGTATCGATTTAACAGTGATATTTAGCAAAATATATTTTACCATTTCGTATGAAACATCCTGTATATATTTCCCTCGGTGTATCATAAAGTAATTAACTTGCCACCTTTGTGTAACTAAAAATTTAAATAGATACACCTTGTTAAAACAAAACTGTTTCAGCATATGTAATTTATGTGAGCTCTTCTGTTTTAAAATCGAGAAAAAAGTTTCTCTGATAAGTTTTTTTATATATACGTAAAACTTCTTAGGCCACGGTTCGATATTTGATAAGTAGGCAACGGTCCGATATTTGGCGAGAATGGGGAAGTGAAATTTCAAGGACTTTAGTTTATATAGGAGTCACCCTCTTTCAAAACTGGCTATATCAAAAAAAAATTAAAAGTGCAATAGTATACTATGAAATATGCTTTATTAAATGGTATATTCCGATTATATCAGCGACTCCATCTGACTGAAATCTGCAACCAAATATTGCAATGCATTGCAAAACTGGCTACATCCAACATAAAGTTTGTTTCAAAAGCGTCCCCATCAAAATTATTGAATTAACCAACAATGAAATGTTCTCAGAATTTGTCTGAAGAAGATATTTGTGATGTTCTCAAAGAAACCCAATATTTAAATACCGTTTAACTTTCTTAAAATTTGTTTAAAATTTTTAATCTTTTTTTTTTTCTTCTGAAATGTTCTCAATTTTATCAAATCAAGTTTTTGTAACTTGACTTTATAATTAAAAATATATGTAGGTAATAGAACAACATTTTCTGTATTTTATTTATAAAACTTGAAAAAAACACATTTTTATATTTGTAATGTGTCTTTATCCAAACTTCAAATATCTATACCATCTTGATTATTGGAACAAGATTTTTTAAATTGTCCCTATAATTATGTTTAATACAATGTAACAACATATCTACATATTCAGAAACGAATATTTCCTTCAAAATTAGAAATATGATATTTTTGCTAATATCTCAATATCTTCTAAAATGGATGGGGCTGGTTTTGCAAGTAGATGACTCATACGATTTTTCTGTTTGAAAGATACAAGGCGGAACGAGTGTTGTGTGGAGTGAGTAAAGTGGAGTTTATAATGCCTAATCAATTATTTTTTCTTTCATTGGGGTGGAAAACAACCCCTTAGGGTCAGAGAAAATGGGGGTAACTTTTATAAAATTACACATTTTGTTACAAAATATGGCTTGGGGGGGGGGGGGGTATTAAATTAAAGTAATCTTTAAAAGAAGTATGTACCTTAGAGGTATATAATCTTATAGACTGAGAAAATGAGGCCCAAAGTTGGAAATAGAGTTTTTTCCTCTTTCAAAAATAAAAAAATAGCTATTTGTGTATTAAGAGCGAAAAGTTATACTTTGCCGCTTGAGACAGGAAGTGGCCGCGCGACGCTTAGCGGAGCAATCTCTCGAAAGCGGCAATGAACTTTTCGCTCAAAATGCACACAACATTTGTTCTACGTTCACATTATTTTGAGAAATAGATATTAAAATCGAAAATTTGTTGTATGTAGTGTATAATGTGTTGCCTATATCTAAGTAAATCATGAAAATGGAGTTGTTGATATTCAAAGTCATTGTTAACTTGGATAATAAAACAAAAAACATCAAACTACATACAAATAACTTGAAAATCATTTATTACAAAGAAATATATTGTATCTAATTTAAATTTGGCGAGCAACAAAACTGTCAAGTTTTCCGCTCGGCGAGCGACAAAGCTGTCAGTTAATGTAAGTTCGTGGAAATCGTCAACTTTGAGGTTGTATTTCGAAGCGCAAAAGCCTACTTTGAATAGTAACCATATAAAAACTATTTTTTAAAAACTTACTAATTTTGATTAAAAACTAGTACTCATAGAGAAACTATTTTCTACCACTAAAAGTTACAGATATATTTCTCATGGACGCAGTAATGGGGTTAAAAAAACGAGGATACAATGATATAAATTTTATTTTTATTCACCTTTCTAAATAAGTTTAGTTTGTGTCTATTTTTATATGTACCTATCAACTTTATGATATACAATGTCGTCATACAGTTGGATACATATGGAAAACTTTTTTATTTGTCTTTTTTGCAGGAAATGTTTAAATAAATAAAAGTTTGCATGAAAAGTAAATATCTTTGACTTAATCGAAATAATATGTGCTCAATATACAGGATGTTTTAAAATATAAAAGTTTGAAACCAAAAAGTTGCTCGAATTGAAATGATATCTTGAACTAAATTGTGGATCTTCTAAAAAATAAACAACTTTTTCTCATACCGGTTTTTCTAGGTCCATTCATTTCTTAGAGATTTCTACTATTCAAAAAAATTAAATATTGATAATGTTTAGGCATAATTTTCAAATAAACTAAAGCCCACATGAAGAAAAGTTATTAAAGAAAGTTGTTTCTTTTTTAACAATCTAAAATTTTGCTGTAGATGACATTTCGATCCCAGCAAATTTTTGTTATTCTGGTTTCATATTTCTCTATTTTCAGGGTATATGAATCTAGCTGTATATTGAGGACACTTTTAAAATAGGTCATAAGCGTATATTTTTTTATGCTGAAACTTTTATTTATTTAAGCATTTCCTGACAAATGACAAATAAAAATTGTTTTTTATAATGTATGTTCCCAATTTTAAGACGGGCACCATGCAAGGTACCTACTGTTTCATAGGAACAGAGTTAGTTAAATTAGACAAGAAACCTTTGATATATCGGACAAAAAATGGAAATTATCATTTCTTTAAATTCATTCATTTTTTGTCCGGTATTTTGAATCTCCTTGTAGATATCAAGGGTTTTTTGGTACCATTTTAATGAGCACAAAACTGCACAACTTTTGTCTAATTTAACCAATTTTCTATCTGTTACAGTTTAAAAAATAGCAATTCTGTCTCTATGAAATAGTAAGGACCCCCGTATATTATGTAAAATTGTGACGAAAATTCTCAGAAAAGTATGGAATTATTATTTTATTCAAGTTTTATTAACAGGATAACATGTATATTAGGGCTGAAATTTTATTTGAACATTTTTGGTTCCTTTTTGAACCTTCCTCAGTTATTTTGTGGAATTAAATATGATGTGGAAGCTTTGTGCCCATGAATTGGCAGAATATATCTTAATTTGTTATATTTAGTAATAAACTGAAAACTATTTTATTTTAGTGCAATTTAAAAATTTTGCTAATTTTATGACATATAAATTCATGAGAAATTCTCATATATTTTTGTAATCCTTTTTGTACACCTACATCCTCGCTACAAATTAATTAAATTCTACTCTTTCCTAGATAAAAACTATCTTTTGTCCATTACTAAGATAACATTTATTCCAACTAAAAAAATCTTTTTTGTGTTTGTGTTAATCCGTGGGTTAATCTTTTCATGAATAGTTATTGTTTGAATAGAAATATATTCCATTTTAATATTCTTAAATACACAGACGTATATATAATGTTTTCTTTTTACTAGATGCTAACCTGTTTAAAGCAAAATTTGAAGAGGCCAGGCACATAGTCCTGACAGAATGTGAGCTCTACAATGATACAAATGATAAAGAAAATGAAAAAATATCAGATGAAAAATTTTCTTCTTTAGAAAATATTGTTGATGAAAGCAAAAAAGCTGAATCTGACGAAAAAGAGTGTGCAGAACTGACTAAAAAGATTTGTGAATTGGATATGACCAACAAAGGAGAAAATTAACTTTTTAGATAAATAATAAACATAGATATATATTTGTACCCCAGTCTGGACTGATATACTAGAGGTAAAGTTTGCCTTACAAAAAATAATATCGAAATGAAACAAATAATATTTTTAGATCATAAGTTAATAAAGTAATATTTAGGGCTGACATATTTCGCTTATAATAATGTATTTCTATTTTTTGCTTTGTTTTAAATTTTCAATAATAAATAAATAAATTGTGTACATTAGAGATAATCCAAATTTATTCATACTCTTTTCACAACTTTAAGAGTTATTGTTCCAACTGTGAAATGTAACTTCCGTGAAGTTCTTTATTGGATTTATTTTAGTTATTATACTTTCGACCATGATAAGGTATCACTGACACATTGATAAATAAAATCATATAATTCATATACAAATTAAATAAAATGAATGACTAATAGATTTATTAGTTTTAAACATTTAATAAAAAAATGAAAAACGTATTTTAACAAACTTATCATACATTCATAACACTTTTACTTTTGATAACATATTGGTTGCGGAGATGCAGTTGTTACTTAAAGAGTGAAAACGTTTCAAACTAGTGGAACAATAATCCTTAAAATAACTTTACATTTTAGAGCACGATTTTAATGACTAAAATAATATTTTGCCAGGTAAAATTTGCCCACAGACTGGGACTGAGTGTGTGTTGTATTTTATTGTATGTTATGAATATGGTTTTATGAACTCTGAATTTCACTTTTTTTATTATAATAGTTAGTGAGCAAGGTTATTGATATCGAAGCTTGGAAGGTGAATGTTTTTTCGAATGTTAGATGCATTTCTTGGTAAGCATTCCCAAAAAGAATATACATAATTCTATTTTTGTAATTTTGCATGTAGTAAACAGTTATTTGCAAATTGTCATATTAAACTTTATTACATTATTTCATTTGAAATTAGTTTTTTTTATTCCCAGTTAAGTACCCGTAATTATATATTCAACTTAGAATTTTGAGCAATCATTTGTTTTATTTAATAAAAAATACTAATGGCTATAAATATCCAAAATTAGGATATTTAAATTTTGTCTTCTGATTTAACAAAAAAAAAAGTAAAAAAGAAAATTCTTGGATTTATGAAACATTTATCACTGGTTTAAAATCCAGATTATGGACAACAAGTGTCATTTCCAATTTTTAGCGATTTCTCGCTGTTTTAAAGTACTCATCGAAGCAGGCATTAAATATGTAGTCCTCACGTTCTACCGTTTCATTTGACATATCGCGCGTCTGTATTCCCATTATGTTCCTCATTAAAATTGATATGCAAAATTTTTATGTTCGAATACTAGACGGCTTCATCATTCCGAACTAAGTATTTTTTGGTTTGCATGCATTTTAAACCTTTTTCGTATTTCTAAAGGATTTTTGTCTACGCTAATATCAAATACGAAATCCTCAGGTGCAACCGTTAAATTTGAGTTATCACATGACTATCCCCGTTACGTTTCTGATTAAAAACCTAGGTCTTAGAATAAAATATGATATTTAAAATTTTTGATGTTCGGATACTAGGCACTTCTATGATTCCGAATTAAGAATTATTTTTTGGTTTGAAGGCATTTTAAACTTTAGCGAGTTATCATAGCTCCAAGGAACTTTCACCGAAGCACTGCTCTTAAGTTGAATATATCTGGCAGAGAACCTCAACCAACATTTTCTACAGCTGAAAAACTGGTGGCTGGTCTACCCATATGGTGAATTTCAATTCATTGTCGTTCAAATGGTTAGTAATAAGTAACTTAAAGCAGCCTTCAATTTCTCTTGTTTTAAAAAGCTCATTTTGGCTACGGTTTTTTTTCCAACAGAGTTCTTTTTTTCAATACTTTTTCGTCTTCTTCATCCTCTCGTAGCTCCATCGTAATAAGATCTAGAACTCTTTTTCTCATTATATTGTTACTAAAGTCTATTCAGATTTCATATTTACGCCGCGTCAAAACAATTTCTCCCATCCAGTAACAGCTCACGTGACATTTTTTTGCGCTTCTATTGGTTAATCGGTCGAATTCAGTTCAATTTGGATAATTATAAACGGCGTTTTGGTAGCATTCACCGTGTTGGTTAATTTGGACATTTTGTATGTTTGATTATAATTCATTATATTATAGTTTAGATATACATATATTGTGTTATTTATTTTTTTTGTTTCTGTGGTTGTTAGTTTGAACATGTTTTACTCTATTTTATGGACATTTAATTGACTATATTTTGTAATTGCTGCGTGAAACTATGTCCTCCACAGATACAGCAGATGAAGTCCAGAAAAATGTTTTTACTCCTTCTAAAAAGCGACTGAAAAAGGGACATTTGGTCATCCGTACTAAAGAAATGGTTCTTAATATTTATAAGCATTAAATTTTATAGAACCCTGATATGTTGGTACATGATGTTGAAAGGAGAGTTGCTGATAAAACAGGGATGTGCGCTAAAACCGTTTTTAATGTTATGAAGGAGTATAGGCAGATTCATAAATTTTCTGAACCAAAAATAAAGCTACGTTATAAACAAATTAGTGGCTCTGTGGATGATTTTGATAAAAATGCAATAAGGCGCAAAGTACATCAATTCTTGTTTAGAAATTAACTTCCAACAATTGATAAGTTTTTACAAGAAGTCAACGATGATCCATATTTGTCTACTTTAAGCGAGCTACATTTTACAAGCTTTTCAAAACCCTTAATTTTAAATTTAAAACTCGAGGAAAAAATAGTTTGCTTTTAGACAAAAATGAAATTGTTTCGTCCTACGCCACAAAAAATAAAACGGTACAGAGAAGAAAAGCAAAAAATAGATTATCTTGATGAGACTTGGATTAACGCAGGCCACACCAAATCAAAAGTATGTTTCGATATGTCGGTTTTTTCATCCAGACAAGCCTTTTTGGATGAACTTTTAACTGGTTTTAAAAACCCATCAGGTATGTGCGTAAAAACAACTCATTATATGCCATATTGGAAGTGAAGAAGGCTTTGTCTATAATGCACTTTATGTATTTGAGTTGAAAAATCCGGTGACTACCATGAAGAAATGTGTGGAGAATCGTTCAGAGTGGTTTTCAAACACCGTACCAAAATTAGAAGATAACTGCATTATTATTCGAGAAAGCTAGAAAAAATATCTAAAACATCTAAACGGTCAAGCGATTTTTAATAAAAAATAAATAAATGGTGTATAGCGATTTGCGAAAATAATAAACAATTTATTAATAATATAAAATAGTGTGTCGTGAGTTGCGGTTCTGTAAAAAAGTGGGGATGTGGTCTCAATGGAAATATAATCCTGGACGTTTTTTGAATATCCAGTATTCGACGTCCAAATATATTCCAGAATTGGACGTCCTCTGAATGGTCAAAAGTGTGCCATTTGTATACTTCACTGGACGTCCATTAGATGTCGGAAGTCCAGAAAACTCATTTTTGGACGTCTAGACATCCAAAATTGTATATCGAATGGAGGTCCAATGGACATATTTGTATTGTCTGGGTAATAGCCAGGCCAGGTATTTAACTCTAAATATATAAACCTTAAATGACATCTGGTTTAACTTGGCGAGAAAACATTTGTTTCTACAGAAATGAGTGATAAACTTGAAAGTCCTTTTAATATAATATAAATCTAGAAATTCTAAAAATATGTAAGTACTTTTTAAACCTAAAAGCTTTGAAAATATATGCACATTGCAAATATTTAGTTAAACCTCTCAAACTTAATGTCTTTTTAATTGTTACCTAAATTTTTTTTGACACTCTTTAATTTTATTTACCTTATTTTTAGTTAAGGAGAAGGTAATTTAATTTAAATATGGGGCTTTTATTACATTTTTAACAATAAATAAACCAAATATTGAACAAATGTTATAGATAAATTATAAAATAATAAACGTCTTTTACTTTTATAATTATTACATAATGAATTATACTTATGGTGCCGAAATTTCAGCATTGCTATTAACCCTAACTACTTCAATGTAATTAAATCACATTGCAACATTTGCGCATGGACTATAACAATAATTTCAGATAATTTGCCAAACTATTTCGCTCAGTATAGAAGATAAGCATGTTTTCTCAGCGTGCTAAGTTGTGTATCAGTCAAAGTCATACTGTGAAAAAGGTATATCCGATATCAAAGGCACCGACAGCTACTGTCGCTTCTCCTTGATCGGTATTCTCGGTTACCATCTTATTATTGTATACTTAATCCAATTAAATTAGTTTGGTATTCAGTTGAACAAAAACTAAGACGTAATAATTTTGCACCAACAAATGTGGTTTTGGAAAATGTTAATGGCGTTTTTAAAGATCCGTCTTTGACAGACGTTTGGAAAAACAGCGTCATTAAAAAGGAAAAAGAATATCATGTTTTACCTTCTATAGCTCCAGTAGTTATATATTCAACCCTCGAAAGATGGTTCAAATTTAGATTCGGATTAACCTTATTTTTCATTATTGGTACCTAATCCGAGAGTCATCAAATTAATACATTGTTAACATTTTATTAGTTCGTATTCATTTATTTCTTTTAAAAAGTTAACGAGCTATAATGATTTTTTTTTCTAAGTTTTAAGTAGGACCGCAATTAAGTGCATCTGTCTAAATAACGGCGTATAATGCCGTCCAATTTATGATTCGATAGCCTTTTAACGAATACTTTGTCGCATATGATATATTTTTAAAAGTATTTATAAAAATAATAAATTTATAAAATGAGGTATCTACGCCTATGACAGATCAAACAAAATTATCGGTAAGGGTTCGGAACGAGTTTTTATATTCTACAATTGATAATGGAAGAACTATATACCCAATCAATAATTTATTTAATTTTAATAATAAAAACAGTACGCCCATGTGCGCGGTCCTTTGAAGTCGGCGCTAGTCGGTTATTATATCGTTTTGGATTGAGTCTAGAAGACTTAAGGGCCTGTGCGCTTATAGTAAACAACGTAGAAATCCAAGTGGGTGTAAGCCCTGTTGCCACATCCAACTTAACATTAACTAGGTTTTAGAATTTATTGAAAATGATTACATCTAATTGTTGAAGGAGCCCACACTTTTTACATTTATTTTGGGTACTGACAGAATTTGTTCAAATTTTAGTATGTTATTTTTCAGGTCTTTAAAGACAATTTTCTTATGGCCCTCAAGTAGGTAGCCCCACATAGAGTGGGCTGTTAGAAGGAGTCAAAAGTAATGAGTGCAGAATTAATATTTTCATGTTTATCTCTACCACTCTTAAGTAATTTATGTTTATTTCATGAAACTTATGGCATGTGTTTGTTAATGCTTACTTCCACATCGCAAAATAAATTATACAGGGTGTTCAAAAAAATTGCAATATTTATTACTGAAATAAGATGCATTTTCATGTATATTACCATAATTAGAACATGACTTCTGATCACTTTATTTGTTGCATTAAATACTAGCTAGATAATATTAATAATACAGGGTGTGACAGAAAGTCATAAATATTTAATAAAAAATATAACAGTTTCTTTACATAAATTATTAGACTATGAGAATTATAAATCAATATAAAAAAATCATTTTTAAAAACCTGTTTTATTACATACATTTAACTATTTACACTCCTTCAAAATCTGATTCAACTTTCAGCATCATCTAAAACAGAAGGTTTAAAGGAGCTATGTAAGTCGATGATCCTGATGTTACAGTTGTTTTATGATAGACGTTGCACGTTAATGTTGCTAGTTGTATAGTTGAATTGTAAAAGTTGCGTTGGGAAAATATTGAGTTACCAAAAACCAGTGTAACACTTTTATCTTATAGAATCCTTTTGTAATTTTTCTGATTGATAATAATCTAAATCTAAAGCAAGATAAAAGTATGAGTAGTGGTGTAGAATAGTTAAACAATAAAAATTGGCCAGAATTAAATATCAGTATTCATATCACGAAGTTTTTTAATAAATTTCTGCAAAAACTGTATAAGTTTTTTTTGATGTTTTAATATAAGTAAAATTAACCTCCCAAATATACAAAAATAGAATTATATTTAGAAGTGATAAGCTGACATCTGTACTGTATATAAAAATCAGAAATAGTAGAATTTTTTCTACATTTAAGTAAGTGTGTAGAACGGAAATAATTAAAAAGAGCTATAATTAAAATACTAGCAAAACTGAATTCGTTTCAAAACTTTCTACAACATTTTAGGTATACCAATTTTTTCGTTAAATGCGTTTTTGTAATTCTTAGTTGTTTATGTAGCTCTATCACACCCTGTATTACTTATAAAAATTATCTAGTATGAAATGAAGAATAAATGGTCAGAAGTCATATTCTAACTAGGGTAATACATGGAAAATGCACCATATTTTAGTAAGTGATATTCCTAATTTTTTTTTGAACACACTATGATTTATTATGAAAAGTGAGTAAGAATGAACAAACTATATACAACTATATATACATGACAGGTTTCATGAAAAAACTAAAATTACTTAAGAGTGGTAGAGATATATTTGAAAATATTTATTCTGCTTCCAACAACTCACTCTATTCGCTCCGTGCGCGACAGCAGCGCCAATTCGTTTTGATACTAATGGAGGATTTCGGCGTATACTGACAAATGCAACTTTTAATAGAATTCGTAATTAAAAAGTATACATGTTAGTTTTAATAAAAGTATATGGATTTGTAAAACAAGTAAAACATTAATTTATTATTATTATATATTTTTATCGCTTAAATTAAAGAAAATTATGTATAATTGATAAAAATCAATAATAAAATATAGGCAGGCAACAGTATTTACTGGAAAATGTATGAGAAGTTGCCTAAGTCTAATAAGTTTTCATTGAAGAATTAGTCTATTCTGTCAAAATACAAAAATACCATTTAATAATAGCGTGAAGTTAAAATGTATAAAAAAAGGATCATTACTTATATTTTCATTTTTGTTCGAAAGAAAACATAGAATGAATGATTAAAACTGATTTCCTATCAGTAAGTTACAAAATTGCGTTCCAACCACATATAATAATCAAAGGCAGAAATCTTGAAATCTAGTCCTTGCTGAATGAACATTTAAGAATAAGGGATATTAAAGAACATGGTAAAATGATAATCTATTGTTGATTTAAAACCTTTCAAGTTTCTGATGTCTACTATTTGCAGCATTACGGTTACTATTACAAAAATAAAGGTAATTTTCCTTCTTATTGTATATCTATCCATTCATTTCTTTGATTTAATTTCCACTTTGCTACTGAAATTTTTTATATAAGTTTCACTGTTTTTTTGCTAGTATTTGTACAATTTTCAACACAGCAACTCCGGTTGCTTATTGTATTGTTTTTACCTACTTTTTTTGAAAAAAAGTAAAATGTATACGTGTATTTGATATGCCAAAATTACAAAATATCGCCCTAAAATGCACGAATTATCCGCAGCTAGCGCTAGTATCGCTTTTGCTTCCCTTTCCATGACTTCGCACGGAGCGAATAGAGCTACCTACTTGAGGTCCATACGCAAGTTGCCTTTAAAGACCTAAAAAATAACATACTAAAATTTGAGCAAATTCTGACAATACCCAAAATCAATATAAAAAGTGATATAACTAATAATTCAAAAAATTTTGGGTCCAGTTGCAATAAAATAAATTGAATTATTTTAGTTTTTTAATATATGTAAATAATTTTGTAAACAAAACGAGAATAATGAAATAGGCATAAGACAACGGTGGATATTTATACCCTCCTGTGTCCCTTAGAATATGTCTTATTCACCACAGCACGATATTTGTTAGTAGTTTCTCACCTACTGTTATCTCTGGGTCCAACCCGTTTCATTTGAAAGTATCACATGCATTTTTTTAAGCATTTTTTTTTGTTTGCATGCATTTTAACCCTTTTTCGAATGTTCTCAAAGTTCCAAAGGATTTTGATCGAAGTACATCAAATTCTAATTATGGTGCTCCAAAGTTACTATTTTTAAATAAGCACGTTTTATTAAATAAGAAACCCCGGGCTAATTTATTTATTTATTAAATACACTGCTCTACAGGCTAAATGCCTAGTTATAGAGCAGGAAAAAAAATTGTAATTACGAAAGTAAATATAAATATAACATTTGCACAATAAGACATAATTTGAATATGACATAAATTACACAATATAACAAAAATTACATAATATGACAAAAATTAAATAAATTAATGACTATACACAAGCAAGTAGTACTGAAACAGCTTTACAATTTTTTGAGCTGCGAAACCTTACAAGAAAATAAATCAATTCTACTTTGCAGGTTGTTGCAGTTTTCACACATACAACGGCGAGTTTTTTAATAAATTTGTCCGAGATAGCGGCAGATAAAACATTAAGTTGTTTCGAGATTCAATTCTTGGCACTTTAAATACAAGTTGTTCTAATAACTCGGAACAATCAATTTGGTAGTTAATAAGTTTATAGAGGAATATTACCGACTGATTTTTTCGTCTACATTCTAAGTTTTGCATTTGAAATCTATTTAAAAGTAACGTGTGATTTATCCCAATTGGTGGATATGTTCCGTCTATCTTAAATGTCAAGAATTTTAGATATCGTCTTTGAACGTTTTCAAGAGCGCTTATGTGAATATCATATAAAATGGTTTCCATATTATTGAATCAAATTCTTATTTTGATTTGATGAACGCATTATACAACATATTCATGGTTTCGATAGAATTGAGGTCAACTACATGCCTAATGATAAATCCCAAATTTCTGAATGATGCTTTTACCACGTCATTTAGATGTTCATTAAAAGTAAGTTTTCTATCGAACTTTACCCCAAGATCTATAATAAAATCAGGCCTATTTAATATAACACCATCCAAACAGTAGTTATAGAGAATTGGAAAATATTTTTTGGTATATGACACTATATTACATTTTTTTGAATTTAATGGAAGATTATTTATTAAACACCAATTATTTATTTTATCAATATTACTTCGTAATTTAAGACAATCATTTAAGATATCTACCTGATAAAAAATTTTGACATCGTTTGCATAAATTAAATATTTTACGTTAACGTCATTAATGATGTCATTTACGAATAGTATAAATAAAAGCGGTCTCAGAATCGAGCCTTGAAGTACGCCAGAGGTTACTAAGATATCGACAGACTCAAATCCACGCACTTCAACAAACTGGGTTCTGTTTGTAAAGTAAGATTGAAAAAAAATTATGACAGGCTTAGACAATCCAAACTTGTTAAGCTTTTGAAGTAATATTTTATGATCGAGTTTGTCGAAAGCCTTAGAAAAATCTGTATATATTACGTCTAGTTGATCGCCGCCATCAACTATTGTAGAACTGTGTTGTGTAAATGAGAAAAGATTTGTTATTGTTGACCTGTTCTTACAAAAACCATGTTGTTCTTCCACTATCTGATGTTTGACGTGTGGTATTATATTATCGTATAGTAAAATTTCAAAAACTTTGGCAAAATTACATATAATAGTGATGGGTCGATAGTTCTCGATACAATTTTTTTTACCTTTATTAAAAACAGGACAGATTATTGACCTCTTCCATGCATTAGGAAATGTACCAGTACGCATCAGTGACAAATTAAATATTTTATTTAAAGGAATAGCTAACGCATGGGAGCAATCGCGAACCATGAAGGATGGTATATTATCTAGTCCCTTAGTAAATTTAGATTTTAACTTTAATACTGCCTTCGACACATCAGATTCTTTAAATTCAGCTATATGCACATGTAAATTATTTGATAAATCACTCTCAAAGTCAACATCAACATTTGATGAATTACTGTAGGAATTTTTAAAGTAAGTAGCAAATCCATTTACAATATCTTGCATGTTTAAAAGATTTAAATCATCATAAGTCATAAATTCAGGTATTCCACCATCTTTCCTTTTAGAATTTACGTATGACCAAAAGTTCCCACTATTTTTTTTTATATTCTCTTGTAATGTTTTAACGTAGTCTTTTTGTGCTTTCTCTACGTCCTTTTTAATTTTGGATCTTAGCCGTTTAAATTCTTCGAAGGCATTTAAATCATTATTGCGCCTAAACTTTTTTCGTGCTTTCTCTTTTTTTAATATCTCTAATAATAGGTCCGTTGAACCATGTAGGGTATTTTCTTGCAGTTGGAACATATTTGAGAATACATATATCCATCATACCATGTACCTAGTTGTTCATAAAATAACTTACATGCAGTTTCAATATTATTTACATTATTGAGAAAAGACCAGTCACATGAATCTATTAATCTATGGCAAAGTCTTGTCTAAAATAGTGCATGGAATACAAATTTATTACCCTTGCTTAACAGCAATAAAAACAGGCTTCAAATCATGCAGAATACTTATAGATATATGAATAATTTACCAAAATACGATCATATTTCTTTCTTTTTTGCAAGAACACATTGGCTAAAGGTTTACAATATTTATTGCTAAGTATGATGCATAGAATAGTATTTATCTTTGAATTTATCTCTGTATTTAATTTTTTATTTGTTTTTGTATATTTTGTAATTTGTATTAACTGTAAACGGGTTAGATGTAAGAGTAGGCATAGGCTAAATCTCGCCCTATTGAGCACTTTATTTTTGTAATCTATATTTAGTGCAAATAAAGACGTTTATTATTATTAAATTCGCAATCTTCAGGTGCAATCGTTTCAACACTCTGCATCTTTAAAGCAAAGCAATTTGGAAATTTTAGTCAAAAAATAGGCACAGGAATTACCTGCTTCAATATTGACATGACATTTAAGAACACCCAAAAAATATTAAATAGTAAATTTAAATCATTATACTGCGCCATACTGATTAAAAAATAGTCAACGGTTTTCCACTCTTGTGGGAATCCCCATAATAAACATTTTTCTTTTTATATTGTGCAGCTATAATAAATAAATTTCGTAACTAACGTTTATCGCATCTTTTCCCAATTTAACCGACGTAATAAACTTGTTAAAAACAAAATAGGTTTTTTATTGAAACTTTAACATTTTTCGTCTTTATTCAACCGTTGAATGCAAAAAAAATCTCATCAGAAAATATTCAAGGAAAAAACAATTACAATCCATAAATAAGTAATAAATATGAACTATCAGAAAGTTATTCAGAAACTAGTACGCTTTGGCTTGATAATTCCAACAATGTATCATAAATTACTTCTTTTTTGGAATTCTCAATGTCTTCGGGTGTAGCATGGCTAAGTAAGTAGTGGTTATCAAACAGGTACTTCCTGTGAAACTGTTCATCGCACACTTGACACCTGTATCGCGGGTTTCCGTGCTGGTTCATGTGCACCTCTAATTCCTCTTTTTGTGCAAATCGTTTCCAACAAACATTACATCTGTTACAGAAATTAAATTTATTTATTCTTTATTTTCGAATTTTACACTTTCTTACCTATAGAAAAATTGATCGGATTCCAAATGCGTTCTTTCGTGTCTCTTAAGACTGGGCCATCTCTTATAAGTCAAATCGCAATATTCACATGCAAACCTTTTTACCACCAAGTGAGTTTGAAGATGAACCTTCAGTTTCTGGATACCGTTGTAATACTTTCCACAAATTTTGCAAGGTAATGGATCATCTAAAATAATCATATTTGTATGATTGATAAAATTTTAGAAAATATCTAACCTGTGTTTTTAAATCTGAGGAATTTGCCTGGAACTCTGCATTTTACGTTATTCTTCTTTTCATCTTCGTGTCTTTTTAGATGGTTCCTCAAATAATCTGCTCTGGCAAACAGTTGCGCACAAATGTCACATTTGAAACGCTCGCATTCTAAATGTTTCAATCTATTAATAAAATATGTTTAATTAACAAGAAACCCTTAAAAAACGGCCTGCAAAAGTAAAGAATAAACATTGGACGCCTTTAAAATATGTATAAGAGTATAATGTTCTGCAAAATGTGTAAAAAATAAAAATATTAAATCATCTTTTTTTAAGGTCCATATTTGTAAACCACACATGGCGGAGTGTGAAAAACTCAAAGTTGGGGTATGTTATAACTACTGAGTTCCAGGTGATCCCAACATTACACTAGAATATATTTATTTATTTATTTATGGGCAAGCCTGTTTAAGTTATAATGAATTGTTAAAAATTACAATTGGTGTATTTTGATTGATGTGCTTAAATCTATTTACAGAAGAATTCATTATTATAATATTATCAAAGAGAATTTGTCATTCTAAGTATCCGAGGAATACAACTGTTAAAAGTACTCTCTAGTCGGCTCTAGTCTATTAAAAGGAATATAAAATATTTGTGACTGCCCCTGATATTACGAGTAGGAACAAAAAGATTAATTGTCGATAGAATTTCAGGATAATCATATCTACCATTAACAATATTAAAAACGGCCAAGTGCGCCATCGTACATGATTTAATACTATGTAGGTACTTTTTAAATACTTTATTGAGATCGAGCAAAGAAAGCCAAAAAAACACGTTTCTAGTAGGGGAACCCCCTAAAATTTTTAATTTGTTGTTATAGCGGCAACAGAAATACACAATTTGTGAACATTTCAACTCTCTACCTATTACGGATCATGAGATACAGCCCGTTTACAGACAGATGGACGGCGGAGGCTTAGTAATAGGGTCCCATTGGTTACCCTTCGGGTACGGAACTCTAAAAAGTGAGATCAGGTATCTATGTTTTCTTCTGGTTTCCAGAGAAGATATCTTTAAAAACTGCTTCATTATAGTATAATCATAAAACGTTTGTAATTTAAAGGCCATGAACCTAAGGAAATTGTTCTGAACAGGACTGATTTTTAATTTATATGTTACATGATGTAGGGACCATATTATAGAAGAGCAATAATCGAGGCGACTCCTAACTAAAGTACAATCAGTGAAGTCGCGGGTCGTTATTTTATTCAATCCTAACATTTTCATAGATTTACTTATAACTGCAGAGATGTAGTGGCTAAAGCTAAGAGTTGGGTCAAAAATAACTCTAAGATCTTTAATTTGTTTAACCAGGGTTACCAGGTTTTTGAAAGAGATGAGGGACAGACAGGGGATTTTAGGGGAAATAGGGGGAAGTAAAAACAACTCGGGTCTATTTTTACTCTTTTAATCAAAATTACTTATTTTGCAAGAAATCCTTACCTAATTTTGGTAAAGATACACTGAGGTGATTTTACAAATAATAAGG
Organism: Psylliodes chrysocephalus; assembly: GCA_927349885.1. NCBI lineage: Eukaryota > Metazoa > Arthropoda > Insecta > Coleoptera > Chrysomelidae > Psylliodes > Psylliodes chrysocephalus. The sequence goes on along the minus strand of OV651818.1, from coordinate 34,666,491 downwards.
TGAAAATGTAAAGTTAGAAAATCGAGAAATCGCAAATCGAAATCCAAAGTCAGAAAACATTTTCACCTTATTATTTGAAACACCTCAGTCTATCTTTACCAAAAAATAGGTACGGATTTTTTACAAAATAAGTAATTTTGATTAAAAAAATGAAAATAGACAGAGTAGTTTTTACTTCCCCCTATTTCCCCTAAAATTCCATGTCTGTCCGTCATCTCTTTCAAAAACCTGGTAACATTGTGTTTAACACTATCTAAAAGTTAACTATTGATTGTGTAGGCAAATATAGTGGACTGTTGAGAACGATGGAACCAAATAATGTGACATTTTCCCACATTTAAATCCATGCCGTTGTATTTGCATCAATCGGATAAATAATATCAGACTGTAAATCGATAGCATTTCCAAAGTTGTTGACAATTTAGAAAAATAATTTTAGGTCATCTGCAAAAAAGTAAGAAATTACTGTGGCGAAAACAGGAAATTACATCGTTGACAAACAAATTAAAAAGAAGGGGTCCCAGATGGGAACCTTGGGGAACTCCAAAAGTAACAGTAATGATGAGAATAGTGACGTATTACTTTGACTATTTGAGTTCTATTAAGAAGATAGTTTCTAATCTATTGCAACAATATGCCACCTAAACCAAATTTACTTAGTTTATGAATTAACAATTGACGGGGTAAGTGGGTTGTTATAAAAAAATAGCTTTTGAGCAATTAACTATTTAATTAGATTCATTGGAATTTTTAGTGAAAAATGTCTTTAAAATGCGTTTTTGTGAGTTAGTAAGAGCGCTTACGAACTAATTAGACGCACAAGACCAGACCAAGGCAAGAAACATATGAACTTAATTAATTCTTCATCAAAACAAAATAGAATTTAAAATTTTACATAACCCCTTCATCCACTTACCCCTTCAATTCATGATTCACTCTATCGAAAGCCTTGGAAAAGTTGGTATATGGCATCTACCTGACACCCCATCTCCAGGGCTTCTGAAATAAAGTTAGCATAGGCAACCATGTTCAATTCTGTTGACTTGTATGTCAAATTGTTGTGGAGTTACGATACTAGCACAGTCTCATAAGTTAAGTAGTCTGTTATGATCCTTTCAAAGAGATTTAGGATTATGCTAATTTTAGTTATGGAACGGTAGTTTTTACCGGACTTGTATATTGGTGTAACATATGAGTTTCCAATAATCCGTAAAGTCTCCCATATCCAATGATTTGTTAAAAATAAAAAACGGGACGAGACAATATACAGTTGCAGTTTTTCAGGAGTAAGTGGGGAATCGCATCAGGACCTGGTCCCTTTCTTGTATCAAGTTTAGCTAGTTTCTCATAAATAGTTAAAATTGGAATATGATATGAGCCTACATTAGGATTCAATTCTATGATACATTCATACAGATCGATATGCTGATTGATGTAGACTGAAGAAAAATAGTCAATTTAGAGAGCAATAAATGAACAGTACATTTATTGAAATTTAAGACTATTTACTTAGAAATAATCAATCAAGGTCTTTAATTTTCTTAGAAAACCTTAATTTATCAATTTAATTTAGCATTTAGAAGTGCATAAGTAGCCAATAAAATAATTACAAATGGTTTCAACGTTATTTTGGAAATATGAAAATATATAATCTACAATTCCCCCTACGAAATTATGAAACATACACCCCCATATCCATAAACTGAAAACAAACCAAAGAAAAATCGAAAAAGCTGAGAAATAGAAGAAAAAATGAATGCATCGACCAGTGATCGAAACCCTAAAACCTTCTGACTATACGCATCTGCGCCTCTACCAGTTGGGCAAATGGCTTCTACAGTCGACGAGAGTTAGAATCTATTTGACTTCAAATTTACAAGTTCATCAATGCACATGGCTTCCACAGTTGACGAGAGTCAGAATCTGATTAACTTTGAATCTACTTGTTCGACTGTCGAAGCCACGTGCATTGATAGCTCAACTGGTAGAGGTAAAGGTCAGGTTTGATCCCTGGTCAAATTATTTTTTTCTAAAATTTTTCTTTTGGTTTGTTTTCACTTTAGGGATATATAGAGGTGTATTTTTCATAATTTTGTAGAGAAGTTGGGGATTATATAATTCCAAAATTGCAATTTCAGTTCTCAACTGATTTTCTCACTTCATTTTTCTTTGTAAGGGGGTGAATAATGGAGCGTATTATCATGGCTATTCATACCTCAGGGCCAAACTTACAAGTTCTAAGTAAAAAAAAAACAACTTTTTTGTCATTTTGAGGCTTAAGAGTGGACCCAAATTACAAAATTGTGTAACTCCCTCCTCTTAAATGGCTGGTAGAACACCCTGGTAAAATATTTAAACATCATTATGAAACACCCTGTATAGCTCATTACCCGTGTCCAGTGATTTAGATACCTGAATATCGATTTAAGCCAAAGGTGATATATAAATATGGTCCTCAAAAATCTAAAATTTGTCTTTTTGTAAAACATTTTTTTTATATTTAAGACTATTATAATTTATCCAAAGTCAGTTGAATGTGCTGTTACTACTACTTACTTGAAATGTGCCTTTAAAGCACTATCATTTTTGAAAATTTTAGGACACTTGTCACACATAATTCTCAGTTTTCCATGAACAGTAAAATGCTGTTGCAATAACTGCTGACTAAGAAACCCATCCCCACATAATTCACAAACATATATATTTGATTCGTTTGATAAGGTCTGGTAAAATGTTATACCCTCACAATCAGCTAATCTGGAAAATAAAAAATAAATAAAAAAAAGTAATAGTAATTTTTTAGACTTACGATTCATTACTCTCGTCTTTTACTTCAAGAAAATCCGATTCAAATTCATCCCCTGTGGCCAGAACAGTTATATTTGGAGACAGCATATTTTCTTGAGAACTAGTAGAAGCCTCTCCAAAATTATTCGCCAGCATTTGATCTGAAACAGTGCCAACTGGAATAAGTCTTACTCCCATTTGTTCAAAACTTTCATCTTGTCCAATGCTTTGAGAGCTAAAATCATCTTGAGAATCTTGATATTGATCATCTTGATCTTGATCATCTTGTTCTAAATATGCTACTTCTGAGCATTCTGATTTTACATAAATGTCTGTAGCATCTTTGGGTTTCATATAAGAATGATCATGATCGATGGTACCACCAGGGATACTGCTGCATGACTTATTTTTACTTGTGCCTGGTTTATCAAATAACGGTTTTAATTCTAAAACATTTTGTGTAGCACGTTAAAAAAACCGCAAAGATGACCTAAATCATGAATATATTTTTTTTATAAAAGTTAAGATGAAATAAAACATTTTTACCGGAAACTAATCTAATGTATAGGTTTGTGAAGTTAATGGAATCTAGGCATAATAATCAAAATGAAGTTTAAAAATATAAATTAAATAAATACCATCATCTAAAACAATCTGTATATTTTCGACCACTTGGATATCATCGCCAATATCAGGATTTTGTACATATCCAATTTTTTCAACAGTAATATGATCTTTATTCAGATTGTCCTCAATCTCAAAACATTTCTCAATGAATTTTAAAAAGTTCTTTAATGTATTTAAACATGCGATACATATCCTTTCGTTTTCTGATAATGTTTTTTCCTAAAATGTTTAGAACAATCTGGATATAAGCCTAGTTATTAACAAAATAAAAGTTTCTTACCATTGAAGGAACATATTCTAGTAAAACGTCCTTTATGGTTTTTTTGGATGAACATTTTTGAAAAACTTGAAACGTTGAATCTACATCTACAATAGCAAGACAAGTTCTGCAAGTAAATCTTTCCATGGTAAGGAATTCAAAATTTGTGGCACGATACCACGAAACTTTAAAAATTCAAAACCTGTTTATTCTCTTGTGTCTGTGAAAGCAAGCAGAACACCAAAAATCCACAAGACTACAGTTTCTCGAACAGAAAACATAACATCTTCAGCACAGATCAACATGTACGTCCATCATGGTACACTTCAGCTGTTTTTTAGCCACCACATTGGTTTAAAATATTTTTTAAACCATATTTAAAGTGACGTCATGAATTAATAGATGGCAAAAATAGGGTGTTTTAAAAATATAATCTGCTGTCATATGACAAAATTTTTTTGATCGTATTTTTTTTTTAATGATTGTTAAATCAGATGAAGGAGGATAAGTGTTTGATAGCAATTTTAAGTAAAAATTGAATTGTTTTTAATAGGTACATTGGAATCTGAAACGTTATTATTTTATTTTTGGTATTTTTCTTGTCAATAAACATATGGTATCATATTTATTCCGTAGTTCCACAGATACGCGATTGTCTAACGATTATTTGCTGTAGATTTGTTGGGCTTTTCCAAAGTTCATCAACTGCCAAAGAACGTTTAATTGCTTTTAAATATTTGCTGGCAAATTCAGAATCTGAAGCAAACTACGTAATTATTTTTGTAAAAAACGTACAATTGATAAGTAATCCTTTAACCTTACTTTAATTGAATTATTGTTTCATAATCAAGAGTAACCCATAGGTAGATTACATTGTCCAACTGTTTATGATGACCATTAATATTTGTATTAAAACATTATAACCAATTAATTTATGAATATGAATCACATAATATATGTATGAAGTTATCAAAAATCAATAAAAATCAACAAAACGTCAAATATATCAAAATGTTCAAAGATGGAACAGAGCAAAACAACATACAACAGCCACAATCAGAATCTCTTATGTGTCAACCGTTATTGAACCATATGCCTCCGACTGGTTCAAAAATTCTAGCTTTGGTTTAAAATATTTCGTACGCGACGTCATAGTTGCATCACTAAAATTTAAACGGTTTAAAACAGTCGAAAATATTTTAAACCATACACTCGCTAAAAAATACCTCTAATTCTTCATTTCGTAAAGGATATTTTGACGTATGATGACAGTTTCTATGAGAATGACAGCTCATCGCTCATGAAGGACGGAACAACTTTAGTCCAATGCTGTAAATAGTTATATAGATTGCTCATAAGACTACGGAAAGTGGTCGCAATTGTTGAACAGAACCGTTCTGGCCCAAATGTGTTTTAAAATAAAATTTCTGCATTTGAATATGTAAAAAAAAATTACTTAAATTTTTATTTCTAGACACTATAGTCAAATAATATTAAGAGATCCTAAACAATTTTTATAACAGATAGATGTAGACAATTTTAAATCATTCTCGTTTCAGAAATATGAAGCACACATATATAATGTAATTAATAAGTGTAATTTTTCGGAATGCCCAAAAAGCTGCGCTATAATACGTCAAAATACCTTTATTGGAAAAATCAACGACGAACAATAACATGTCTTGTTATAAGGATTGTTTTTGGTTATAATTTGGAATTGACTTTACATAAGGCTCTAAAAAGTACAAAAGACATTGAAGTGTAACAGCAGTGTAAAGCAAGCGTTATAAAACGCGTGCTTGTACCTCTGATAAACAAGCTCGCACAAACCATCCCCACCAATTTAGCAGCCATCTCGCTCGTTCTATTGCGGCAGCCGATGTGAGCGGAAGCACAACATGTTTCGTAAAACAATCTTTTCTATCTTCTGGTGCTGTGTGTATATTTTTAAAAACATCGGTGGACGAAAACAAATCATTTAATTTTTTTTACAACAAATGTTTAAAACAGTCGAAACCCTATCTTCTTGTTTAACAGCGTATTATATTTCGAATACACCTACACACGCTGTAAAAAATCGATAAACTTGGGTTCACAGAACGCCTACTTTTTGGCATGGAACGAACATCTCATTCACATCTCATTTCAAATCGAGATGTAAAAAATGTAATCTGGACAGCTACATATCTCGAATAAACAAATGCAGATGTAGATGTAGGTCTTTTTCTTTGTATCGAAAGTGCAGCACTAAGCTACGCCACTTCTGAAAATATCGTTCCATCCATACAATTTGTATAAATGGAACGATATTTTCAGAAGTGTTGTAGCTTAGGGCCGATTCCACCGTTGTGTTAAACTAAGCTTAAATTACTAAACGAAGATTAAAATGACATTGTAATGTAAAAATCTCCAACACATGACTTTCCTACCTTTCCTATCTAGTTATTATAGGCTTTTTCAGGTTATTTTGTTCAACCTATTGCAACACCTCTATAAATGTTTAGAGGATAAACTAAATATATACATTTTCCACATACATCTACCTCGAAACATTTTTCCATATATTCATTGAAAACGAAAATACTGAAAAATTTTAATATAGCACTTTTCCTACAATTTTCCATTACGGTCCATTTTAGAAAAATCATGTTTAAACAAAAATTATAAAGATCGATATCGCAAACAACTTTTAGTTCAACAATTTTCTTAAAAATCAGAATTTTGCACATTTTATCAAATTTCTCGAATACGGACCATTTCAGGAAAATTTGGCATAAAACATAAATTATAGATAATAATATTAGCAGTAACTTTTATTTGAAGAATTTTCTCCTCCAAACATAAATAACAGATATATTCCATAAAATATAAAAACAGCCTCCCATAAAGTACCCCCCCCCCCCCCCAGATGTTCCGACTTTGTCCAAAATCTTATCATTTTACGTCAGGCCGAAATAAAACTTATGTTTAAAATTTAATGTTTTTTTCTTTATTCGTTTTTGAGTTTTCTTCAAAATTCGAAATTTACACATTTTCTCAAATATCTCGAATACGGTCCATTTTAGAGAAATGATGTATAGAATAAAAATTATAGAGAATTATATTACAAACAACTTTTATTTGAACAATTTTTATAAAAAATTATTTTTTTACATTTTATCAAATTTCTCGGATACGGACCATTTTAGGAAAATTTTGTATAGAACAAAAATTATAGATAATAATATTAGGAGTAACTTTTACTCGAAGAATTTTCTTCTCTAAATGTGAATAACATATATATTCCAGGGCTGGTATATCTAAGGGGGTCGCGACATAGGAGTCCATTTTGGACGCCATTTTTTTCGAAATTAGGCATTCCAACGACCTGTCCAAATGGCTACCAGTGGGTAATGACAGTTTAGATATGACAACCCTGTTGTCATGCTGTCATTAACAGGGTCAATGATACATATATAGTTATATAGATTGCTCAAAGCTGGTCGTTTACGAGCGGCCATATTGCCTGGCAAATATTTATTAATTTGAATCGGTTTAGCAAAAATGTGTTTTAAAACCAATTTTTAGTCTTTAGATATTTAAAAAAAAATAATTGCTTACATTTTTACTTCAAGGCATAAGCTTATGTTTATTTTGAAAAATAAGGATGATCAATCTATGTAACTATCCATTTCATTGACCTTGTCAAATCACCAGGCCTACAGGGTTGCCATAATTTTGCCATATCATAACTCGTCAAAACCCACTGGTAGCCATTCAGTTTGGAATGCCTAATAGTCACGGCGTACTATAAAGGTGTTTCAACTCCCTGAAAAAAACATACCAAAACCGATCGTACTTCCTAGCCAAAATCCGCTAGGTTCGCTAGTGTCGTTACGGCGGAAAATTGCGGCAATCTTTTTATCTGTCAAAAAAAGTGCAATCATAAAAATAGTTCTTCTATGGTGAAAATTCGAGTTTATATGAAATGAAAAATGACAAAACTATCAGAAGGAGTACAGATGAAAAAATTAATGGTCAACAAATAAGTTTATTGTTATTGATGGTTGCTTATAAGTGTTTTTTTTAAACAAGCTGCACTGATGTGTGAGTTTATACGATCAAAAAAAGTGTTCAAGATTTAATAAATATGCTCCAATTAAGTTACAAGTTGCTGCCAGAGACTTGCTACTAAATAAGTGAAATGGGGGTGTTTATAAAAAACAGCTGTTTTTGTTTTGTGTTCAAATATTACCTTTGGCTTTGGCAAAAACAGCAATACAGTGGGTTACTGATTATAAAATGAAGAAGTGGACCTTAACTATGGTACTCAGATTGAAGCTTATTATTTTTAAAGTGAGTTTTGTGATTTTCATTGCCCAGATTAAAGATATTCAATAAACATTTAGTTTTATACCTACTATAATCAAATCCATACATAGTGATTGGAATTACAAACATTTCTGTGAAATAGCATTATACAAGAATAATGAAGTCTCACTGGACTGGAGTATATATGTTTCCAAAGATCAGTAAGTACCTATATCAATTATTATTATTTTTATTAATAAGTATCAGTAATAAATACATCTCAAAGAATAACAAGGTTGTAACTGTACTTTTTGGAAAAAATGAGATTGGTAGAATATATTATTTAATTTGTTTTTGTGACCAATATGTTCATCTGTTAATTATCAATGTTGTGTTATCGAAGCACTAAAGTTATTCACATGGTTCTATCTGCATGTACATAGAACTTATACAGTTTTTAGCAAGTGTCATTATAGTAGTCAGATCTTCGTTATTCCCTAATCCCTAGCAAATGTAGTCTCCATCCTCCACAATTATATTAAGATTAAAGGCCAGGTTTTTACCTCTGAATAAAGTTGAAAGTAACTACTTGCTGGTTAGGCTATAGATTATACTTACACCTAACTTTACTCAGAGGTTAAAAAATCTGCCATTAAAAGAACAGTGAGTTTTAGAGCATAAACCTTATTAAATATAATGGGTGTTTTTTTATTAAACTTTTTGTTTTTAAACAGTTTTGGTTGAAAATTATAAAAAAAATGATATAGGATACCTGGAAAGATTTATAATATAAAACATTTAAAAATTCTGAATTAACAAAAGTATGTATTTTCTGTTCCAAGCGTTGTCTCTGTTACCTAAACTAAATACTAGAAATAAAGTTTTAACTGGCAGTTACTACTATGCTCTATCAAATATTCTAAAAAATGCTGCAATGCTAGATGAAATCTTTAATTAGGCATCAAATTTGTAAAATGTTAGAGATAGTATGTAGGTATATAGGGAAAATAAAAAATATAATTATAATGAAGAGTAAGAACTTTTAAATTTTAATATAACTAGAACAAAATATTCAGTAATTAAAAATTTTGATAGGAATTAAAAATTATGCTCGAGTATAAATGTTGTGCTTGTTTTTAAGTGGTTTCGATTTACTTTAGGTTTGTTCCAACAATGCTCAGAAATGAGTTACTGACATCAGAATTCTGCACAGTAGTTTATCGATACTGCAAAATTGTGTACTACCCAGTGGTTTGTTTCTGATCATTGTTGGAACAGACCTTTTATTCAATACATAATTGAACAAGTTAAATGTGTATTTGGAATTTTTTTAATTTTACAAATCTCAAGCTTGAATATGGATTTTCAAATTATGCACTTTTTGTAGTTTTTAATAATGCTTATTTTTTTTTTAGTTTCTTGTTCATTTAATAAAGATGCTTGTTTGTATATGGGGTGATAATTTTTAAGCAGAGGCGTGCAGCACCCACAAGATCACTGCCAGAATTAAAGCAAATGGGTAATCTAGAAATATGGAGTAGGTTCCCTGCACATAAGATTTTCAAGAACTTGTAAATACAATGTTTTAATGAATTATTGCCGTTATCAAAGTTAAAGGTGATGAAACACTCATGAAAATTTGTAAATATTTAACCCTTTCAGTGTATTTGTCCCTCCAGAGGGACACTGTCTTAATTAACCCTGAAGTATACATCTGTTAATTTTGGTAGAAATTTTTCTTTTTGGTTTATTTACTTTATTTGCATTACTATTAAGGATTAATATTATAAAAAAATTATTTTCATAGTAAATTTTTGTTTTTGTAATGTCCCTGAACAGGGACGTTATGTCTTGGAGTAATAAAAAATACTATGAAAATATTTTAATTTACTTAAAATAAACAAAGAAAACATACAATCTACTACAATGGTATTTTTTTTAATGAAAGTGGAAGTGAAAGGGTTAAAAAAATAAAAGTAATTTATCAGATTTATGTATGATTTGTTCTTGTAGTGACAGTCACTATAAATTTGAGAAGTGTGCTAATTGAAACGGGACAGGGCTCATATAGTTTTATTTAAAAAGTAAACCTTGTCATTAATTATAAATATAAATGATTATTATATTACATTATTGAAATATATAATGTAAAACAAATTGTTGTAATGTTTTTCTGAAATCGGCAGTGTTGTCAGGTTTGTTACTGTCTGCTGCTAACTGTGATGTGTACAAGCGAACATAATAAACCTACTTATTGAGTACATTAATATGAAAAACTCATAATAAATCTGGAAACTATACATTTGAAATTTTCCTACTTATTTTTTCATTACTGCTATTATCTAATAGAACAATTCCTATGCTTTTATTTAATATTTAATTTTCCACAAATAAATATAAAAAAATAATTAGTAAAATTATAAAATGAGTTCCAATTAAAAAATGAACTATATTATTAATTTAAATTGTTAATATAAGAAATGAATAAATTAAGTAAGTAAAAGTGTAATAATGGGAAATGTGTAAATTGTATTTATTTCTAATTTTAAATAATTTTGTGTGTATTGTTAATTTTCTTTCTAATGTAAAATTAATAAATTAATAATTTTAACAAAAATTTAATGAGATGTTTTATTTGTGTTAGAATTCGAATACAATAAGAAGAACACTGCTGTCATAATGATTACTTCGAATTTCAAATACATAGTATCTATAACTTATCAATAAATAAATATTAAGTTGTTAGATATAAAAATTTTTTTTCCTATATTCCTAAAAGATTAACACTTCACCCCCAGTGGATAACTTCGGTAAGTGTATCAGCAATACTTTCCACATTCTTGTCTCCTTTGAGAAGTAGTCCCATCATAAGTAATAAAAGCAGGAACAGCATTTTTTAGGTATTTTTTTTTTATATTTGTGCTGCACATTAAATAATGGTAATCTTATAATTGAAGGGTCTGGAAATGCACCATTCTTGTTCTGGCTTGTTCTGATAGTTGGAATCGTAACATATAGTTGCAAAGTTATATTTAATTATTTGAAATAACTTTTACTTTTTATCATGTATTTACCAATTTTTACATCGATTAAAAATTAAAAAAAATCTGTAGATTTTCAAGTAATACGATCGTTATTTTTAATTTCAAATTTGTGTCAAATTCTAGACTTCAGAGTGGTGTGAATATGCGGATTTCTAGACTCCTCAACTACAAGATAACCTTAAATAATTATTAGGTACATCAGAAAAAACATTGTTTAAATTATTAACCAGTGTATGTACAAATCATTCAATACACAAATTACCAACATCTACGACCCCGAACTACATTTATTTACTTAAAGGGATTATTAACTCCTATAAAAATACGAAAAATACAGAATTGAAAAATCTTAAATATTTCTTACAGCTCAAATTTTTATTAATTTAAAATCAGTACTTCTATAAAAACCTAGTAAATACATTTAAAGAACTGGAACAAAACACATTTGGGGATGATTATTATTAAACAAATCTATATTTGAACACTTAAAAATAAAAAGGCTACAAGTAAAATAAATTTATCATAGTATCATCTATTTGATTCTTATAACCAGATACAACTTTCTAGCATTATAATCAGGCTAAAAGGAATAAGTCAAAGATTTTATTTATTCGCAGGGTCAGAAAAATATCAAAAGAAATAGGTACCTTGTGTATATGAAATTTATATCATGAACACATTATAATAGGTCCAAGTCATAACATTATTAGTACCAAGGAGACAGGATAAATAATACGAAATATTTATATAATAAAACTTTATACTAATAATTATTTTTATTACAAAAAAGACAAAGTTGAATAACCTATTTACATAACCTACAATCATTTAAAACGTAGACATTAAACATATTTACTTGAAAAATAACGTTTCCTAGTAGATTTCTTAGCACTTTTTCACGGATAACATAATTTGCATTAAAATGTTTTTCACAAATGGAACTTTTGGGTTTAATTTCATACCACCAATAATTTGCACCATATTCTGTATAACTATTTTTTGGCATTATAAAACTGCTATTAATATTTTGAAGACTCTCTCCTATAATCACAATTAAAAACAGCACAACGATCCACCATGATTTATTTATATATTTTAAGATTTTAAAAAATATTTATCTGTCAACACTTTAAATTGCAGCTCCTACTTTTATCTTTTATTTACTTTCTCGCCGGATAGATACTAGCGAACCTAGCGGATTTTGGCTAGGAAGTACGATCGGTTTTATCGCCGTTTTCATTTGTTTTTAAATAGGAGTTGATGCACCTTATAGTTCACCGTGCTAATAGTAGTCGCCATTGATCTGGCAACGTGTAGCCGCCAGGTTTACCAATATAAGAAAAAAAATCAATGTCAATTTTTAAATGACATTTCCATTATAAAATGCCCGTAAAATGCCCATATTTTTTAGGATAAAATATTTCAATTTAATAAATTATTAATCTCAGATGTACATAGAATACATCGGGAAAAGTAGATCACTTTTGGTTTTGTTTATTTTAAAAGGTAATAGACCTATCTCCTTTTTGATGGTCTTTATTACTCATGCGCGAATCTTACCCCCTCTTAAAGTAACCAAAAATTGTTATTGTTATGTTTCCTACCCCGAGTGTCAAATGCTGATGACACGGATGAGTCGGCAAATGTCATTGTGTTCTCGTCTTTGATAGTGATTGTTTGTTTTTGATTTTGATTATTTTATTATGGAGATGTGGCAAAAAAATCTACAGTGTATTAGACATTTTAATTTTGGCGATGCTCAAAAGTTTTTCGAGGAACATGGTTCCACCCAACAGCAGCATTCTAGGGGCTACAAGTTTTTTGTTGAAGGTTTTATTCACGATGTGTGGATAAATGAATCTGAACCTTCCGTGAAAGCGAAATGTTTTCATAGCCAGAAGAGAAATGAGAAGCCTCATAATCTCGTCCTCGAATTTAGGAAGGAAAATTATTTTTTAAACTTAAAAGAATGTCACTGCTCTTGTGAAGTTGGGTAAGTACTTATTACCTTTTTAATGCCCAATTATCGCTGATTATACATATTTGGATAAGGGTTCCGCTAGGGTCGAGATAATGATCCGAACTGTCCTAGCATCAAGACCCCAACCCATATTTGTAGTTAATTATTGTTTATAATTTTAGGTTATCACAGTCTTGTCATCACGTTATTGGTTTGGGATTTTATTTACAAGATAAAATACTTCGTGGAGATAGTGAAATTCCTGAATCATTATCATGTACTTCGAAACCTATAGAATGGAATAAGCCGAGAGGTTCAAAGATTGCCCCAGAAAGCGTTTTGCAGACAATTTTCCAGAAGCCCACAAACATAAATAGAAAGAAAAGACCTGTTTGTCCAAACTTATTTTCTCCAAAAACAGCGTTTGCTGGCAAGGAAGTTTCTGGAGAAATGAAAATAAAGATATTAAAAAGCAAACTCAAGAAAATCAATGAAAATATTCCATTTTCTTATATACTTAATCTAGATAACAGAGGTAAATAACATATTTTATATATTCTTGATTGTTTCAGTCATTCACCAATTATATCTTATTATTAAATTAAATTGGAAATAAATAAATAAATTACATTCAGAACAGTTTAATTAAAAACAAAAATTCTACATTTCTTATAAGGAAAATTGTGAGATTTTACAAAACAAGGACATTAAATTAAACCATTTAGAGACACATGAAATACCTAAATAGATTTAAAAATTTAGACAATCTGTTAAATGACCAATCAGATATCAATCATTCACCCTTTTTACCTGTTCCTAGTATTCTTGAGATAATCCCTGTAATGATAAGCTTTATTATACCATTATAAAACATATTAAATTCTTAATTACTTTAATTTTGTATATAATGTAAATTAATTATATTTGAAGAAGTTTTACTTCCTAGAATATTTCATGTTTACATATTTTTTTCTTGTAACCTGCATTATTAAAAATCTTATTTTTTTTTTTTTAGATGAAAGCATGACAACATTAGGTATGCAGAAATTAAATGCAATAGAGGATGATATTGTTCCAATAAATTTGCCAAACATGGACATGGAGTGTATTAATATTTTAATATCCAAGCCACTGCCAAGAAAGGATTCTTTTTTTTTATTTACGATGGAAGATTCGTCTTCAATACAAGAAAGAACCAAATTGCAGAGCAATTGCAATGAATGGCACATGCTTAGACGTGAACGTTTTACGTCATCTTGTTTTGGAAATTTATGCAAGAGACAGAAGGCCATTGATTTAGATTATTTTAACAAGCTTTGGGAAATCAGAGACCTAAGTAATGTAAATGCAATACAGCATGGCAAAACACATGAAGAACATGGAAAAAATGTTTACAAAACAATAACTAAACATGATGTGTTTGATTGTGGTTTGGTTATTCATCCGTATGCCCCCTATTTAGGTGCTAGTCCAGATGGCATTATTAAGGACAAAAATGGACAATTTGGCATTTTGGAAATAAAATGTCCATATTCAAAAAAGTATAATACTTTAAAAGAAGCCTTAAAGTCCAAAACGTTTTTCTTAAAGGAAGATGAGAATAAAAAACTATGTTTAAAAGAGAATCATAATTATTTTTATCAGGTGCAGGGATGTATGCTGATAACAGGTTTAAAGTGGTGCGATTTATGTGTTTATTTAAAAGAAAGTAATGAATGCCACATAATTCGGGTTGAATTCAATGAATTATTTTGTATTAATATGTATGATAAATTAACTGACTTATACAATATATATTTAAATTTTTAAACGCTTGTTTTTTTAACAATAAATCCACATCCTTCCATGTTCAAGTGTTGACTCTTTTTATCTCAGTGAATATTTGTATGAATAAATAAATTCTTTATTTAGCAAAAAACATGCTAGTATATACAATAAGAAAGGTATTTACAAAAAATGCTTAATGTAAGTAAATATAGAAAACAAAATTTACACTTGAAAATAGTTCTTAATCTTTTTTTGAAGACTCTAATATTAGGTGATGTTTTAACAATAAAAGGTAACTATACTTTTTTAGACCTTCAACAAATATTGATTTTTTAAGTGTGCTGGTGTGACACCTATCTACATAGTAGTCCTAATTTGTCCTTAAATAGTAACATTTTAATATTTCTACAATTTATATTCACTCTTATTAACTAAAATTTAAATAATATGTATATTGCAAATAAACATGAATTAAATTAAAACTTTATTTATTTCTTTAATTCATATAAAAAATTTGTTAATAAAGAACAGACTGTAAAAATTTGGTTTATAGAACCCAGTAAACAAATTGGAATTCTATTGGATAAAATTTTAAAACATTTCAACCTCCGGATTGCTCTTTCGACATGTATTCTTTCCCTAGCAATATGTCTAATATATTCAATTTCTTTAGGCTGAAACTGAATACCAGATATATGAAAAGTTGGTATATTAAGGGATATGCCCACATCTTCTAGGATGGTTTTAATATCAAATCCTTTGTCTGCTAATATTAAATCACCTCTTTTTAGTTCTCCAATTTCTACCTTTTTCTTTAAAAGATTGATAAACCCACTTTCTTCTACGATTTTTTTATCGGATATGGAACCTGAAAAAAATTTCATTAAATTTCAACCCCAGTGATATGAAAATAACTTATAACCTGTATAAAGAGAAGATACAAATATTACTGCACCACTTGGACTTATCATAATTAATGCTTTTAAAGTTGTTGATCCTTTATATTGTGAATAACACTGGGATTGTCGTACCAGTGAAGAAGGTGTTTGTAATAAAAATTCAGTGCAATCTATGCTACCTATTACATTTGGATATTTCCTTTTAAATACATCTGAGACTTTATCTAAAAGCACATCACGATGGGGAAATATGTTTAAACCAGCCAATTTTTCATATAATAAATTTATCCATGCTAGAAAAATCCGCCCTACTGCAGATTTTGACAATTGGAACATATCAGCTAATGTTTCATAGTCAAATCCTCTTCTTATTTTCATCAAAGTTAGAAAAAATTCATTTAAAGGATTTAATTTATGATGTTTCCTTAAGTTTCCCTTAGCCTGTCTCTGTTGAACGACACCAACAGGTCCCTTTTCTGATTTAAATACAAAGTTATAAGCTATAATAAATATCTTCCAACTGGGAAATCCAGTATAATATGAAATTTTTTTGTCATTTTGTCTGAACTTTTCAATGCAAAAGGTTGAAATTATTTTAGCTTGTTTTCTACTGAAGATAGTTTTTCGTTTTCTTATTTGTATTGGATTATCTTCAATATGAATATTTTCTGTTGTTTCTACATTATTTAAAGTGGGGATAACTCCAGGCTTCAATTTCACTTTTGTCGAAAAATTAAAACAATCCTCTTTTCTAAAGTGCAAGGAACATACCTATAACATAAATCTATGTAAGTCTACTATAATCAAAATTTAATATGATACTACAACTAGTAAGTTTTTATTATTCTTACCTTGATATTCTCCGTTATTAAGTCAGGATTAATTTTTATTGCTGCTAACCAGTGATGTTTTATATTATTTTTGCTTGGAATGGCAAAAAAACGTTCGGTTTTTCTGTTTGGTCCAGAATTTGGACAAGTGGGTACACAACAACGCATTGTCTTGGGATTATAAAATCAAAAAATATTTTCTATAAACTCCTATGAAACTAAACAAAAATATACACTAACACTGTTATTGTTATTGGAACGATGACAGACAGGGACAACCATGGAGGGGACAACCGTTGTAGCCAACACAACAATAATTCCCTATAGGGGAGGATAAGAGAGAGAGAGAGAAAATAAGTTGCTTCAAAAATTACTAGATTCAAAAGACCCGCACTTTTTCGCGCATGAGTAATGCGAAATGATCGAATAAGGGGAAAGGTGTATTGAAGAGATGACAATTTTATTATAGATGATGCATAACAAATTATCCCTTTTTTAGAGCTCCAGTCCCTTAAGTCTATTTATTTCTATATTCACTTCATTTGTATGTTTTTAGTTAATTTAAATAATTTTGTGTAATATCTTGCGATTTGTTTTCTATACATTTTAGCATGTATTTGTTGTCTACATCTCACAAAAGATGGCTTTGAAATACCTTTACAACAGAGGTACTTTCCTAAAACTGGCCGAAATTTGAATACAGTTCTTAGAGAAAATCTCCAGTAAAAAATGTCTGCATGCAGAATAACAGTAGCATAGATTAACAAAGCTGACAAAAGAGTTGGACAAACCTTTGTCTAGCTTTTTTAATATTTCAAGACAATAGTGTTAACAGCAGACTACAACAAAAACAAATCAAGCAATATATGGTTTCGAATAGAAAATTACCAAAATTAGCATATCTAGTGAATATTGTATTTAAAGAATATATTTTTATTCAAAACTTTTGTGCTTCTACTCCAATACTAACCATATAGAAGCATATGCATTTTATAGTATTTGCAAGATTCGGATCAAATGTACCCACAATTTATAAAGATTATTAAACTAAAATAAAACATTTCAAATAACACCTGCTTTTATGTTAAATATGTTTTTATTAAATACACAAATTAGTCTCGACCACACATTTTTTTTTGTTTTTACTTCTAGTGTAAAAGTGACTACTAATTCAGTCTTTCAAGTTTATTATTTATAGAGACCAGCTACTACAAAATATCTTATTGATGATAACTAATTTCTCTTTAATAATGGTTTTGCATTTATTAACATTTTACACTTTTGTTATATGAAACATCTATGTAACTCTTAATTAAATCACATTTAAATCAAGTAATTACATTTTCATATTCAACTTATGTATTCTTATTAGAACTTGGTCACTTTTTTTACTTTGAATCTTTTGACTGTGGTAACAGTCCATTCACCAAACCACAAAGTCACTTAAAAATGTTGAAAGAGAATGTTATAAAGGTAAAATTCCTTCTTCTATCGTGTTTTTCACTCCTGCTCGGAGGTTTTTCATGCAATTTTAGGTTGTAAACGTTTTGTCCAACACCTTTTTTACAATTTACCCCAAGCAACACTATGAAAGATTTAAATCCTGGATTTACAGCATTCAGTTTCGAGATGAGTGCAGTCACAATGTAGTTTTAGATATAATTTTCACATGAACACTTATTTACCACAGCACAAACGCATGTACCTATTCATGTAACATTAAAATAAAATGGAAACAAATTGCATAATTTGGTATATAAAAAAGTACAAAATGTTTTTAGTTTTAATTCGACATTGAACTACGACTCATGGAGGAAAGATTATTACGACTACGAGGAAAACAGTGGTTCATTCCACTTGTACCATATTGACATTATTATGCACGATGCTCGTTCAAACGAACATCAGAAAAGTGTTGCCAACTTAAGCTGACTACTATTTCCCCCCTAGCCTCAGTCACCCCCTCATCCATTTACTGGGTCTATGTCGCGACCCCCTTAGATATACCAGCCCTGGGAGTCAATTCTCGACTTTTATTCCCATGGGAAAATAAAATTTTCCCATGGGAATTCAGTTTTCGTATTCTCGACATAAGCGGTGGAATATTTTCCAATGAGAAGTATGGGAAAATATTCCCCTGCTTACGAGCATTGGAAATTGTATTTTCCAATGGGAATTGTACTAGAGTTTGCGCATTAAAGTCGAAAATTTGACGAAAGACCACGCGAAAGTCTAAGACATAACCAAAGATTATTGGATATTGGATATCTTGGATTTTTAGTTAAATTGTAGTTAAAACATTTTTTTGGCGTATTTATAAATTGATATTATTTTATTTATGTAGGTATATTATTTTTAATTCTCTTTCACTAAGAAACTGTATAAACTGATTTTCCTAAATCATTTAGAAATTGTGGGAGCTGCTAAGGGACTGGCAAATAACATAAATTGAGTGTAGTAAATTAAATAAGACCTTTTCGAAAATTTTATTATTTTCGTTAATGAAAGAATTTCTTAGTTTCTCAAAACTTTCGTTGCTCTTCCATACAAAAGCTACCTTTTCTTTTTTCAGCATGAGAAAAGAAAAACTAAGAATAACTCGACAAGTTTTAATTATTATACGTAATCGAATATTTTCACTTATTCTCGATCATGATAGCGATTGCTCGGCACGGCATCTGCTCCAGCGCGGAGGCTCGGCAGGTAATCGGATACCCAAAAACCACAACAAATACAAATATTGCCAACAGTAAATTTTAAAATATCTTTAATGTTATTGGTTGTTTCGAAATATTCGTGAACTTAATATCAGACATACGTGAAACTACTATTTCCATGGGAATGTCTATTCCGACACGTTCGAGAATTGCATAACCTATTACCATGGGAATATAAGTAGTGGAATATTTTCTCATGGGAAAATTTTCCAATGATCTCGAGAATCGAGCCCCTGATATATTCCATAAAAGAGTTGATAGTCGTTGCTGACTAGTTAATAATTAAACCAGTTTTTTGTGGGTAATGCAGCAAATGAAAGAGTACTTTTTTAAGTTTATTCCAAGCTTTCGGAAATGTTTATTTCCATCATCAGGGAGAATCTTAATTAAGGTTGTTCATTTTGGTGGTATTATTCAGTTTAGTGTAAATATATAAAATGGACAAGCTGAAGTCAATTACAAAATAATATACACAAACAATTAGGCATTCCAAACTGAATGGCTACCAGTGGGTTTTGACGGGTTATGATATGGCAAAATTATGGCAACCCTGTAGGTCTGGTGATTTGACAAGGTCAATGAAATAGATAGTTACATAGATTGATCATCCATATTTTTCAAAATAAACATAAGCTTATGCCTTGAAGTAAAAATGTAAGCAATTATTTTTTTTTAAATATCTAAAGGCTAATAATTGGTTTTAAAACACATTTTTGCTAAACCGATTCAAATTAATAAATATTTGCCAGACAATATGGCCGCTCGTAAACGACCAGCTTTGAGCAATCTATATAACTATATATGTATCATTGACCCTGTTAATGACAACATGACAACAGGGTTGCCATATCTAAACTGCCATTACCCACTGGTAGCCATTTGGACAGGTCGTTGGAATGCCTAATAACTACGATACTTTAAAACTAAAAAAATATAAATAATGAATTGTCAAATTGACCTTTCATTATTTATAATGAAATGATGGAATCTTAGATAATATAATAGCAGATAGGCCACCACTGCATAAAGTTATACAATATTAATGTCGCTATCATATAATCAGTATCTCTCTTTCTAATGAAGGCTTTCTCACTCGTTTTAGAATTCTCAGCAGTAGCGTACCGTAAAACAATTTCGCTGGGTCATTTTTAATGCGAAAATGTTGACCAAGTAGAATATAAAATAAAATGTTTTAAAAGGTAGGTAGGTGCATTTTTAATGAAATGAAAACAAAATATTACTTTTTTGTTATGAATATATTATTACTAACAATTACTTTTATCACCACAACACGAACAAATTTAAATTAAACACTGGAATAATTGTCTGAGAAAAGCTTTGTCAAACTGACAAATACAAATAAAGAGATAGAGATATTAATATATTTCTCTCTAATTAGAATTCTCGACCATATTATCATGGCGACACAAACATTGTCTATACTGTCCTCTCTTTACTACTTACTCTGAGGATGGAATGGTGTTGCATCACATATCAAAGTATGTGTGTTGCATCGATTGCATCAACGTTGGATAAAAAGACAGCGCTGTTAGTTCATCATTGATAGATTGATGAAATAAAAGACAGGTAGATACCGCACCGATGCCAACGTTGCTGCAACAGTTGGATAAAAAGACACACGTTATTCAAAATTCAAACCACTGAAATGTAACCGTTGGCGAGTACGGAAAGTACACACTTTTTGCTCTGACGTGTCTTTTAACTAGCGTTCTTTAGGTATTTTCCTTTGCATCGTAAGTGTAGCACTGAGCAACACCACTTCTGAAAATATCGTTCCATTTATACAAATTGTATGGATGGAACGATATTTTCAGAAGTGGAGTAGCTCAGTGCTACACTTTCGATGCAAAGGAAAAGACCTTTTATATGCTTGAAGACAGAATGCTAGTTGAAAAAAATAGTCACAGCAAAAACTGTTAAAAGTTTGTACTTTTCGTACTCACCATCTGATTCAAACGCGGCAATAAAAAGAGTGAACTCTGTCTATGACGTCACGTACTCCGTGCGCGTTCTGCCAATCCGTCGAGTTCCAAGCCGAACTTGTCCAAAAATGATGAATGACATATGACATTTATTTGACAAAAACAGAACTGTTGACAGTTTATCAAAATAGGAAAACACGTGTGGTTATCATATTTAATACAGTCACAGAATACTTTTATGTATTGTTTTTTACAGCTTATAAACTTGCAGATAATAATTTAAAATTTTAAACTCTACCCAAATGTAAAATGGGTAAGCTTAAAAAACATTCAAATCAGTCTTTTAAAAATGTGCCTTTAGAACAAGATATTCAAAACGCAAAATTTGCAAAAAGTAAAAATAGAACTAAAATTCGACTAAGAAAAGATGATGAAGAACAAGTAAGTTGCCTAGTTTTATACATCCCCGTAATTAAATTAAGTTTTTTTATTTATATTATAAAATTAAAAATATATTTTAGTATGTGGACTCAAACTTGTCTCGAAAAATTATTTCTGCTGCTCGTTCTCAACAACGCGAATTGGAAGAAGGCAGTACTTCATCTCAACCGGTCCGAGATAAAATTAATGTTAAGTTTTCTGAAATGGACACAGATGAAGAATCTGATAATGAAATAGATGACAATGTTAGCGATGGAGATGCTTTTTATGAAAATATTGAAATTAATGAGGAAGATGAAAGAGCCATCAACATGTTTATGAGTAAAAATCCTTTACCAAGTCGCACATTAGCTGATATTATTATGGAGAAAATTACTGAAAAACAAACAGAACTTGATACACACTTCACAGATGCAGGTTCTCTACAGGTAGGGTACTACAATAAAATAAGTAATTTTGAAAAAAAAAATCAGATGTTTGTTGTAGATGCAAGATTTGGATCCAAAAGTTAAAGAAATGTATGAAGGAGTTAAAGATGTCCTAAAAAAGTACAGAAGTGGAAAGCTTCCAAAAGCATTCAAAATAATACCGAAATTAAAAAATTGGGAACAAATTTTATATATAACAGAACCACCTACCTGGTCTGCAGCTGCTATGTACCAAGCAACCAGAATCTTTGCTTCTAACTTAAAAGAAAACATGGCTCAAAGGTTCTACAACTTAGTTTTACTTCCCAGGATTAGAGATGATTTAGTAGAGTATAAGAGGCTGAACTTCCACTTGTATCAAGCACTGAGGAAGTCTTTGTTCAAACCTGGAGCTTTTATGAAAGGAATTTTATTACCATTGTTGGATAGTGGGAACTGCACTTTAAGAGAAGCTATTATAATTGGATCTGTATTAGCTAAAAATTCTGTACCAATTTTGCATTCATCAGCAGCACTTTTAAAAATTGCAGAAATGGATTATACTGGAGCAAATTCGATATTTTTAAGAATACTTCTTGATAAAAAGTATGCTTTACCCTATAGGGTGGTGGATGCTTGCGTCTTACATTTTGTAAGATTCCAGATGGATACTAGAGAATTACCAGTTCTATGGCATCAAGCTCTGCTTACTTTTGTTCAGAGATACAAAGCGGACATATCTACAGAACAACGTGAAGCTTTACTAGAATTATTGAAGAAACAGAGCCATCCTGCTATTACACCTGAAATTCGTAGGGAGCTACAACATGCTAAGTGTAGAGATGTAGAAGATGCTACACCTGCTATGGACTTTGATTCAGATTGAATGTTAAATTTAATAATAAATAGCTTTTGTTCATATATTAAAACAAACACTAGTACATCATTTTGCAAAAATTTGATTAAACCCTTAAAATGGGGTTCCTCGCATAAAGAAAACATAGATCAGAGGCAACCTTTAACATATGAAGAGCACAGGGGAAAATGATCAGGGCCACAAAAACTACTTTCTGTAGAACAAAGTTTATAGACTCATATTTTTTGTGGCTTTTAATTTTAAGTAAAATACAGATACTGTGATTGTTTTATTCAAACTCTGGCCATACCAGAAAGATTGTGTCCAAAACTACAAGATGGCAGTGCTAGTTCATTTTTAGATGAAGAGGACAAGAATTTTTAATTTCAGATTACCTTTATTCTAATTTTTCACAGGCAAATATACGTCTCCTGGCCTAGTAGGTTTAATCCAGATTTTTATTCTATTATATTTCACAATCTACACAGGAGCCCAACGTAAGAAAAAATAGAAATTTTGTTTAATTTGCATTTTTCTTTAAATCCATCCTTTATAAAATATTTAAAAAAAAACCTTCAGTTTCTAACAAAAAAAAAATACACCACTGCGTAATCAAAATGGACTCTAGTCTATTTTCCCCTGTACTATTCATATGCTTTGTTTGAAGCAAATATACAAAGACCTTTGACAGTTTGATTATGCAATAGTGTATTTTTTTCATTAAAATCTAAAGGATTGTTTTTTAAACATTTTGTAAAGGATGGATTCAAAGAAAAATGCAAATCAAACAAAATTTTATTTTACAAAAAATAAATTCAGCTATTATAAAAAAAATTACACAAATTCATTAACTTTCTATTTTTTTTCTAACTTTGGGTTCCTGTGTGGATTGTGAAACACAATAGTAATAAAAATCTTGATGAAACCTATTGAGCCAGGAGATGTAGATTTGCCTGTGAAAAAAAAAGCTAATCTAATATTAAAAATTCTTTTATAGTCCTCTTCTAGAGGATACTTGTGACAAAAAATCCTGCAAGAGTACTACCTTATAGTAGTAGTAATAGTTTACCCTCTAGAGCGTTTTAAAAAGAGGCAAGTCTTCCCGTTGAAGGTCACACTTCCATATTTTACACACTTTTCATGTCGCGAGCGCTATGTGCCGAACAAAAGGTCGTATTAAACAAAATTGTTACTGTACCTGAACAAAAACACTTTACAGTAGTTTTTTGTTAAAATCGATAGCTTGACAATTAAGGAACACTCAAAATTGGCTGATGTTTGTAAATTTCATCAAATTTATCCCTTGAAAGCCGATTAGAAAAATGCTTTCCAGAAATTTGGAAAAATTAAAATTTGTTGTAGAGTGCTGAAATTTGAATTTTAATCAAGTCGTATGATAGCTTGTTTAGCTAATAATGAATAACTGGATTGCAATACATTTTGAACAAAAGGTCAGATGGAAAACTTGTAGATATATAAAGTGTTTCTACAATATCTAAGAAAATCTATATTGTCTTTCTTTTTGGCCTGATACATTTTAGTACCAAGTCCTCAGAATTTTTGTACACAAAAAAAAAATGAAAGCCGCAATAAAACATGCTCCCATTTAATTTCTAATATGTATAATGTAATAGGAGACAGGGAGACACATGTAAAGATAAATATCTAACTGCAAAAGTATCAATCTTAGAAAAAAATCTTAAATAGAAAAGTTGAATTAAATTCCTTGAAATGAGCTAGCATAGGATTTGATTTAAAATTTGAATATGTTCATTAGAGCATGTATTTAAGTTGTATCTGCAAAATTTCAGCTTTTGTCTTGATCTATGATCACAGGCTTTTAATTGCATCTTAGTTATACATTATTGGGATTAAAAATACACCTTTTGGGAAACATGAACTAAACTAAATATCTGATTGTCAGAAACCATTTTTGTCTAATCGGTTTTCAAGTGAAATTATAAAGTGTAACAAAGTAGGGGTAACTTTGATGAAATTTACAAACCTGCCGATTTTAAGCGCTCGCCATTCCCTTGTCAAGCTATCTACTCCAACAAAAACCTATTGTAGTGTATTAATTTAGGTATAATGCGATTTTTTAAATTATTTCAATACGAGGACCATCCGTACAACATGACATGCCACTCTTCAGAACACTGTAGAGGGTAAACTATAAATACTAGGGTAGTACTCATGTGAGGTTTTTTGTCAAAAAAAAAATCCTTTAGATGAAGACTGCCCAACGTTCTCCAAAAATCGAATTTAAAAAAAAAAATGTAAGACATAGCCTGGGGTTATTAAAGGGGGGCCATCAGGACATCGAATTGGATCAATATACCAATTTGTAGCTTTATTCTAATTTCCACAGGCAATCCCTAATTGCTTCATTGCTTGAGATGTACAAAAATAAGCCATTTTTTTGTTTAAAATACGTTAGGCAACACATGTACCCTGAATATTAAAATGATAGTCTGCTACCTGGCATTTTGTTAATGTACTTATTAACTAATAAATTTAACAGGATAAAAATCGTATATTTATTCTGAACTAAACTTGACAAAACAGGAATTTTATTTATTTAATCACTAAGTTTAAAATGTAAAAAGAATTAGGTACAGTAAGTGCCACATCTGAAGAACCAGCGCAAATGTTCAAATTCGTTTACTTAAAAATCGCCACGCACATTCACAATTTGGACCTTGTCCTTGCTTACAGTCAGTAGCGTAACGACTAGATCATTGTTTCTGTGTTTTGGTTAAAGTGACTGGTTTTATTTTTGATAATGTCTTCTATTGTGGGTGAAAAAAAGCGCAGATCTGTTATTAACGGACAAAGTCGTGAAGTCATATTCAATGTTTTTAAATATTTTGACGCAACAAAAAAGGAAGGAGTTACTTATTAGATGATATCAAACTGCACAAGCAACAGGTAAACATACTCAGTAGTTTATTTGCAATTAAACTTGCGTAGTTTTCCATATTTTTTTGTATTTTACATACATATCTATGCATTTTATATTTAAATTTTTAAAATTTATCTTCTATTTCTAAAAAATTTTGTTTCCTATTAAATGTAAAAAAATACCAAATTTAACATTAATATAATATTACGTTTTTACAGGTAAAGTTTTGGTGGAACAAAATGAAAATAAGAACTTTAAGAGTAAAATATTTAAGACAGATAAAATATTTTAGAAGTCAAAATAGACCAATCGTTTATTTAGACGAAACATATATACACAGCGGACATACTTCTTCCAAGAATTGGACAGACGATTCAACAAAAGGTTTGTTTTCTGTTATTTCGAAAGGCCAAAGGCTTATCATAGTTCACGGTGGGGGAGAAATGGGTTTTATCAAAAATAGTTTGTTGATATTTAAATCAGGGACCAAGTCTGGAGATTATCATTCCGAAATGAATTCGGAAAATTACGGCAAATGGTTAAGAGAGAAGTTAATACCTAATCTTCCACCTAATTCAGTAATTGTTTGTGATAATGCTAGTTATCACAATGTACAGACAAATCGAGCACCTTATTCCAATTCTTTGAAGAATGATATGATCGAATGGTTGACAAAATAATACAACATACCTTTTAATCCAACAAGTTTGAAACCAGAGTTATATGAACTGATTAAATCTCATATGGACCGACATATAACATATGCATTTGATGAGTTGTGTCGAGAATACGGCCACACCGCTTTACGGTTACCCCCATATCACCCCGATTTGAACCCTATCGAATTGATTTGGGCGATTGTTAAGAATAATGTCAGTCAAAGGAATGTTACCTTTAAATTAGAAGACGTAAAACAATTAGCAGAAGAATTTAACAAAATCGGTATGGAGGAATGGAAAAAGAGATGCGATCATGTTATAAAGGTAGAAGATAAATATTTTGAAAGAGAAATACAAACTGATTTATGTTCGGAAATTAATCCTATCGTCATTAATCCTAATGAGGATTCCAGTGACGAGTCTTCTTCCAACGAAGAATCTGACGAAGACATATGAACATTATTTATTTGTGATTTACTGTTTACGTTGTTTGTATTTACTTATAGGCTATATTAAGTATTTAATACCTTTTAATTTTTTGATAGTTTCGGCCTTTACTTGATGAAAATCCATGTTATTAAAATGAGAAAAACCAAACATTGTTATAATTTGCCTTCTGAAGAAGGACCAGGTTGGGGTTTGAATAACGTAGGGATTGCTTCTCGCTTTAAATTTATCTTCCCAACAAGATTAATAAAAAAATCACTTCGATTGTTTTTTTAATTTTATTGAGATTATCCACTTCTAATTCTAGATTTTGTATTCAAATTTCCCTTGTTTCACAGTTTGTTGGAAACCTGCATAAAAAATAAATGATTAAATTATTAACTGTTTCAGTGGTATAAAAAATTTAATAATACATGATTTGCCTTCGGCGAGTATCGGCTAACACCGACCGATATAAGAGAAGCACCTCTTGGCGACGTTGTCAACTACATTAAATCTGTAGGCTGGCTCACGAGCTAGGAGGTGCCTATCTTCTCAGGAGGATGCACAATGGGCCTAATGAGACCTAAGTGCCGTGGGGTAACCCACCCTCCACACGTTACAGATATGGTTTGCCTTTTAAATATTGTAGGATCTTTAAATGCGTGTATCCCACCAATAAATTAATTAATATTATAGTTGGAGATGTATTTATAAAAGTATAACTGTAAAATGAAAATCTATGACATGCCATGTATATAAATAATTGTAAATTCAAAGTCATAATAACAGTTTTTGTTTATCTTCGACTATCTCCCTAGACCAAATATCAGCGACTATTTATCTAGAGAAATAGTCAATATTTGGTCTAGTGAAATAGTCGTCCCAAATATAACACGACCTTGATTAATATTCTGCTATTTTTGTTGCTAAATTTCTTGAACATTTTACAATTCCATTCTACATAATTTTGGCATTAATAATCAATTGATTAAAGCCATCGAATGCCAAAAATTATGTTTCATCAAATTGATATTAAAACATTCTCGAGAATTTGTTTTTGAAAGCAGTTTCAGATGTAAATGGAGAACATTGGAAAAAATGCATTGATAATGTTAAAAAGGTGGAAAATTTATTTTGGGAAATGGATATAGCAATGGAAAACTTAATGGACCCTATAATAATAAACCTGATAAAAGACAATGATACAGTAGTTATAGTGAAGACATCAGTGACTTTTAAAGATAGTTCTTGCACTTTGTGTTTTTTTATTCTTTGATTTTAGGTACTGAAGTTACTTTTAATGCCAAGAGATCAAAAAAAGTTCAATCCCATTACCAACATATAATCCTCCTTGTTATTTATTGGTTAAATTTAATTAGTTCAATGTTAAAGTGCAACAATTTTGTCAGAAGCATAATGTTTATTTTTATTTTTTGTAAATAATATAACTTTTTTTCATTCAAATTTAATCTACGAAGTACGAATATACCATGTTATATGCCGTGACCTTATTTATATTATAGAAACTTATTTTGCAAAATACGCCTATGGAATGTAACGTTATATCTCCACTTTTATTCAGACTATAATAAGCGCACTAGAAGTGTTTTTGTCGAGGAAAACACGTAATTTTGTAGTTTTTTCCAAGTGTCCACCATTTAAATTCATGTGATTTGGAGTGGGTTTGGATCACGGTTCGTAGTACCATGGATTTGGATTGCCTAATGGACTAACTTGATAAGTGACACGTCTAGTTACAGTGCGTTCCACATCTTATTACAGATACATATAAAACAATTCCAACGATTTAGCAAATACCGCTAATGAACAAGGACTGAAATGTACCAGCTTTGTTGCCTAACAAAAAAAATTAAAGAGCATGCAATCTAGGACATATGGCAAAACTGTTTATATAGTTCAATGGTATATTCAGATTCATAATACAAAACGTAAAAGGCAGACAGAAGTTGAACAGTACTTTCGTAGTTCTATCACAGGATTTGACAGTTTTTGCCGCGGAACTATTTCGCGTATTCATATTCATGAAAATAAATTATGATTGGGAATATTAATACATACGATTGCCCGGTTCTGCATGCAAAAACTTAAAATGGTTGGTATTATTTTTATTGTACAATAAAACGAAAGATTACCGAGATGAGACACTACATTCATGCCATAAACATCGCTGTGACCTCGTACTTTAACTGGAAGAATATTATCTGTATATAATTGTATTTCATGAAGAATACTCTTTTTGATGTTTTAGAAAAGCTTCCAAAATAACTAAAAAATGAACATTCCCTAATTCAACACATATAGATCCATAAAAATTCAATAAACTCTTCACAAGAATGTTAAATATTAAATAATTTTATTTTGAAAAGTATATCCATTTTGTTAATAACTTAGAATTTTGTTTATGTTTGTTTCTGGCACATGTTTAATAAAAAATATTGAAGTGTATTAAATAAATATACATGGTACTTATATTTCTTTATTAGCAAGTTGTGTTCCTATATTTTGCACTTAACTTTATTATAATTTAAAAAATATAGTAGAACCTTTTTATCATAGTGTTTTTGTGTAGTTATGCAGAAGTCACCAGTTTTCAAAAAAGTCGCCCGATTTTAACGCCTTTTTCTCACTTCGGTCGTGTTTTTTCCTATGGATATTTCTAGCGTTTTTCGATTTGTTAGTTGAGACTTTCATATCACCTACTGGCAACACGGCATAGTTATTTTATAAAAGAAAACGTTCAATTTACATTTCAAAGAAGTATATGTGACATAATTTTACATTTTTAATATTTATGTTGCTTGTAACCCAGTCGATTTGTTTTACGATAAAAAAAACAATGTAATTTCTTAGTTTTATCAAGATATACTTTTAACTATACCATAATAGTGTACAAATTGTATAAGTATTTTTACATGCTTAGATATAATGAATTTTAAAACAATTTTTCTTCCTCTGACAATCTAACGCTAAATACTCTAACTATAAAGCATAAATATTTATAAAAATTATTTATCTGACAGATCAATCTTTGATAAAATAAAAGCATTTTACAAAGAGTAACTAACTAAAATAAATTAAAATTTTTCAGTACAAACATCTTTTTCATCTATAATAATAAACGTAGCTTTATTTATCCTATCTTCCATACTGCTGTGCTCATCGATCTTGTTTTCTTCATATAAATCTGTTTCTACAATCTCATCAACAGTTTCTATGTCTTGAATAATTATCTCGCCTTCCTCCAATCCATCGTCAATTTGTTCGTCCTTATTTTTCCATTGGGCATTAACTATTTGTGTGCTTTTGTCTACGTTCTCATTCAAAGCATCAGGGCCTTTGATATGTAAATCCAAGAGGTGGTTTTCTAGCAGCATTTTTCGATAAAATTTAGCACCGCAAAGGCAGCAACTGTACCGTTTTAAATTCGGAGTATGTTTTAATTCGTGCGTTTTTAGATCTTCTTCGGATAAAAATTTCTCCCAGCATGTCATACATCTAAAAAATAAGTTATACATTAAAATTACATAAATTTAACAATCTGAATGATGAACAAATATTTAAATATATGATGTGTTACTGATAATTATACAGGGTATTTCATAAAGACCAGATTAACTATCTGTAGTACGTCAAAAACTAATATCAGTTTACTTTATAAAAATATGCCTGAAAACGCATAATAAGAATGGCATATTCCTTCGAAGGGGGTGAAGGTTGATACTTTTCCAACAATATCTCAAAAACTTGCTAACCGATTGAAATCAAATTTTAAAAGGTTGTTTAGAGATTAAATTACGTCATTTAAGTCGACTTTCCAAAAAATTCTGTCTGAATAGGTAAATAAGAGTTGAGGGGTTGTTTCTTCCTTTTTTCTATTTTATAATTTTTTTTAAAGACAAAATTCAAATTATGATTTTTCAGTTATTTTTACATTCAAAAGGTAACAAAGAAATGTAAAGTGAGAAAAAGTGAAAAAGCAATTTTGGAAATATGAAAATATTATAATCCCCAATTCGCTATACGAAATTATGAAAACTAGGAATATGAGGATGTATTTTCCATATTATCGTAAGGGTAATTAGGGTTTATATATTTTTATATTTTCAAAATTGCAATAAAAAGGTACTCTTAGCAAATGTCGGAAAAACGAACCGTTTTGTCAGAATTTGTGTTTTAATTTGCTTGTCTTTTTAAGTAAATCACATTTTCAGTAGGCTGTTAAAACATTTCACAGTTGCGATAATTATTCATTGTTTGACAATACGCTAAATTAGTGATGATGTAATTATGGTTCCACTGACAATTACAGTGACAACAGACTCTTTAAGTGCATTTTGTTCGTTTTGTTTACCTAAATTATATAAGTTTTTAAACTTTTATAAATATATTTCTAAAGTAAGTAGATAACATGCATCAAGTATATAATCGTTTGGTTACCAATTACATATCTTTAAACTATTTTTTATGACCTGCAGACAATATTAAGAAAAAAATATATGAACAGTAACAACGTATATGTCAAATTTAATGATATTTTTGTTAAAAGTTTGGTTAAATTTAACTATCAGTGGAACCATTATTGAGTCACACTAATATCGCGAATTACTATTTATCGCTCTATTTTAAAACCTGAATCATAATATTGTTTGCTAAAAACAAAAATATAAACAATATGGAAATATACACATTTGACACGAATATACCGATTATGTTGATGACATTAGGAGAATGTTTACGACATTCCACTGCGGCAGTTAGGAATATAGTCAAAAATTCATAAATCTACCACCTAAAAATGCATTAACCCCTTGTTGCCTGGACTAAGAATAAAACAAAAAAAAACCTATTTTTAGTGAACAGCTGATCCAATATGAATAAAAAATACTCAAATTAATTTTTTTGAATTTTTTCTTTGTCAGTTTTTTTTTAATAACCGGTACCAATCGAGGTACCAATAAGTACCGTCAGGCAGTTACAAACATTTATTTGACAACAAAATTATGGATTAGACACACAAATTTAATTTGATTTGCAAATATTTATTTTTAATTTTAAAAAATAATTAAAACAAATAAAAAATAAGAACTAGTTCTTGATTTCATGGTATTCTGCCATGCAGTTTTTTTCTCGTTGCAGCATAAATATACATTGCACAGATTGCACTTAGAATGTGGGCGAGATTGCACATTTTTGCGACTGCACATTTCACACCGACCTCTAGTTTGTTCATAGATTAGCCAATGATTTCCTCGGTTAGCCAACCTCATATCTTCTGGAATTGAAAAGTTAAATTTTATAACATTTGGTATCAAATTGTTAAATGAAACTTGCAAGATTATATTTATAAAACGTCTTTCATTACAATGTACCAAAAATATATACTTACTTTTCAATATACAGTACAAAACAATAACACGAAAGGCTCAACTTTATTTTTATGCTCCCTCACTATACGTCGGTAGGAAGACAACTAAACTGTCAGCAACGATGCACGGTCAGTTTCAAGCCGAGCTTGTCTATCGCAATATTCATGGTACGTCCACATACCGTCAAGCTATAAAGCACCCAAGCCCTCTCCGTGTAATTATATTGAGGATCGAAAATGACGGTACTTAGGAGTACCGTCAGACAACAAAGGGTTAAGTCATGTTGAAAGAAGAAGTAGGGAGATACCGGTATGATTTTTTTCAAGAAAAACTAATTTTATTAGAACAGTAGAAAATCAAGAAGAAATTTTGATTGTAGTTTCCAATGATCCAACCATTAGCACTCGAAGATTATCAAATATATCTGTAACTACTATATGGGAAGTTTTGAGAGAACAATTACATCCCTATCACTACCGAAGGTTTCAAAAACTTTTACCAAGAGATTACCCTTTGAAGGAAGCATTTTGTAGGCTTTTGGCTAAAAGGGAGGCTGGAAATAATAATTTTCTGCAAAACGAATAAACTTGTGTATTGTCAAAATAGACATTTTGAACAATTATTTATTGTTTTAAAATATTGCCGTTATTTTTGTTTTTTACTTTTAATAAACGTTTTCTTCTAAAAAATAATTATTAATTCACGAATTTGACTTACTTTAAAGATATGAGCAATTTAAAATTAAAACGCAAATTCTGACTAAATGGTTAGTTTTTTGGACATTTGCTAATAGACAGTCAGATAGTGACCGGTTTAGGTGCCCCATTTTCGCATACAAGCCTCGAAGAGGGTTGAAAAGTACATCGATTTTAAGTAGAATGAAAGGAAATTTATTTCAATGTGCATTTCAACAAATCACAAGAAAAAGAAATTATATTATTTCTTGATTTTGATCTTAAACTAAATAGATTTTAATATTCCTTTTTTAACCCTAATAATTATATTGGTAATTCTCATTATACTGGTAATTAAATAAAAAAAATATTTGTAATTAATTGCTGTTAGATCTATTTTTTTTTTAGAAATATTTTCTAATTTGTTTTTTATTAAATTAATATAATATGATCACAACCTTAAATCAAATCTGTAGTTTGGGCAATAAAATATATTTATTTGTTCTTATGGTGCAATATACAACAAAAAATAATTGTTTTCACTTACACAAACTGATTATTTGGATCTGCCTCATGAGTTTTTTGGTGAATTACTTTCGTTCTCATGCTGGATAGTTTCAAACCGCAGTATCTGCATTCGAATTTTCTCTCATTGGCGTGAATAGAAAGATGAGTAATTAATAATTGTTTGGTACTGCTCGACGCAGAACAAAATGGACACTGGTATAGTTTTCCTAACACAAAGTTTAAATAAATATCGTTAAAATTTATGTCAATTTTGAACTCTCACCTGGATTATCGATCGGTCTACCGTATGTCCTTCTATTAGGATCAGAAAAATTATGAGTGAGTTTATGAAAGGCTAAATGATCCGGTCTTTTAAAAGCTGTCTCGCAAACGTCGCACTTGTGGGGCTGGTCGGTTGAATGTTTCAGTCTACAAAAACATAAATTAATAATTTAATGCATCACAATAAACTAGTCCTACACTTCGAGCATATTAAGGTACCTTTACATCTGACATTTATTGCATGAGATTTATGTCTGACAAACATATATCTCCGAGAGAAATTTTTGTGTGTTTACACTGGACTAAACAACTTTTCAGTGGTGAGCATATATTGCATATGCATAATATATGGCATCTCTGTCAGCATTCTTCACACATTCTTGGCATTAAAATACTGTTTATTATTTCGTTATTCAACTATAGGCCAGCCCATAACCTTACTCAAAAATATTCTAGGGATGAATAAACTATAAGATATGTTGGTGTCAAAACTAGGTCGATTAGTTATAAAATTTTCAAGAGGTTGATATTTTTCGTTTTTTTTTTCTGGGACAGTTACTATTAATCTATGAAGTTAGTTGCCTATTTTTATGATAAAACTATTGGATTTAAACGATTTTTAAATTGTATACCTTCTTATGTAAACTTATGTTCATAAGTTACATCTGATTGACATATTGGTGCAAAATATGTGGTACATTTATGACACCCTTTTCTAACATCCTAGATAATAAACTACTATGTATACAGTTATATCAACACAAAATATTAAAAAAATATAGTATAGGTAGTTCTTAATGGTTTGTCAAAATCGGAAGGAAGGAAACCTACAAATATACTTAAATAGAAACATTTTATAGTGTCAAAATGTTTTTTTACTTTTACTAAATTATTTTTTAAATAATTATCTGACAATATGAATGACTATTGTTAGATACGCCTATGTTCACTTAACTTTGAAGAGTTTTATGCTGCTTTTGACAAGTGAACTACTTCTATTCTTTACACTCCACAACTAATTTCAGTCCATACCTACCTATATCAAATAACTTTATAAGTTAATAACGAAAAAATCCACCTTTCCCATTATTCAACAATCTCGCATTACTCATGAGCGAAAAAAAGCACGGGACTTTTGAATCTAGAAAACGTATCGTTAATTCTTACCCTGTAGAAGGTACTGTGAGCCGAAATTCAAGAAGGTGGCGGCAAACTCTTTTTACTAACTTTTCATGTAAACATCTGAAAGATTCAAGTTTGCTTTCTATGTCAGGATTTTCTACACGCTCTTTTTTAAAACGTGTTCGTTGAGGGCTCCATCGATGCACCGCAAACTATTTCCATGTTCTATGAAGTAAATATTTCTAATTTTATCTTTCGTAAATAACACCTAAAAGTGTTACTGGCGCTCCTCTACCAATACTATCAAACGCATAAAACAAAATGGCATTTGTGGATGTGTAATTGGAATTCAGGGTAGGAAACAACAATAAGTTTAGATGATTTTAAGGGAAGAGATCATCATTAACGGGATGGGTCTATTGAAGTCAATCGACCTGACTTGCCGAATTCGGCTATAATTTAAACAATAGAAATAGAGTACCACCAATTGACTCCTCTATAACCAAAACAATGCTGATCGCACATTTGCTTCAAAAGTGACAGAACTCAAAATTCACATCTTTTGAGTTAATACCATGAATGTGTTTAGGCTGCGTTAAGTTAACGGTGAAGCTGACTTGTATGGCCAGACCGGTCGCTGAACAATTTAATCGAAACTAGTTCTAGTATTTCAAATTCATGATCCGCATACAAATGAAGTAAAAGACCAGCCACCAGGCACCAATTTTTGGCATACATACTTTATAAACTGTTTTAAAAAACTGTGAAGTTTGTTTTTAATAGGCTAATCTGTTGAATAGCCTTCGCACCTCGCCTCTCAGGCTATCCAACTGTTTATTCCACCAGACTGTCTTCCTCGTTTGGCACCTCTCTTTTTCAGGAAGTTTTCTTGGTAGACATCAGTAATTGCCTTGTTTACCAAATCACTATCCTTTTGAGTATATTTGTTTCTCATGCATTGGTGGTTTCCTCCTTGAGAGACTCCTCGAGGGATTTTATGTACCCTTCCCAATTCGTCTCTCTCGGGATTCTAAACCTGCTGTACGAGTTGGACATTGTATATGGAATCGAATGTCTGTGATCTGAACAATATGGATCATCGGACATGTTGGTCAGTTTTCTTTTTCGCTAGACGTTTTCGACCGGTTGAGCTGCTCACTCAACATACCTTTAAAAACAACCCAACACACCAGTTATCTAAATTGTTTTATCGCCAACCGTCATTAAAGCCTTGCATTACCATAGCGATTTGCAGAAGTAAACAAAAACATTATCTCACTGTAAAAATCAAATATTTTATCTGCCGCTAATATTTATCAACATAGCTATGACCGTCTGACAGCAATAGTCTATAACTGATTTGTTTTGTTTATTTTTCTGTTCTTTTTCATACTAAAATGTGTCATAATATTTCGTTTTTTATTAATAGACAGATATTGCAAATTTCTATAGCGTCAGCCACTAATAGTGACAACGTAATTAGAGGCAAATAAATTCCATGCTAAAATAAGACTTATTACATATTTAAACCTCATTTTAAAAATTTTAAATTACAATTCATCTTTTTTGTTGTTTATAAAAGTACATAATATGGAAGAGGCATTAGAAATTACCATTTTAGAAAGTTTAGATGACGATGATATTAAATATTTAATATTAATAAACTTCGAACTGATACGAATGTTGGCAAGCGCACCCGAAAACTATAAAGTCGCCACTAACTGCTGTCCCTAAACATCCACAATTAAGGACAGGCACAATATTTATTAAAGTCACTTCTAGAATGTAAGTGATCTTAGCATGCTGAGATGTTACAAGTATTAGAAATTAAAAATTAAAAAGACTTCAAAAACGTGTAGATGCCATCACCACATCTTAACCAAATTTATATGGGACCACCTCTGAGGTACCCCCTTACTAACAAAAAAAAGAATTATATAAATCGGACAAGGTGGTAAAGCATTATCGCTAAACATACATAAAAAATGAAGAGTTTGAGGATTTTCTCATGGACCCAATTATTAGATTTTGACCAAATTTATATGGGACCACCCCTGAAGCAGAGCTGGGCAAGTACTCGAATACTTTTACTCGTATTTCAATTACGAGTAGAATAACTACTCGTAATTTTTACTTATAAGTATTTTTAATTTGAAGTACTTATTACTCGTACTTACAAGTAAATTTAAACCTACTCGTAGAATGTACTTGTAAAATACGAGTATTCGACATTTTTTGATCGTCGCATGTTAACCGTCAGTCGCTACTATCGATCGCCAGTATCACGAATCACGACACGAAACGACATCGGTTGCGTTCGACGGTCTCTGATTTGGGTTGGTAATATTGGGAAAAGCAATTCGTTGTGCGTTAAAGAGATTCAAAACTGAGGCTTGAGTTTGCGCAGTGAGTATCTGTCAGACATGTCAATTGTCATTTACGAAAGTGATTTGAAAATAAATGTTAATTTAATTCATTTAAAAACAATTTTCGGGACGATTAACCGCGTATTATACAACCCGACGTTATTTTTTTTTTTCTGAAAACATTGTTTTATATATTTTTTTCAAATTATGACCTTGTCTGGCACCTACTCCGCAAACTCAAAAAACCTCAATTTTATTCCCCTTGTAGGAACGTTTTTGTAAACTGTCAAATCCATTCTCCTAATTTCAGTTCTGTGGGCGTTTTACGTTTTATTATTTTTGATGTTTTGTGGTGGTGTGAATGTGTTTCCTACTAAGGTTTCCTACGAGAACGGTTAAATATTAAACGTCTATAATCTCTACACATACACAATCTTCGTTAAATTGAATAAGGATAATTTCCCGACCGTAGCAGAATTTTATACAAATAAAAAGTTCCTTCTGTTTTATTCGGTCATTAATTTTATTTTCTATCGTCTACATATGTGTCGAAAAACTTTGTTTCCATCTCCGGGTGCAGTCAAAAAAATTTTTTTTTAACATGGGGACGATTTCAAACGGTTTAAAAATTTTTAAAATAACAGAAACTCCATCTTTCTGTTTCAGCGTGTGAAGGCGTATTCGAAATAATATTGATTTGGTTTAACACGATAACGATAAAGCAGGGAAACAAAAAGATGAGTTTTTACAAAGTTAAAAATTACCCGTTTAAAAAAACTGTAATTAATTGTTTACTGTCAAGTTGACCATGTTTGTTTTATTTATATTCTAAACAAAGTTTTTGTATTAAATTTATTTTAGAATAGTTTTCGGTTTTGTTTAGGTAAATAAAGACTATTTTTATTTAAAAATTATAGTGGTTTTTCTTTGTTTTTTTTTATAATTTATTTAATTATTAGGTTAATTTTGTGAAACTACTCGAACTCTTTACTCGTATTTTCACGATTACTACTCGTATCCGTAAACTATCTCTATGAAAGTACTTACGAATAAAATACTTATAAATACCATTTTCGAGTACTCGTACAATTTACGAGTATTTTGTTCAGTACTCGTGCCCAGCTCTGCCCTGAAGTACCCCCTTTCTAACAAAAAATCGTCGAAATCGGACACCGTGTTAAAGAATTATCGCTGAACATACATAAAAAAAAAATCGCGACGAATTGAGAACCTTCTCCTTTTTTGAAGTAGGTTAAAAATAATAAAAATAAGTGAACCTGCAATAACTCTCTAATTATAATTATTTACGGTTGGCGATAAAAGTTTGTATGGACCACGTCAGCAGTGTCTTTATCGAACTAGTCTGAGATTATGAGCCGAACGAGAGAAGCAAGCAAGGCGAGTAATTATTAACTTTATTATGCATTATGCAACCTCTAGTATATGCTCAAATATCCTACAGGTACGAATTTTTTTATGATTTGTTACGCGGGCAAATGAAACTTAATTTCTTTAACATTTATTCCTTACAAAATTATTACCATAAAGAAATAATCAATTCAAAGTTTTTTTAAACTTTGTTCCAGATATAATAGGAATATACCTATTCATTGATAAAATACAATTTTCGTGACGCCGATATCGATTCTGTCCAGTTGCAGTCCAGAAGAGAAGAGACATGTGGTGTGAGATATGGAAGGGATAAAATGTAGGGTTTGATCGCAACACATTTCCGAACAATGGCGGAGTATCGAGTAAATTGCATTGGCGTATCACTAGAATGGAAAAAATTAGATTTGTACACTTTAAATCTAAATATGTAAAGTGTTTTTTAATCCCGTGATAGATTTTCTATTTTATAATTAATATAGATATATCAATCAATAGTAAAATATTTTATCTGTAAGATTAAAATTCATCTGGTAAGTTTTTAATGCATCAACGATATATAAATTTAGAAGACATTAAATTGCACCTGTTTGCAGATGATACGATTTTGTATTTTTTTGATATATACTAGTGTTGAATCAATCCGTACAAAAGTTACCTGAACCAGGGATGCCTCCCTGATGAATTTAGGGATAGCATCATGAACGATCATCAGGGGGACAACGTGCATAGATAGCACGGAAGCATATACCAAAATCTTAACATTTACAGAAGACAGGAACAGGACCTTTCACAACGACAAACAGACTGAAGCACAAATCTCACGGCATGGATAATTACGAATCTAGTCGGAGGGACGACTGAGCGATGAGCCGGCCAACAGGGCTCCAGTCGAGAGCACTTTACACTCTCGATTGCGGCACTTTCGGAGGGCTTTTCGGTCACTTGTCCTGATAATTGTGACAAAAAACATCGACTAGGAACAGGACCACTTACATACAAAGACAATCCTGTTTTTTACTAGCTTTTTCAGGGGACAATAACGATAACTAACACAAGACCAATCAAGACATCCTAAATCCCTTAATTATGCCTCCCTGGTAAGGAGTAAAGGCTGCTATATTTAGCCAAATTCAAAATTAATAAGCAACAATGCATACTATAGGCAAATATATCGCCATTAGCCCAGCGTGTACCTGCAAGGTCGGCACATTTCTGACAGGAAAAGTGTTCTGTTATTTTATGTAATGTATATATTTTAAATATTTAACAGGTGAATAAATGTTTTAAATAATAAATACCTGAACCAAAAGTTGAAGGTAATTAAAAAAAAAAATGGATGAAAATAAACAAATACTCACTTTGTTTGTTTCTTGTAATTTTTAATTTGTTCAAACAATTGTATATATACTATTTTAACTTTTGACTTAAAAGTCTAATTCAGATTTTACAATATATTTTTTTTTTAAATCTTTTTAAATTGTAAGTTTACATCCACAATTTTTGTAGATGAGCACTGATGATGGCAAATAAGCCGAAAGCGCTTTGCATTGATTAATAAAAAAGTTTTGCACGAAATACAAGTTTTTCCTTTTTGAATCTAAACTACGTGCACACAGCTGTCAACCTTTTTTGGTTTTTTTAAACAAATACTATTTCTACAAAATTTGCTGTCATTAAATAGAAAAAAGTAACTTTTACTAAATATCTAAGGATTGTTCATAGATCAAAAATTAATTTTTACTCAACGTATAGATTACATAAGTTATCAAAAAATCACAGCAAACAATTTACCTTTAATATTTTTTTTACCAAAAAATTTAAAAGTTCACGACATAAAGAAGGATTTATAAACTTCGTTTAATGGCCGTTCAGTTCACGCTCAGTTCGAATTGGCCAGTTCGCGCTGGACCCAATTTATAAAGTCGTTAGCCGTTCGTTCGTCGCTGCGACTTAACCACAAATTCCACAAAATAAATTATATTTCATTGTTATTTTGTTTTAATTATATTTGCAGATGGCGTTGGTTATAAAATAAAATCGTTACAATTTCGTATCCAAAACAAACCTACCATGTCATTTTAGAATCGCGTTGACGCATGCATGGCCAAATAACCAGATACGTGTTTTTCATTGGCTCGACGTTCACGCTGAACGTCGGTGAACATAAAAACTGGTCATCCCTCAACGTGAACTGAATTCGAACTGAGCGTGAACTGAACTAAGTTTATAATTCCAGCTTTAAACTATAGGAAATACTGAAAAAGTAATATTCTTCCAAATTACAAGCAGTAAAATGTCGGTGTCATAGATAAAATCATTCCCTTAATTTAAATAATTTTTTCACAAAAAACTAAGAGGCGATACGTCATCAAACTTATATATTAAGAATAACATATCCTTTCAAATTTCAGGATCAAAGTTTCTGAAAAATGTCGTCGTCTTAGCTAAAATCATCCCCCT
Source organism: Psylliodes chrysocephalus (assembly GCA_927349885.1). Taxonomy (NCBI): domain Eukaryota; kingdom Metazoa; phylum Arthropoda; class Insecta; order Coleoptera; family Chrysomelidae; genus Psylliodes; species Psylliodes chrysocephalus. Next base: position 34,625,484 of record OV651818.1, on the reverse strand, counting down.
CCACTAAATTTATAAAATTAAAAAAAAAAAAAAAACTAAGAGGCGCCATGCCAGAACACTCACAGAAAATAATATTGTAATATTTTTTCAAATTACATGTTCAAAACTTCAGAAAAGTATCCGCGTCATTGTGTAAACTATTGGTATTTCCAATAAATAATTAATCCGTTATTCATTAATTAACAATGAGAATACTACAAATTCGCAATTGCCCTTTCCTGTGATTCTTTAAATTCTATTTTCTATATTAAAACAAAAATAGAATTTTAAACAGGTATTTTGGGGACATATCTAAATAATCTTTATGAATGTAAAAAAAATATAGTTTTAAGGGAGTATTTATTTTAAATTAGGTTTTAAGTGTTGTTTCGGCAAACTAGGTAAGTTGACGGAAATTCTGTCTGAATGCAATAGCTAAAAATTACATGTAAAAGATTTGTTCCTGAATGTTTTTAAGCTATTGCATAGCTTTTATCGCGGGCTTTGAGCGCGGCGACCGAATCAAGAAAAAAAAAAAAACGAATCCGTAACGAAAAAACCTAACACCCCCCACTCCGACCGGTACAGCGGTGCGGCGTTAAACAATATTAACTTCTCATTTATTCAATAAAAGAAAATCGAAAAATGAAAAAATCGAAAACCGAAAAATCAAAAAAGAAATTCCGTAACGAAAATAAACCTAACACCCCCACTCCGACCGGTACAGCGGCGCGGCGTTGAAAGCCGTGCATCGTCTAACATCGTTTCAGTTCGGCAGACTTCGGCACGGTGTTTGTGTGCGTGCGACTAGACGTATGCGTGTAGACTAGATGCTAACTGCTCATAACTGATTCTATCTCTTTTAGACACAATTTCGGAAAAATTGAATTTGAACTTGAATAATGATCCACAAGAATCCACAACAAAATATAGGACCACCATTAACGCGGTATTTTCCAGATATTTAGAGGATATCAAGTCTCAAACTTAAGTTTCTTATTTCAGTTACCATAAACCTATAGTTTCAATGATAAAAATTCCTGAATAACCAACATGTATTGTAAGACAATAAAAATATTTTAAACAATATTAACTTCTCATTTATTCAATAAAAGAAACAAATTTGTTTTCTTATCGGTCACCACGCTCAAAAAGTGTAACTTAAATTAATATCAAAGAAAAAATAAATACTGAATAAATAAAATAAATAAATAATTATAATTGCATAAGTTGATAAAAAAATGCTATGCAATAGCTTTACCGCGGCAGTCCCCGAGTGCCACACGTATTTTTTTTTTATTTATTAAATTGATACTAATGTTCTGAATTATTCGTAAAAAAATTACATTTGGAATTATGTGCTAAATAATGGTTTTTGCTGTTTTGATAGAATAATGTTTATCCGCGGAAACTCGTGATTTTAAAGATCTAAAAAATATGCTTAGATGTGTTGCTTCTTAATGATTTTAATTTATTTAATTGATCCTAATGTACTTAATTATTTGTACTAAAAATTGTATTTTGCATTTTGTGATAAATATTTCTTTCTATTGTTTTGATAAAATATTTAACTGTGGAAACGTGAACCTTTAATCAAAATCAAAAAAACTATATATTTAGAATCGTAGTTTTCTCAAGATTTTTTGAATAGGGAATTAACAATAACTTTTCGAATTTTTGGTACAAAAATTATATTTTGATTTTTATTCCAAATGTGCTTGTTTTATCTGCACCTTTCAAATATTCAGTCGGATTGAATTATAGACTATGATATTTGTAAACTTTCATAATAGGTACCTACCTAGATATTAAAATTAAACATTTTGCCGAATAACACTGCTGAAACTTTAAGGCAACTCCTTAATTAAATCGAATCCTTTTAAAACATGTTTTAAAGTGTTTTAATAAAGAAATGTAGAATTTTTGCATAAGATTACTTTAATTTTTTTAGAAATATTATCTGATTTTCAGGAGCAATTTTAGAATTTCTTATCTCCTGATTTCTTAAGGCTGAATGACAACCATGGTCGATTCCAGTGGCGGCACTACAACTATTAATGAATGAATAAATGAATATTTTAGTAATTGCAATATTTGTTTTTAATACGTTGAAAACCAACTATAAACATTATTATTTAGGCAACTGACTTTTCTTCATATTTTGAGATTATTTTTAAATGTAGAAAGCTTGACATTGATTTTTGTGTAAAAAATATTATTACATGAAACTTTACCTACCATTTTTCAGTTTTTATTGTAAATTTAATCATATTCACTATCTGTCACACATGTTAAATAAAATAATATATTTTTTAAATACCCTTTATTGGCAAAAAACAAGTAAACTAAAATGTGTATTTTATAAATTCAGTCCCATCACAATACATATTACACAGATACAAACTAGAATAAAGATATACAATGCGTGGCACTCTAAATTATAATTTTCACCGTTTAACAGACTCACTCAACCCCCATTTTCAATCAGATTATTTTCAGAATCAATAGGCTTCATCCCCTTGTAGAGCTTGATTTTTCCAAAAATTTCAAGTTGATATTATTGTTTGTTTTTGAGTTAAATTTATTTTAAATATTTCAACCCACCTTAACCCCCCCCCCCCACTTTTATTCATTTTTTTTTTTCACAATAAATAGGTCTCATATCTCCTTATAGAGCTTGATTTCTACTAAAAATTTCATGTTGATATCGCTTTTCATTTTCTATTTATGATTCTTTTTTAATTTCAACCCCCCTTAAACCCCCATTTTTAATCATTTTTTTTTTCAAAATTCAAGGCCTTTTTTTCCTTATAGAGCTTGATATTTGCTGAAAATTCGGGTCTGAGGGTATAGGGTAAAAGGAATGGTGGTAGGTATCTTGTGTTCCCGTTTCAGGTCTATTTATAACTTTCAGAGTGACACTGTAAACTTTTGATTCTTGGTTGGATTACGCGTTGGTTGTACTCAATGCCACTGGTTAGATATAACGTCAGTTAAACTGACTTGTGTAGTGATGGCCGATATCGTGTTATTTTTATAACAGTTTTATTCGTGCCCATAATTTTAAATAACAGTGCCTTTAAGTCGTGACGTGATCACAGATTCAAATGACCTGTTATGTACTATGAACATCTAATACGTTACGTCTTGCGTCGATATGAAATTGTCTTATACATTTATAACAAAAGTCAACAAGGGTTAAAATAATGAATAGAATAACCAAGTATTAGAAAAATCGTGAAAATATCACAGGCAACACGGCAAGTCACAGTTTGGTAATTGCTTTAGTAACAGTCGTTACCTGCTACTTTTTAATATCAGTGAAAAAGTAACAGTTCATAATATTGCCCTTCACTAGACTTGTGCTCTTTGAAGAAAATTTGGGCGCGATTCGACACGTAATTAATTTGTTAAATTTTGATGTGACAGGACCGGCTTGTTTGGTTTCATTAAATGTACGTAAACAGCCAAATTTCTGAAAGAGTCTATAAGCCTTTTCTATACAGAACTTACCTTAAGTGGGCAGCCATCAAACTCTTTGTGCTGAATTGCATTTCACACTTCGTACACTTGATGTCTCTTATTTTCAGATGAACGGTCTTAACGTGGTCGAGGAGCTGTTGTTTCGTCGTTAAAATGATGTCGCAACTCTTACAACAGTTGGCCAATGCAGATTTTCGAATCGCTGAAAGTACTTTGGCCATGACATCGTGTAACAACGAGTGTTTGTTCAACATGTCTTCTTGCTCGAATACACATCCACATTTCATGCAATAGTACGCCTCTGGATGACAATTTTTGTGCGATTTCAACTCGTCAGTACTGGAAAATCTACAAACATTTGAACAAAAATAATATACATTTATTTAGACGAGACTTTATTTAAATAGAGTAACCCAATAGGGAAGAATTTTTTAGTGATTTACGAGACGGGACCCAACAAAAAACACATCAGTTGCCTAATCGGTGTTATCGTAGGATATTATCATTTGAGTGTAGTGTTGTTGATCACCCACGTGATTTGGATTACCTAATACCCTTCATCCTAAAGCCGAAGCCGTTGACAACATCGATCCATTGTGTCATTTTTTGTAATCACAGCGTATGATTTACTTTATATAACCAGTTACATAAAGTTGAACTTTATATAACTAGTTACATAAAGTTGAACATTATGTAACTGGTTGCGAAAAATTCATTGTCGCCAGTTGTTTAAAAGCAACATATACATTGCTTCTTTGCTCCTTTACCCAAATGTTAATTATCAATTTATATTTAAATTTGCGCCCCCGCGCCACGTACCAACGAGCTCTGCGAATGATTTGATTGGTTCAGTCAAGCCGAGAAACAAGTTAGCCATAAGCGGCAATGTGGTGGCAATCATCGGTTGTATTTTGACGACAATAAATCAGTTTAATCTAAATTCACGTTTAAATATATGTTTTAAATGAGTGATCGAATATCAATAAATAAATAAACTTAACACAAATCTCTCTCGGAGGTACACGTTGCTTTAATTGAAACTAATAAGACTGAAGATTTCTTATTAATTAATGACAGACAACGAAAATGTAATCATGTTTAGTTGTCATTTATCTAAAATTTGTATGTTCTTAAACTAATATATAATATAGACGGTATTTTGTTGTACTGTACTAAATTTTTTAAACGATTATTTATTATACATGGTTTTCTAAACGGACATTATATTCCGATTATCTTTTAAAAGTCTATTAAAGTCTAAATCAAAAACACTATGCTGTGTGTTTCACAGGGAAGTGTCTTAGGTCATATTTCATTTGTTTTGTCTAAAAGATTTACCCAAAATGTTTAAAAATGATTTTGTAGCTCTCACTAATTATGCCGATGTCACCATTACTATCTAGAAACCATTACAAAGTATTTAAAGAAGACACCTCGAATGCTGTACAGAGAATTTCAAAATAGTTTGGTGAAAACTCGCTATTATTAAATTTATCTTAAATCAATTGCATACTTTTCAAGCAGTCGTAATAAAAATGAATATCCAGAGAATATTAACTAATGTAATACATTGCTAGAATATTCTAAATTGACAAAATTTCTCGGCTTAATTATGGATAACATCTAACTTGTGCTGAACATCTACATTTACTTTGTGGAAGGCATAGCAGAGCTTACTTTGCGTTGAAATAGGTTAAAAAAAGTCGTTGATCAGACTTATCTTATTCGTCAAATAAAATACGTACTAAAGGGTAATTTTGCGTGTATTGACAGATTCATTTTTAATAGAATTCGTAAATAAATAAATAAAAAATGTATTTTTTGGTTTTAATAAAAGTATATTGATTTATAAAACAATTTTAATAATTGAGATTTGAGAAATTCCAGCGAAGCGGAAACGGGTCAGCTAGTAGTATGTTATTGTGCTGAAACGAGCAAATTCCGTTTTTATAGTTCAGAAATGTATCATTAGATATATTCTCAATGTTTATATTAACATCTTGCAGAGAAATATTCAAGAGGTTAATAATTTTAACTTTATCTTCTGTATATATTTTTGAACTATCTGTGTACATTTTTAAGAATAGTGTAATTTTTTACTTTCCTGTCTGTATACAGATAATAGTCTAAGACAGTGAAAATTTTATCATTTACAGGTTCAATTATTACCGACACAGCGAGAAGTGGGCTCCCAGAAGAATAACTCTAATGTAATGGTAGGGGGGTTAAATATGAATTTTTTGATGTAAACTAATTGATAGTGCACAAATAAGTAGGATGCAAAATTCAAGAAGGCTAGGTGGAAGAATAAGGGAGATATTTCCGATACTAAGAGCGTCGATGTTCCACTTGATTGAACACTTTTCCTTGTATTTTATATATTATTTAATCAAGTGAGCTGGTCCCCTCAAAATTCGAAAATTTTAATTTAAAAGCAGCATGCGTTTAACCACCTATTGACCATATTTGACCATTCAGCAACTTTTTTGGACTAACCTCAGAAAAACAAATATATATAAAAAAAAAAAAAAAAATTATGCCAACGACTCAAAGTTTATATTTTTTAAAACTGACTGCACCATAGGATTAACCAATTTTTAACCATATTTGACTACCCATCAGATCGTTGTTAACCACCCCTTAAATTAATTTTAGAGAGTAAATTAGAGAAAAACAAGAGTTCTGGGACGAATTTCAACTTTGAAAAAATGATCAATCGCCAGGAAGATACAATTAAGATCAAAAAACATTTTAAATTATGTATTAACGTTTGACCACCTCCTAAAATAATTATAATGACCTTAAAAAATGTGATAATTTGAAAAATACAATTTTAAAATCGAAAAATGGTCAATCGACATAGAGGCACAATAAAGACCCATAACGGTTTAAAATTATTGTTCGACATTTGACCACCCCCTACAATAATTATAATGTGCTAAAATAGTGGTGAAAATTCATAAAATACAATTTCGAGTTGGGGAAAAAGGTCAATCGGCATAAGTGCAAAATAAGGATCCATATTGGTTTAAAATTATAGTTTGGTCTATAATTTTTGTGCTATACATGTATTCTCTAAAAGGGACCGTAATGAAAAAATTTGAGAAAAGTGTAAAATTTTAAGTTTTCAGTATTTTCGTTGACAATGAATATACAGGGTGTCCTGAAATTAGACGGTCATATTTTAACAGCGTAATCTACATTCTAAAATAGGAGTAAAAGTTCATATAAACATAGGTCCGAAAACGTTTCTTTTCCGAGATACAGGGTGTTAAAAGTGAAGTCCTGATGACACACTTTTGTAAATATTTTCTAAACGTTTAAAGATAACGAAGTGAAATTTGGTACAAATGCTTACCTTTTTACGCTCTATTTAATGGACTAAACTCCAGTTTTTTATCATCTTCATAGGTGGGTAAATTAGGGGGGACTTAGGGTAAAATTGCCCTAAGTTTTTCTGTTGACAGTTTTTAACATTTTTGACTATAAAATTTGGAAAACCAATGTTTTCTTTATAATAAAGCTACTTTTGTTGCATCTCGCTAGAGCGCACCATTTTCAAAAGAAAAGCATTTGAAAATTTTATGATAAGTTGATTTTATCTTATTCGAAAATGTAAACAATAATTAGTAGCCCTGTGGAATCAGAAATTTTATTTTTTTTTAACTTTGGAAAACCAGTGCCTAAAGAAATACAAAAATTCCGCGTAATCAAAATATCCCCTGACCACAGCATGATACGCCCAAGGCCGACTGCTATTAGCCAGCTCAATCATTTGGTTTTGAATGTTTTCCTACAGCAAGTGCTGTAGTCAAGGGGCTATTTTGTTTTTGCGGAACTTGCGTTTAAGTTAAATAGAGAGTAGTTGATCTTATAAACATTTACAAGGGTGATACAATAGGTTGTAAAAAATAACCGGAGTTTGTAATAACTAGAGAGAAAAGTCATGTGTTGGACACATCAGATTTTTTTATTAAAGAGATTTCCAGAGATATAATACAAGACACAGAAATAAAATTAATTTACTAGTTACATAAAAAAGTAACTTATTACTCTCCTGATTATAGAGGACCTACAATTATCAATAAATTTCCAGAGGACATCAAATTCTGCAATCTATTCATGATTTTAAATTAAAATTAAAAGATTTTTTTACAAAAAAATGTTTTTATATTGTAACTAAATTTCTATCAATTACTTAGTTTTAGAATTACGTATATATTAACTATATTCCAATACAATATTTTACCATCAAAGTGAGTTATATAAATAAATAAATGAACAAAAATTGTCACAATAAAGCTTGGAATTTCTTATGGAGATTAACATGGGACACTTATCGATTTTGCGCTTGTACCGACAGCAAAACAGATTCGTAATCAGCACCCTCAAAAACATTATATAAGCCACTGAAAAATTCTTCCCCATTTTTTGCATAGAAGAATAATAAATATTCTGTTTCTCAACAAGATTGTTTCACTTACATTTCATCACACAAATCACATGAAAACCCATGAGTTTGTTTGTGTTTCAACATGTCCTTATGTCGTATAAATTTCATTTTACATCGCGTGCAGTGAAATTCGTGCTCCTCTAGAATATTATGATGGCTTATTAAGTGTTTTCTCATGCCTTTCGAAGTTCGATAGTCCGTTTGGCACACGGGACAGTGAAACGCATCATTTATATAGTCATGATCAGTAACAGGATTAGTCGTCTATAAAAAAGTTTTTATACGAAATCGTTAGATATAAAGATGAAAAAATGGAAGAATATTGCATTCAAGGTACAGTACGACAGATATAGCTGAAGCCGTTAAGGTCATATGCGAATGTGAGTAGAAAAGCGAATCTCACTTATATATGTTGAGTATGCAGCTCTGATTTTATCTAATTTTTTATTTACACTTACTTGTTGACTATATTGTATAACTAGATGGTTAGATGTTTTTTACTTTCCTATCTGTATACAGATATAAGGAAAGTATAGGAATCATGATTTTTTTCGACCTCGAGTTTTTGACGGATTTTTACGTTTTGAGGTCCCCTGAATCCGTTTTGACTATTTTCGCGATGATGTCTGTGTGTGTGTGTGTCTGTATAACGCATAACTCATGAACCGATACACATAAAAACACCAAATTTTAAACTTAAGCTTTGTTTCAGCGTCCAATGAGCTGATTAGATTTTGGGCAGAGTCGGAACATCTGGGGGGGTACTTTATAGGTGGTCATTTTTATATTTTATGGAATATATTCGTTATTTACGTTTGGAGAAGAACATTCTTCAAATAAAAGTTACTTACAATATTATTATCTATAATTTTTGTTCTATATAAAATTTTCCTAAAATGGTCCGTATTCGAGAAATTTGACAAAATGTAAAAAAAATAATTTTTTATAAAAAGTGTTTAAATAAAAGTTGTTTGTAATATAATTCTCTATAATTTTTATCCTATAGATAATTTCTCTAAAATGGACCGTATTCAAGATATTTGAGAAAATGTGTAAATTTCGAAATTTGAAGAAAACTCAAAAACGAATAAAGAAAAAAACATTAAATTTTAAACTTAAGTTTTATTTCGGCCTGACGTGAAATGATTAGATTTTGGACAAAGTCGGAACATCTGGGGGGGTACTTTATGGGAGGCCGTTTTTATATTTTATGGAATATATCTGTTATTTATGTTTGGAGAAAAAAATTGTTCAAATAAAAGTTACTTCTAATATTATTATCTATAATTTTTGCTTTTTGTAAAAATTTCCTGAAATGGTCCGTATTCGAAAAATTTGACAAAATGTGCAAAATTCTGATTTTTATGAAAATTGTTGAAATAAAAGTTGTTTGCGATATCGATCTCTATAATATTTGTTCATACATGATTTTTTTAAAATGGACCGTATTGGATAAATTGTAGGAAAAGTGCTAAATTTAAATTTTTCAGTATTTTCATTTTCAATGAATATCTATAGAAAAATGTTTCCCGGTAGATGTATGTGGACAATGTATATATTTAGTTTATCCTCTAAACATTTATAGAGATGCTGCAATAGGTTGTACAAAATAACCGGAAAAAGCCTGTAATAACTAGATAGGAAAGTCATGTGTTGGACACATCAGATTTTTATAAAAGGTTGTCAGTTTTTGATTAAATAAAATAAAAGTCAGAACCAATATATTTTATTCCAAAATATTCAAAAGGTTATGAGCCCAGGCCGACGCTAAGAATAAAGGAATATAAATATTAAACATGGACAAGTTTCCAAAATTTGAAAAACTCCATGGAAAACATAATTTTCATTCGTGGAAAACCATGGCATGTGCGTATTTTGAGTTAACTAATTTAGAAAAATTAGTATTTAGCGAGGAAAAGGATCCTGCACTTCAAAAGAAGCCAGAAGAAAATGCCGCAGCTAAAGAATATATTGAACAATGCGAAAGTTGGAGATACAGACATTATCTTGCTAAAACATTCATTCTCTTTAATGTTGATTCAGAAATTGTACCCCAAATTACATGTTATCCTGACGCAGTATGTATGTGGAACGCATTAAACAACATTTTTGACAAGAAAAATGAGTATTCCTTGCATGCTTTGGTTAAGGCTATAGTTGGTATTAAGTGTGAATCTGTAAAAACTATTCCTGAGCATATTGGTAAATATAATGAACTTTGGGCAAGATTAATTGAAAGAACCGCAATCAGGTCTAATGAAACAGACAAAGAATCACTAGAAGCAGCATTCAGACCATTGGCGACCTCTTTAAAAGCGAAAGGATCACTATTTTTAACTACGTTACCAAGTGAAATCGATAACATTATAGATAATTTGACAACCAAAGATAATTTAACATACGATGATGTATGTGCCAGATTACTTGAACTTAATGTAGTAAATACGGGGTGTGCAGTAAATACAGAGTGTGAAGAAAATCAAGCATTTTTAAGTAACCAGAAAAAGAAAAAAATCCTTAAATATCAATCCTTAGAATGCTTATTCTGCAAAGAAAATAAAAGGTGGTATAAAGGTCACACTATTAATAATTGCAGAAATAAAAGAAAAAATGAACAAGCAAATAATACCTTCGCTACTTCTGATTCCGATGAAAACATAGCATATCCAGCTTTCACATACAAGAGCAGGAACTGGCAGTGGATTTTCGACACAGGAGCTACATCACACATGTCGGGAAATAGAGAATGTTTCAAGGAATTAAAACCATTTAATAGTATTATTCGTTTGGGAAATAATGATGTTATTCATGTATCTCACATTGGTAATGTTACCATTAAGGCGTTGTTGCCGTCCAATAAAATAAAGACAATCACTCTTTACGATGTATTATATTCAAAAGATTTAGTGTTCTCTTATGTCATGGGAAAAAATAAAATCTAAAGGAATATGTATGAAAGGCAACGAGGATGAGATAACTCTATGGAAAAATGCAAAAATAGTAGGTTGGGTAATTTCCTCTAACAAACAACAAGTCTTTCAAGAATATCATGAATTTGCTAATGCTTCTATCACAGAGTGGCATAGACGGTTGGGACATTTGCCTATTAACATGTTCGATGCTATAAAGAAAGTGGTTGCTGATCCTGAAGTACTTCCAAACGAACGACCAATTATAGAATGTGAACCCTGTATTAAATCCAAAATGACACGAGTTGTCCCAAAAGTTGAGGGTAATTCATGTGCAAGAATTTTGGAGAAAATTCATTCGGATGTTGCAGGACCTTTTTCTTCAAAATCTCTTGGTGGAAAACAATATTACGTAACATTAATTGATGATTTTTCTCGCTACACCGAAGTGTTTTTCATTTCTCACAAGAGTGAAGTACAAAATGTTATAAAAGAGTATATTTTAAAAATAGAAAGAATTACTGGATTAAAAGTGAGTTTCTTCAAATCTGATAATGGTGGCGAATACATGTCAAATTCCCTAAAGGAGTTTTTTAAGGGCAATGGAATCACAGTGGAAAATTCAATTCCACGAATTCATGAAACTAACGGATTAGCCGAACGTTTAAACAGAACTTTAACAACAATGGCGAGAACATGTTTGATAGATTCTAAGTTGCCACAGAGTCTTTGGGCAGAAGCAGTGGCATATTCCGCTTATACAAAAAACAGACTACCACACTCATTTCATAAACTCACACCTTTTGAAATGTTTTTTAAGGAACAACCATTTATATCTCATCTGAAAATCTTCGGTGAAAAAGCCTATTTGCATATCCCTAAAGAAGCACAAGCAACTGGAAGTAAATTTTGTCCCAGATCGTTCGACGGTGTGATGGTGGGTTATGCTAAAAAAAATGGGTGGTATCGATTTTATGACGGCAAGAAAGTAATAATATCAAGAGATTATAAAATTTCGTAGACAAGAAGAAGTAGTGTTTATTGAGAGTTTTCCAAAGGGTAATACTTGGAACGAAATAGAAGAAAGAGAAGATGCAAAAATAAACGATGATAATGAACAAAACCCAAATTCGGATTTAAATATTGAAGAAAATATAATTAGAGACGAAGATGACGAAAATAAAGTAATTTCGGAAGTATCCCCAGAAATAGTCCAACCAAGGCGTAGCTGCAGGACAAGTAAGTCTCCAGATTATTATGATGAATACTTGCACTACGCTAATGATGATCCAGTTTCGTATACGGAAGCAGTTACAGGACCAGAATCTCATAATTGGATCTTATCTATACAGGATGAACTAAAGTCTATGGAGGATAATCATGTATGGGAAATAGTCCAACAACCACCTAATGGAAGAGTAGTTGGATGCAAGTGGATTTTTAAGAAAAAAAGATCGGATAAAGGAGAAATTATAAAATACAAATCCAGACTAGTTGCACAGGGATTTACTTAAATTCCTGGTATTGACTTCGATGAGACTTATGCCCCGGTAATTCGTTATGAAACAATAAGAATATTGTTAGCTCATTGTATTCATAGACAAATGATTGCAAGACAACCGCCTTTTTAAACGGTGATCTAGATTTTAATATTTTTATGAAAATACCAGAAGGCATAATTGCTCAGCCAGGGAGAGTGTGCTGTTTAAAAAAGAGTATTTATGGCTTAAAACAATCTCCCAGGCAGTGGAATCAAAAATTAGTTACTGTTTTAAAAACTATTAATTTAAGCCAATCTAAGGCAGATCCTTGTTTGTTCGTTTCAGAGGATGGTGCCCAAATAATTGCTATTTATGTCGACGACCTTCTAATCCTAGGATCCACTGAAAATCATGTTGAAATCGTGGAAAAAACTTTGAAGCAATATTTTGGTGTAACTCATCTAGGCATACCTAATTTTCTACTTTCCCTACAAATATCTTGGGAAAAAGACTGTGTTTTTCTATCCCAAAAACAGTACATAACAAGGATTTTAGAAAAATATGGTATGAAAAATTGTAAACCTGTTTCAACACCAATGGATATTGGAACAAAACCTCAGAAGGCCAAAGAAACTGATCCTAGGACTAACAAAGAAGTCTATCAATCTAAGATTGGCAGTCTTTTATATTTGGCTTTGGGAACAAGGCCGGATATCGCATATTCCGTAAACATCCTCTCTCAGTTTAGTTCAGATCCAACAAATGAACATTCCAATATGATTCAACACATATTTCGCTACCTAACAGGAACTGTGGATATCAATTTGAAGTACGAACAGACAATAAATCCAAAACTTTATATGTATAGTGATGCTTCATATGCAGATTCATTGGACACTAGAAGATCAACGAGTGGGTATGTAGGATTTTATGGAAATGCTGCTGTTACATGGACCACCAAAAGGCAACAAAGTGTAGCTGTTTCCACAACGGAATCTGAATATATGGCCCTGTCTTTATCAAGTCGACAACTAATCTGGATGGCCCATGTGCTTAAAGATTTAAAACGTAAGCATAGGCCTATGATATTGTGTGATAATCAAGCCTCTATACATATAGCATCCAACCCAGTTTTACACCAGCGAAGCAAGCATATAGATGTTCATTACCATTATGTAAGAGAGAGGTTCATGGACAATACAATAGATATCCAGTATGTCTCAACTAAAGAAAATATAGCAGATATGCTAACGAAGCCAATTGGCAAGGAACTTTATAAATATTTTCTCAAGAAATTTACAAAAATCATCACTGAGGGAGACTGTTGAGTATGCAGCTCTGATTTTATCTAATTTTTTATTTACACTTACTTGTTGACTATATTGTATAACTAGATGGTTAGATGTTTTTTATAAAAGGTTGTCAGTTTTTGATTAAATAAAATAAAAGTCAGAACCAATATATTTTATTCCAAAATATTCAAAAATATAGTCGAAGTTGTGCATTCTGAGACGGTGCCAAATATAAGTGCCGTAAAAAAAATGCGTTCCGAGTACATTTGTTCGCGACTTTTTTTTATTTACTTCTTATAGGACATATGATTTTCCTAAAGAGTTGTCCTCTTTCCAGCGATGAAATTATTTATTTGATGATAATATGCTAATGTATGGTATTATTTGACTGTGCAGATCAAAATAGTTATCGATTTACGCTAATAACGTTAACGCATAAAAGTAATTCCGTAAGTCTACGGAAAGGGTTAAGAGAAATAAGGGAAGCCAAATGTATCCGAATTATGAAGTAATTTTTACGCTATTTTTGCAAATAATTAAAGATTTGATTGTACAGCGCAGTTGTATTACCAGAATCTGATTCAGATTGAATAATTTGGTTTATCAAGATTTGTTCATTTGCTCAACCTTTTACAATGCTCCAAATATTTACAACATATCTTCTTATAACTTTCTCACTCTGCCAAAACAGTAGTTCTGTCCTAATAGACTGGACATCACAGATGCACATCTTGGAGCTAGTCAACTGGAAAGCACTACCAATTCTTGCACGGACTACCAATAAACTCACCATGTGAACTGTTAGTAACAATAAAAATGTAAATATCTGTTATACAGAAGAATATTGTCCCTTCATTTTTAATCCCTAAAATTTAAATGTTAAACTACATTAAACCCTAAGAGCTGAGGTTTTCTTCTTGTATCTATAAGATTGAGGAGGTATATGTAGCCAAAACTGGTCGCCAAAGTTTAATAAATTATGTAGTACTGATTTTGCGTTATTATTGTCTATTTTTTTAAGAGAATATTTATTTTGTTTATTATAGTTATTAATTTGTTTTTTTTTTAAGAATATTTATATTTAATAAAAATCTATTGTTTTGGTTTTTATTCCACCAATCTAATGTTCTACAAAATTTACACCTGGAAAAACTGGACCGGGATATTCTAGCGAAAATAACATTTGCGCATATTACGGGTTTTGCTATTCCTGCCGATCTGTACTTTGAGAATATAAAGGAAACCTAAATTCAATAAAGTAAATTTTAAATTTTTCAATAAATATTTTACCAAATAAATCAACTAATAATTAATAAAGTATTATGTTAAAATGGTATTGGGATTTTTCTCCATACAATGTTGTCCAAGGCAAAAATCTTAGTGCAAGTTTTATTTTGCATTAAACATATTGTACGGTATAGGCCAATGAATACCTTCTAATATCCCTTGGCACAAGTGCATGCGAAAACTACAGAGAGCCAGCATTAGGGCAAGCAGGAAAGGCCAACGTTTCAATGCGATCGGTTCGCATCAATGGCAACGTCCTTTTCTGCTCGCTCCAATGCCAATTCTCTGTAGCTTTCAGTAGCGCTTGGGATATTAGAAGATATTCGTCGGTCGATACCATATGCTTTATTTTGTTGTTGAAACCAACGTTATTCATTACTTTATTGTCACAATTCGATTTCTTTTCTTCATATTCCTCTAGATTGGATTGTCTATGATCTGCATTTTCTTTTTCTTCTGTTGCAATGTCATTAACTTTTGAAGAAAGGGTTTCATGTTCATTTACATCAAGTGTTGTTTCTTTATCTGTAATGTAAGTTTCATTTTTAAACTGAAAAAAGTTAAAATTTGTAAAGTACCTTGGTCAGTTATTACATCATTTGATGAACTAACTTCTTCACTACCTTTACTAGTAGCCTTAACATATTTCTCTAAAATGTATTTCAATATAAACAACATAATTTTTTTATTTTTATTTTGTATATAAATATTCGTATAATTTTCTGATTCTATTGAAGTCAGTTTTGGTTAAATTTAATACATACCATTTTGACAAGCTGCATTTTTCGATAAACAAAATATTTTTGTGGCATCTTCAACTACAGCAGGTTCATCTAAAATGTGTTTTATTCTTTTACAATTTTTAAAAAAATAATAATTACTGTAATCAGGGAACCATATTAAAACAATAAACAATTACTTAAATAATAATGATAATTCCGGAATTTGAGGAACAAATTCATGAACCTTTAAGGATGAAAATCAAACTGGAGAAAATTGGAAAATTGAATCAAAAAAATTCTGCTCCGAGCAGGGCTCGAACCCGAGCCCTTTGGGTTGCTTAAATGCCTAATACGGCATTTCTTTTTTTTTATTTTTAGAAAACAGAAATTTACTTGGTTTTATTCATACACAAAACGTTAATAATTGACAATAGTTATGAGGATCTAACACAGATACCTAAAACTGTGTCATTTCTAGGAAAATTATTGGGTGGGTGGGTTGAGCTTTGACACTTAGGCCTTACTGGGCTCATTGTGCGTCCTCTTAAATTGAAAGGCCCCTCTTAGCTCTTATATCAGTCAGTGTCAGTCAAAACACGCTCAACACAAATATTCTAATAAACGAGTGTGTCAGGCAATCATAGAGGATATGCTTGATGATCGCATCTTCTTGTTTGCACCCCCTGCATAGTGCGGATTTTGACAGCCCCATGCTATGGAGATGCTTCCGTACTTAATAATAACAAGTGATTAGACACAGATTCTGTCTAGTCATAGTCAAGTATTTGTTTGTTATGCTGTTATCAGGGTAACTTAAAAGCACCCTGACAACTCTGCAGCTTCTTGTTTCATTCCACCTTTCCTAGAATGTCACAAAGGAATGTTCTTTAATTAGGTTTGTTGTCAATCCAAAAAGTATTTGGTTGGCTATCTTCTTGGCTAGTGAATTTCGATGTAGCATAATATTTGATCCATCACAACGTTGATGGATACTTCGGCCAAAGTTTCGTGACATTCCAGTACTATCCCTGAGTAAATTTAATGGTCTGTCCAGGGTGAGTAGTCCTTGTCTGCCATATGTATCTTGTCCTTCCATTAATATTGTTTCTGATAATTGATTTTGCTAATATGAGAATCCCCTTGAGCTTGGTTTGAACTACACTGGCACTATTGCTCACAGCTCATTTTATTTTTAGGGTAAAGAATCTCGAGTATATTCCACATCCTAAACGTTGTTTTGTTTTAGAACTGTCTGTGTAGATATGAATAGTACCTACCACTTCCGGCTCCTATTTATTGCTTATAGTTTATGGAAGATATATTTCGATGAGATGGAGTCCATGTTCGCTTGAAGCAGTGGAAGCGTATCAACTCCTCCCGCCAAACGTGACGTCTTGCCTCATCAGATCCTACATCAGGTTCTATTCCAACGATGTGGAGTCGTGTCATTGTTATCAGAGCAACCTCGTTGATGTAAATATCAAGGGTAGTGAGACTAATAATAACTTCCATGGCTTTGGTTGATGTAGTTTTCATGGCCCCTGTTATGTTGAGACATGCTGTCCTTTGAATTTATTCTAGTTTGCAGAGAGCGGTCAATTATTGAGTTTTCGGTACTCAGACAACTGAACCAGATGTTAGCATAGATCTTATGAGAGACCACAGGTGCGCCTTATGGTTCGGCGGCATTGTTTACAAGAAATAAGGATAATTTCCTGACCATAGTAGAATTTTATGTAGATAAAAAGTTCCTTGGTTTATTCGGTCATATTGTTTTTATTTTTAAAATAACAGAAACCCTATCTTTCTGTTACACAGAGTGTGAAGGTGTATACGAAATAATGTCCCCCATGTTTAAAAAAAAAACGATCAAGTCTCTTTTACTTATGTATTAATAACTTTTGTTCTGTTATTGTATTGTATCTTATTTTTTATTTCTTTTTTTATTTGGCATTTTCTCTAATCTTGTATATTGTGTTGTAGAGTGTGCATGATTTATCTACGATGTTCAAATTAATAATCAATATTTAATTTTTAAACCTTTAATATTGTTATATATACATATATTATTTTTTATAAATGGTACTCAGTTAAGCTGAACAGCTCTGCTGGACTTCGCCAAGGATTAATAAAATAAAGTTATTATTATTATTATTATTATTATTAAATATTGACTACACCAGAAGATGGAAAAATGTTGCGAAACATATGTAGTGCTTGTGCTTAAATTATATAAAAAAAAAAACAATATGATTTAATAAACCAATGAACTTTTTATTTATATAAAAGTTTATAAGAAATATATGCGCTTTTGACAATTTTTTCTAGGTGTGAGTTCTACGTTAAATTGTTAAGGTGAGACCTAGGTACTTCATCTCTGTTGCAAGGTTTAATTTTGTGTTTAGGAGCTCTGGAGGTTTTAGCCATTAAATATAGAAATCATTATGCAAAAAGGTCTAATTTAAAAACAGTTTGAGGTTAGGTACTCATTTTGTTTAGTATAAATATGGTTTTGATTGTATAGTTATGCTATAAGGGTTCACCCAGAAACATACTTAGAAGTAATATAACTGGATAAATATAATTAAGAGGTTAATCACTCACAGGCCAATTTACATTTATACACTTATTATGTAAAGGCTGTATGTCACGATACTAAAAATTAAGTAGTAAATTTAGCACTAAATTAAGTTATTAATTTAGTACTAAATTTAGAACTAAAAATATTTTTTCCGTTTGCAACGATACCAATTTTTAGTACTGAATTAACTATAGGCGCACGCGCATTGACATATTAATACGTAAAATTAGCAGAGAAATGAAATATTCTGTGTAAAATAGACAAGTGAAGTAAATGATGTTTTTATTATCAATTTGACACTAGTTGACTTGATAACAATCAAATACAGCAATGCTACGTGAATGCAATTTAGTTGCCACGAAAAAAACACAATAAATCTACAAAATCAAACAAGCGAACTTTATTCAAGGCGATAATGCAAAATTGTCGCTAATTAAAAACAAAATGGTACAGAAAATACCACCGTGTCAACTTTTTCTGTGAAAAACTTCTGCGCAACATTTCGACGCACTTTTAGTACTAAATTTAGTAGGAAATAGAACAAGTTCTAATTAATTAATTAATTTTATTAGTACTAAATTTGCTGTTTGCAACGTGAATTTTTTTTAGTACTTAAAAAATGCATTAATTTAGTTCTAAATTTAGTATCGTGACATACAGCCTTTAGACGATTAGAAAAGTAACTGGGTACAAGTAATTAAAAAAAAATATTTAAATAAAAAAATTACAATTTTTGAACGCCGATCATATTGACCAGTGCTGCATTTGCTGTTAGAATGTAAGAAATAATAAAAGTGAAGGAATTTAAAAATTAATAAAGTTATATTTAAATATTTTCGAAACTTTTCATTAATTAGATTTACATTTTCCTTTCAAAAGTGAATTTTACAATAATATTAATAATTTATATACCCAAAAAATATACAAATGAGAAAAATTGTATCTTTCATTTAGCAAAAAGATTCTTAATAAAAAGTTCTAAATCACTTGGAAATTTCTGAATCACTTGGGAATCCATAATCAAGTATTAAATTTTGTAAAATATAGTTAGTATACAGGGAAAATAAAAATATAGATTTATAATGAAAAGTGAAATACTTTAAATTTAATATGCTTAAGTTTAAATCATTGCACTTATTTTTAAGTGATTTCGATTTACTTTATTTGATAAATAATCTAAAACCAATGCTAATGTGTATATTGGAAACTTTTTAATTTTACAAATGTCATGCTTGATTATCCATTTCCAAACGTGCAGAACGTTTTATCAATATTTTTTTTTTTTGTGAAATGTAAATTTTTTTTCTATTTATTATGTGTTAAGTTAATCAGAATTTGGATAATGTGATCCTATTAGGGCCGTTTGCACCGTTGCTACTTACGATCAAGGTTTAGCTATGGTGTACTCTGTTAATAACTATATAGAACACCAAATGTAAATGTCAGATAGCCGTAATATAATCTTTTTTTTTGAGTAATGATTGTTCCACTAATTTTATACTATGTACAAGTATATGTATATACATATTTTAATTTTCTTGAAATTAAATATATTTTTTATTATTATTATCTTGACATAAGTTTCACTTAGCAAAATCTTTGTTAAGTTAGAGTACATCTTGGCAGAAGTAAAATTATAGGGAATTTTTATTACTATAATCACCATCAGACTCATAGATTTAAGAGTTATATTAAGACCTTGATCAAGAGATACTACTCAAGATTGCGGTTGCTTTACATTAATAGGCATATATTGAACTTTAAATGAGACAAAACTTTCTGAATATTTAGTTATATCAATATTAAGTTATTGCAATATTGTTTACTATCCTTGTCTGGACAAATTGTCACGGAGCCAATTACAGCTCATACAAAATGCTTGTTGCAGATTCATTTTTGGTTTGAGGAAATATATTTCAATTTTTTTCGCTCAGCTGAAATGGTTCAAAGTTGACAAGTTATATCAATTAAATCTTTTTTGCATAGACTATTAAAGACAAGGAACCCTGCCTATTTGTTTGAGAAATTAATTTTCAGAACATCTGTTCATAATGTTAATATTAGACAAAATGTTTACAATGCTTCATCATTCCACTGCACAGTTTGAAAGAGGTTTCACTTATAGTGCAGTTAAAATATATAATCAGTTTTATTTTCTAAATTAGAATGTATCATTGCATATCTTTAGACATATGAGATTAAAAAGTATTTTTAGGCTAAGCAATAACCTGTTCTTGTTTGGATTTCTCATTATATATACAGGGTGGCTCACGCTCAACGGGACGGAGCTTTATGGGAAAACGACCAAAGATATAAAAAATTCGTTTGGGAGGAATACGTAGGTTACAGACGGCTACAATTTAAAATTTGTTAGATGTATACAGGATGTCCCACATAAGAGAAAATATACAAAGTTATATTATTTTTAATGGAACACCCTGTTTTTTATTTTAGAATTAAAAACTACATCAAAAATAATGTCAGTTAACTAAAGGTTCCCTATTACTATTATTATTAGTTTTCGATTTATTTGAATTTTTAAGGAAAAAAAGTCTCCCAGAAATTAATTGTTTACTCTTGTTTGAATAATTTTTAATGAACTAATTTTTTTTTTCTTATGTGGGACATCCTGTATACATCTAACAAATTTTAAATTGTAGCCGTCTGTAACCTACGTATTCCTCCCAAACGAATTTTTTATATCTTTGGTCGTTTTCCCATAAAGCTCCGTCCCGTTGAGCGTGAGCCACCCTGTATATATATATTTTTTATATTTCAATTCTTGTTCTTTGTAATTATATTATTCTGTTTTTATTTTGTCGTGTCTATTTGTTATTAATACTATTGGACTACAGATCATTATGTTATTACTATGTAAATAGTATGCTATTATGTCAACTAGGAAGGTTAAGGGTAAAGAGTAGCTGTATAGCTAATCTTCGCCTTCCTGGTGCAAATGTATGTATGCATTTGTTTTATTATTATTATTATTATTCTTCTTACAGCATCAAATAAATTTTTTTATAAAAATTAATGTTGCTTCTCATAATTTGTACTGATTTCAACTTTTGTTGTATTGTTACTTTAATAGTTTAACTTCAAGATTAAATGTATTGAAAGAAAACCAGAACTGAAAAATAAAAAAATTCTCCGAAATATGCAATTGGAATCAAATCTTTGTTCCGTAATAAATCTGGCAAGAAATTAAAAAAGTAAATTTATCAAAATAACTACAATAGAAAGGAAGAAAAAATAACTACAATAGAAAGGAAGAAAAAACAATATTACCTAGGACACACATTAAAAAGTGCGAAAATAAAACCGCCTAATACCAGTCACATAAAAAAACGCGTGTAGATACCCATATAAGAAGAGTACTTCATCCACTCCACTGAAGATAGCTTATGCAGTTACAGCTGAAACGTTTGCCAGTAATAACAAAGAAAGACCACGGCATAAATTTATTTCATCTAAATTATCACTACATTATCGAACATATATTAAAAAAAAATTAATTTGTAATTCCACCGATTCAAAATAATCAATGAAATAAAAACGTCGATTGATAAATTGTGGCGCTCGTTATAATAACTCTTAACATGCATGTATTTACCATTATTTTTAATAAATGTCAGTTTAAAGTCAAATGAATGCAAAGTGAAAGACTCCAATCGACAGCCCTTTGGGATTATCCCAAATAGATTTTTTCTTCTTTTTCTTCTTAATGCAAAGTAAAACTTATCTTCGGCTTAGTTTTACTACTACTTAAGTAGGTTATTTACTTTGTGGTCAGAGAATCAAATGGGTAACTTAAGTGACACTAAAAGTTAAGGTTCTCCTAAGAAAAACGGTGCAAACGGCCCTTAATATTATAAAAGTGCCAAAAAAAAAATCATAAAATGACAAATTTAAGCAAATACCTTGGAAAACTTTTCTTCTAGGCCTTCCTCGTTTTTTGGATAACACTTCTTCCTGACTTTTCTCTTCATTATTATCTTGCAGTTCTTCAGCATTATCTTTTCGAAAACTTACCAAATCTACACAAATTTGAATTAAAGTACGATTATTTATCGATTCTACAGAAAAATAACTCATTTTAATGTATATTTAATCTTAATAATTAAAAAATGTACTGACAATTAGTTTGACAGGATTGTCACGTATTTAATTAGCTTCAATCACAGTAAGTATCCTAACTGAATCAGTACTAATTCATACATTGAGCACTTGCCAGATTCATTATCAAATCTGAATTTTTACTGCACACAATCCCTGTTATATCTCAATATTTCAGGTATAACACAAGAGGTTCAGAACTAATAATAATTTTTCCGTGAACACAGGATAGAACCAATAATTCAGTTTTTTTAGTTCCGTAAACGCTTTTTAACTACTGTAAGTGCGAAATCATTACTGTTAGTTATAATTCGGTTCAGGATTCTTACCTAGAATGAATCTATTATTATGTCTCAGACCCATAAAGTTCCTAATCTCTATTCAACTTATTTATTTTTATTTATTTATTTATTATACGGGATAACCCCATTAAAGAAATTTATTCAATTTACAATATAAAAAGGCAGGTAGAAAAATACTATTACTATAACATTACTAAAACAAAACAAAGTACAAAAGTGAGTTTTTACAGTAATTAATTAAGTGAATTTAAATATACGTTAAATATAAGTTAAGAAACATGTATTACATTTTTACAATTGGTTTTAAATTTGGCTAATCTCATATTAAAAATATCTAAATTAAGATTATTCAACATAGACAAATATCTGTCCAAGGTAATAAGGAACATTTAGGCTAATCCCGCTCAAAAGAGAAGGACTTTCTATAGCACTATAATCATGATCTGAAATCCTGACATTACTTTTAACTGCACATACTATCAAAAATTTTTGTTGTACCCTTTCCAAAGTATCAGAATGAATTTGAAAAAATGGTGACCACACAATTGAGCCACGGATCTAACTAACGAGCAGTAGACCATTCTGGTAGCATCAGTGGAGAAGTACTTACAATTTCTTATAACAAATCCTAACATTTTTGATCCTTTAATAGAGATTGAGTTTATATGTTCAACAAATACTAGTTTTTCATCAAAAATGACACCCAGATCTTTTACTGTTGATTTGTATTCAAGTTGGTGAGCATTAATAAAATAGTTTGTTGCTATCCTAACAGCTTTACGGGAAAAACTTATATAGCAACATTTATTTTCGTTTAAGTACAATTTGTTTTTATTACACCACTCTACTAAGCGATTCAAATCCTCCTGAAGGAGTTCTTGATCACAAATGTTCTCTACTGTTCTCCAAAACTTGAGATCGTCAGCAAACTTAGCACATTGGCTGTACACGAAACAACCAACAATATCATTCACAAAAATGTTAAGAAGAAGAGGTGAGCTATGGCCCCCTTGAGGTACACCAGATGTAACATTAATTGTATCTGAGTAGTAACAACCTATTTTTACCCTTTGAATACGATCAGTCAATGAGCTTTCCCACCACAAAACAAAGCCTAAGTTGAAGCCAACTGAAAGCAACTTATTTAACAAAATATTGTGATCTACTCGATCGAAGGCTTTTGAAAAGTCTGTGTAGATCGAGTCGGTTTGTTTTTTGTCTTCCATGTTTTGAAGAACATTTAATTGATAGGTTGTTAAGTTTGAAACAGTTGATCTGTTCTGGGAAAAACCATGTTGTTCCTGGCAGATTAAGCCTTTACATTGCCAAGTCAGTTGTTTGCTAACTAGGCAATCAAATAATTTAAATGCAATTAACATGTAAACACAATAGCCCCTTGACCACAACATGATACGCACAAGCCCGACTGCTATTGGACAGCCCAGTGATCCTCATACCCTCTAGCTCAATGTGTTGTGGTTAAGGAGCTATTGTGTTTATGCGTTACTTGCGTTTAAGTTGAATAGAGTAGAGAGAATGTGGAAAAATTAATCTGATATTGTCTGGTTGATTATGACCTTAAAAATATACCACATTTTATTTTTTTGATAGAAGAATATCCGCCCTTTCCAAATTTTTAAATTTATTTAAAGTCAATATCTAGTATAGCACAAGTAGAAGTTGGAAAGGCTTTTGGTAGGTAGAGAAGGGGTAAGCGTCAAGCCACGTCGGACGGCTTCGAGAATACGCTAGTTCAGTGATGATGTTTTCAATGAGTTACAATAATAAATAAGTTACAATAAAGTACAATAATGTATGTGCTGACAAAAATTAAAATTTTGTTTTAATTATATTTAATGAATTATAAAGGAAATAAAAAAAAAACATTTTTTTTTTAAATAAAAAATAAAACTTGAACAATTTATGCAAGAAATAGAAAAAAAACTATTTAAAAAAAATCCATGTATTAAGTCCGTTATTCTTGGAATATTCTGATAAACTTTGCATTATTTTGGAAAATGTATATTTTACTAACTTTACCGAATTTTTTATATTTGTTTAATAATTTTATATGAAGAGGTAGAGCGTTATAGAACTTTGTCCCTAGATAATTTACACTGTTTTTAAAAAACTCACTATTTGGTTTTGGTACTTTAATGCACATGTTCGATGCAGTTCTAGTGTTATGTCTATGTTCTAAAGGGTTTTTTAAAAATTAATTTTTTTGTATATAACAACACACTGCGTGAATATATAAACATCTAACATTGCTAATTTTTTCATTATATAAAGTTCTGGTGGGACCCGAGAATACCATCAAGGAGAAGCGACAGTAGCTGTCGGTGCCTTTGATATCGGATGGACCCTTTTCACAGCATGACTTTGATTAATACACAACTTAATACGCTGAGAAAACATACTTAATTTCTACACTGAGCGAAATAGTTTGGCAAATTATCTGAAATCATTGTTATAGTCCATGCGCAAATGTTGTAATGTGATTTAATTACATTGAAGTAGTTAGGGTTAATAGCAATAATGAAATTTCGGCACCAAAATATAATTCATTATGTAATAATTAATTATTTGTTATAAACGTAAAAGACGTTTATTATTTTATAACTTATCTATAAAATTTGTTCAATATTTGGTTTATTTATTGTTAAAAATGTAATAAAAGCCCCATATTTAAATTAAATTACCTTTCCCTAAGTAAAAATAAGGTAAATAAAATTAAGGATACTAAAAAAAACTTCGGTAACAATTAAAAAGACATTAAGTTTAAAAGGTTCAACTAAATATTTGCAATGTGCATATATTTTCAAAGCTTTTAGGTTTAAAAAGTACTTACATATTTTTAGAATTTCTGGATTTATATTATATTAAAAGGACTTTCAAGTTTATTACTCATTTCTGTAGAAACAAGTGTTTTCTCGCAAAGATAAGCCAGATGTCATTTAAGGTTTATTAGAGTTAAATACCTGGCCTGGCTATCACCCAGACAATACAAATATGTTCATTGGACGTCCATTCAATATACAATTGTGTATGTCTAGACGTCCAAAAATGAGTTTTTTCTGGACTTCCCGACATCTAATGGACGTCCAGTGAAGTATACAAATGGCACACTTTTAACCATTCAGAGGACGTCCAATTCTGGAATATATTTGGACGTCGAATACTGGACATTCAAAAAACGTCCAGGATTATATTTCCATTGAGACCACGTCCCCACTTTTTTACAGAACCGCAACTCACCACACACTATTTTATATTATTAATAATTTATTTATTATTTTCGCAAACCGGTATACACCATTTATTTTTTTTAAATTAAAGATCTTGACCTGAGCAGGGATCGAACTCACGACACATCCATTATCGTTTTACGCTTTCAATCGCTAGACGAGCTCGACCAAGGGACCACTTGAAAACTTTTTACTAGATATAGTTATAATGGAATAAGATTTCAAACTTCCACTGATAGAATGAAATGCAATAGATTCAATTTTTAATGACCAATTATATTAAAAAAAAGAAGTCAATATAGATGGGTATTATTTGGTAGGTTTGATAAATAATGAACTAAGATGGACGTCCACTGGACGTCAAAATACTACTAAACTTAAAATTAAGTCCAAAAACAGACGTTCTCTGGGTATCGATATTCCGCTGTCAAATTAATTAGCGTAATGGATCTAAAGTGGACGCCCATTGGACTATGTGTGCAGTCTGGGCATAGACGAATTTTTAGAAATAGTACTTATTTAAGTATGTACCAATATTTCCAAAATCAACTCCAGTATGATTCATTCAATAAATGTAAATATAAATGGGCAAAACATCTTAATATTGACATAATTGTAACTTAAAATTTAGCCATAATAAAGGATTTCGCCCACTTTGACCAATCCTAAAGGCTCGCACAAACCAGAGCGGCTGCGGGCGCGGTGGCGGGCGCGGTGGCGGGCGCGGTGGCGGTGACGGTAGCGGTGGCGATCACTAAAAGCAAGATGTGCGCACACCAACGCGTTCAGTTCTCATTTTTCAAATGGATATCGAGGAAGAAGCTTTATTATTAGCTTTGTTAGTAGAAGAAGATAACGAACCACCTAGGTAAATATATCAAAGTCAGTTGGCATTGGGTATTTTAATAATTATTCTTTCGTCTATTTAGGAAAAAACGAAGAAAATGGGTTCACAGTGTGAATCTAGATCGAGAAAACAACGGTGAATTTTACACATTATTCCCGAAATTACGAGAGGATAGGGTGCGATTTTTTATTTATTTTAGAATGACCATTGAACATTTCGATGAAATATTAAATCTGATAAGGCCAGATATAACAAAGAAATTTACCCATTATAGAAGACCAATAGACCCAACTGAACGCTTGGTAGTAACACTGAGTAAGTAAATTACCAACTTAACAATGGCAAAATATATTTTAAGTAAAAAATATTGAGATATATAAGCGATTATTGTGGTATGGCTTATGATCGCTGTACAAACTTATGTCGCTAAAACAAAATAATGAAAGATGACTTGCTGAGAAAAAATTTTTTTAATCTGTTTATTAAAAAAATCATTTAGGTACATTTTATTTTACATTACTTATGTATGTAGTGTATTACCGAAATCTTCATACCATGTTGCAGATGATGAGGGCTCACTACGATATAGTGTGTTTGAATTTGAATAATTAAGTGATGAAGTAAGCGAGGGCAAGGATGAGTCGGTAGAGGTTGGCCTGTGAAATGGCGATGAATCGTCTCTTTCTTGGATTTCTGAGTTTCTTCGATAAGGATGAGTCTCTGAATATCTATGTTGTGGAATAGATGAACTGTGTCGTTCTTGGTTACGTTGCTCTTGTTCCACTTGGTCCAAATACGCAAACTCCTCATCCATCAATATTTTTGAAATTTTAAATTTGACAAAAGCTTGTCGCCTTGGAGGAAATTTTTTTACCGTTTTTGCGTATGCTCTAAACAAGTCGTCTATCTCGTCACAGGTAGAATCTCGTCTTGTATCCAAATATGAAATTACTTGTTGCACAGATGACGTAGATGATGACGGTACAGTAACCGATTCTTTCTGTTTTTTTTTATCTTTTTTTGTCTGTTGCCGATTAACAACTGGTGGAGCATCATGCTTAGCCAGTTCTTGATTGATTGATTGATCTTTTTGAATTGATTCACTTTGCTCACATTCTTCCTCACGTAAAAATTCCATTTGTGGTGCCCAGGGCCAAGTTTTATATCGGTCCAAACTTTTAGCTTTTTGTCCAGTTTTTGGTTTTTCGGCCCTTAAATATTTGCTGTAAGAATCCCGAAGATTCTTCCACTTCTTTTTCAGTTCATCACCTGTAACAAAATTTTAACTTTACTGTAATTAATAATACAAATATATTTTTAGGATATCTTGCAACGGGGGATTGATTCAAAACTATTGGCCACAGCTTTCAAATGGCGTTTACAAGTTAGTGCCATAGTTGCAGAAGTTTGTACGGTTATATGGAATCGTATGCAGCCACTTTATTTGCCAGATCCTACTAAAGAAACATGGGAAGCTTCCGTAGCTGGTTTTTATGAAAAATGGCAATTCCCGAACTGTTTAGGCAGTATTGATGGAAAACATATCACCATAAAGTGTCCCAATAAAACTGGATCCAACTATTTTTGTTATTTACAGAAGTTCTCCTTTGTCCTTTTAGCTGTCGTAGACCATGATTACAAATTTATTTGTATTGATTTTGGAGGATACGGTAAAAATAGCGACGGTGGACTTTTTGAAAAATCTGTAATGGGCCAGAGATTAATAACTAGAACTTTTGACTTGCCTGAAGACCGTCCTTTGCCAAATCAAGATGATCCTACACCTTGTGTCCTTATTGGAGATGAAGCCTTTCCTCTTAATGAATTTTTAATGCGACCTTTTCAACATCGCCAGTCAAGATTAGATGAAAGAAAAGAAAACTTTAATAAACGGTTGTGTCGAGCACGTCGTGTTGTAGAGAATGCGTTTGGGATCATAAGTCATAAATGGCGTATCCTATTTAGACCTATTGAAGTTAAGATTGAAACAGCTATAAGTATTGTCAAAGCTATTTGTATATTACACAATTTCTCACGCTCAAAAAATAATAATGATCAAATGGTTTTACATTTAATCGACGAAAATGGACAGCAACCTGTGGCTGCCTTTCAGAATTTTAGAAATGATGCGAGAAGACCGACAAATTCAGCGTTTCGTATTCGTGAAAATTTTGTTACCTTTTTTAATACCTAATTATAAATGAACATTTTTTTTTAATTTATAAAAGCATACATGCTTTTTAAAGTCTATAAATAAAATAATATAAAATATTATGTAAATACTTTTTACTTACCTGTTGTTCCATCCATGCTCAAATCAATTTCGTCCCATATTTTATCCTTTTTCTTCAAATTTTTATAATCACTGAGAGACAAGTCATATAGAATAGGATGTGCTCGCACATTTTCAATAAGTTTTTCAGTTTCACACATCTTTTTTACTTCAAATATACCTCTAGAATTGCAAAACAAAGCGGGCAAACGATGCATGCAGCGTTCTACAGCGGACTGACTGCAGTTCGCAACGGCCTGCGGTAGAACGCTACAAACAGAGCCGATACGTTTGCCAGATCGCTCATATGTGTGCATTTCTATTAATTCCTATTTGC
Organism: Psylliodes chrysocephalus; assembly: GCA_927349885.1. NCBI lineage: Eukaryota > Metazoa > Arthropoda > Insecta > Coleoptera > Chrysomelidae > Psylliodes > Psylliodes chrysocephalus. The sequence goes on along the minus strand of OV651818.1, from coordinate 34,596,175 downwards.
AGTATTTGTCCGCCACCGCCACCGCCACCTCGCCCGCGTCCTCTACCGCTCTAGTTTGCGCGATCCTTAATTGAAACACGCGGATTTATTATATTTTTTTAAATATAATTTTAAAATAAACAAAATCGGCAGTTCGTTATTCATTAAATTTATTTAAAAGAAGACAAACATATATTTCACAAAATCCAATACTTACATATGAAAAATAAAATGTCAACAAATGATTAAATCATTATACTTAATATTTATGCATGTGATAAAATTCTTAGTTTCCCAATATTTTTTTTGGCACATTTTATATCTGTATTAGAAAAAAATCTTCATCTTATTACTACACCAAACCAACACCAAAAAAATATCACTAACATTGCTCACGTACTAAACACAACTTGGACTGACTTTGACAGATATCATTTTGAGTCATACACAACTTATTTTCGCACATGCGCGTTAAAAAACGGTACACTGAAAACACCAAGCTGTCGCTTCTCCTTGATCGGTATTCTCGGGTGGGACACAATCTTTTTCTTTTATATATTAACTTCAAGATTTTGTTTTGAATAACATTTAACTGATTTAATGTAGTTCCATACAGGCCTCCCCATACTAAGATTCCATACCGTAGTATAGATTCTACTAGACTGTAGTATAATGTTATTAGTAGATCCAGGTTGAGAAATTGTTTTAGAAGATAAAATTTATAAATCAAAAATCTAAGTTTTTTTGCTATATATATTATATGGCAGTCCCATTTTAAGTGCTGGTCTATAAATATGGTTCCACTGATAATTAAAGAGACAGTAGATTTTTTGAGCACGTTTTGTTAGTTTTGTTTACCTAAATTATATCATTTTTTCACTTTTATAAATATATTCCTAAAGTAAGTAGATAACATGCTTCAAATATACAATCGCTTAGTTACCAATTACATACCTTTAAACTATTTTTTATGACCTCTAAACAATATTTAGAAATAAACTAAAAACAGTAAAAACATATGTCAAATTTATTGATGTTTTTGTTAAAAGTTTGGTTATAATTAAATGTCAGTGAAACCAAAATGACATCACACCCAACTAGCGTATTTCAGAGTAATGTTTACCTGCCAGTGTTGTTTCATAGAATAAGTAATTTTAAATTTTTACTGGCGGAACCAGACAATCGCATGTATTTATGAACTATAAATAATTATTAAACATGTATTATAATATTATCATAATTTTACAAAATTTCAACAGCTATTCACAATTTATTAAACTATTTACTCGAAATTGATATAAACATCTATAAAATAATTTTGTAAGCCAATGTATCAGCTGAAAACCTGTCAAGTCAATTTATGTGTATAAAGTGGGAGAACTGGCAAAAGCCTTTCCAACTTCTACTTGTGCTAAAGAAGCAAATCAACTTTATCTGGATAAATTGTTCGCAATAACATAGCCTAAAAAAAAAAATTTTTGTTTTTAATTACCTTGTTTTCTTTTTCTTCCAACTTTTTGAGGTGCAGATTTTATATCAATACTGTTGTTGGATTTCCCTACTTGAGATTCTTCCTTACCTACATATGTGAATAATTGAAATCTATAAACAAAATGTAATTCTTTGTATTTTAATTAAATACCTTTTTCATCAACAGTTAACGAAATTTTACCAAGTTTTACTTTCATGTCAGAGTCCAGACAGCTTTCATAAAATTTAACAAAATTTGTAAGCAATCTGTAACATTTATCACAAATATATTCTGTATTCAAAAGAGAAGGAGTTAATTGTGGTACAAACAATAAAATTCGATCTTTAATTGATTTTCCAAGCAAATGTTTTTTCAGGAGATGGGCAGAGTCTATTTCAATAATAGCTAAGCAAGCTCTACATCTTACTTGTTTGCCACATATTTTGATTTTTTTATGTTTTTCTTCTTCTAGATCATCTTCTGTTTCAGATACATATGCATCATATTTTTTTGGTTTTAGTATCCCTAAAATACACATAAATTTTAACAATGCACAGTAAAAAAGCCTAGATGGAATACAACCAAGGTTAACAAAGGGATTATACATATTTAAAATAGGTATATAAGCTTGTCCACATACTTAGTGATCTTCTAGATCTTTTTAAAGGAACCGTTTCTGGCTTATCTGCAGCAAGTTTAAATGGTTTATCTTCAAATACAGTAGGAATAGCATTGTATTTTAAAGGTCTTCTTCCATCTTGTCTGTTATTCTCAAATTGATCATCTTTAAAATGTTTCTAAAATAATAACAGATAAATATTTAGTTAATTTTAGCGCGAGGTAAATTATGTTTTACTAACTTCGCAAACAAATATATTTGAGGGTAATTCTTTTCTGTTAATATTTTGAATCCAAGTATTTCTTCTCTCCTCATTTCTATCTCCTTGGGGAAGACTAAAAAGACGATTGCCCCGTTCAGTTCTACTTCCACAATAAACAACAGAGCAAGCTGGCATTTTTATTTAAAAATTCCAGAATTATTTCTTCATATTTATAACAAACTTAATTGACATTTAGAATTTGGGTTAAAAAATGGCGAACTAGGCGAACTAACGCAAAACAACGCAACTATTTTCTTTAGTCTTTTCTTCTACTTCTACTCACGTTAAACTGAACTACCTGTACCGAACTACTGAACATTGAGGACCACTATGAAATGCGGAACGTAACTTGACTTTTGTGCCTTCATAAGTCATATTTAAATGTTTTATGTTCAATCAAATGAGGTTTTGTGATTCATTTGAAATTATTGAGCGTTACCGTTTAGAATAGAAGGAATTTGTATAATATTTAAACTGTTTTCCAGTATTAATCATAACATAAAGTGAAGTGCCTTTATACAAATGTATTAGACCTTTTCAACTTGTTTTATTAACATTTGATTATATTTATGTATTAAGAGCTTAAATAGAAACCTTTTTTGTTTGTGTTTAATCAAAATGGACGCTTTTACAGAGGTAAGATTAAAACCACCCTAATTTTCATGATTTATATTGAATTGTAATTGTTTACAAAATTACATTTTCAAATACATTTTCGTCAATTTTAGAATATTCTTGCAAGAGCTAGAGAGAGACAAAAGCTTCTAGAGGATTACAATGGTGTTGAAAGAACACCTCTACATGAGACAAATGTACCAATTTCAGAAACTAGAAAAAATCAGAAAGAATATCTTTCTGATTCGAACATTCATTCTCTTTCAACAAATATTGACTCTCAATTAAAGGAAAATAAGTCTGAGAGCAATTTGAGTAGGTTTACTAAACAAAATTCAAGAACTAGGGTCTCCTCTGAAATGCCAGCTTCTCCAAAAAGTCAAATGAAAACTTTAAACATCCAACAAGATAATTTCAACATGGAAATTAAAGTAACTTCCACAGAAAATGTGAGAGTAGAAGTTGAAATTGCTGAGACTGATGATGATAATGATACTGCTAGTGATACGGGTATGAGGACAGAATCTAAAAGCAAGTTAAAACGTTTAGGACAATTATATGGAGGTAAGATAATATTTATCTTATTATTTACAAATAATTCTTGATTTTCATTACTATCTAAACAGTGTATTATTTGCATGTTAATGAGTTTAATTTACTTGAAGGTGGAGATGAAGTAAACATTTCTTCTCCAATTCATAGAACAGAAGCAAAATTTTGTGCCAATGAAAGCATTGTAGATGGTTGTGAAAAGCAAGATAACATTTCTAAAACTCCTAGGAAAGGTTTGAGTAAACTAGCACATTTAGCTGAGACTATCAATCAATGGGAAGATGATCTACATCATGTGAGTTAACCCTTGTAAATACCATTATGTAAAATGAAAAAATAATGTCCATGTCAGAAACAATGCTATGCTGCTTTATACTAGATTTAAATTATTGTATCTCCATTGTTATACATTTAAAGAAAAGGTGTTTAAAGTTTTGGAATAGTAGTGACTACTTTTTGAAAAATCGAAAATTTGGATTGATTACAGTACCATCAGTACCATAATGTCAAAATATTCTAATTTGTTTCCAATAAAATATCGCGACGAATTGATAACCTCCTCCTTTTTTGAAGTCTGTTAAAAATTAGATTTTTATGACTTAAAATGCTTTACAATTGACAGAAAAAGTCAGAGTTTGGAAATTGACTTTTAGGAACTAATAGTACTAGATTTTTCAATTTAAATTAATCTTATGGTATATAACAAAAAAGTTCAAATCTTTAAAAGAAAAACTGGAGATATACTTAATTCGTCAACACATAGGAAACTTTTTTATTATTAGTTTTATGCAAAAAAGTTATTCTACATGGTCTAAAACCAAAAATAAAACAGAATTTTTTCAGTTGTATATATGATTGTTATTAAGAAAAGTTGATAGAAATTAAAAACTATGGTCAGATATTCATTTCTTGTAAATTCTAATTAGTGTTTTGACATTTTATTTGTGAACTTGACACGTTACGTGTTGAATAGAGAGACATTATTTTTTTCTTAAAATTCTTGAACACAACTGAGTTAGTAATATTTAGGTACAGATTGAAAACAAAAAATCTCCTAAAAAAATATGGAAGCCACAGGCGCCGCAACCCCCAAGCTTACCTTCCAACAAAAATAGTCCTGTTAAGTCTTCTGGTAAACCAAAAGCTCCAGAACCACCAGTACTTAGGGAAGTTAGTTCTCCAAAAAAAGTAACACATTCCAGTACTTCCTTCCAAGAATGCACAACAAAACAAAACAGCCCTAAAAAGGATACCATACAAGTAGTTGGAGTGATTGCAAAAAATGTTAATTGGGATAAAAACGTTTTGGACAAATTGGTAAGTTGTTAATAGTATAAAATGAAACTTTTATTTTGCTTTCATTAAAACTACTTAGTATATTCATATGTTCTTATCGTTTCATCTTCATCACTATAGGAATCACAAGGTTTCACTAGAACAAACTCCAAATCTCGTATAGTATATTCATATAATAATTCACAGGACAAAAGCACAGACACTAAGGTTCAAGAAAAAGACAAGCAACTAAAAATAGTTCAAGAAGAACCACTCAAAGAAAACAAAATCAAACAATTAACAAACGCTTTGGAAGCGAGAATTGAAGCTGAAGCTGAGAAACCTGTTAGTCCTACAAAAACTAAATCAATCAGCTTTGTTAAACAGCCCACTAGTCCTGTAAAACAGCCACCAAGTCCTATGAGGCAACCTACAAGTCCTGTCAAAAATGTACATTCAAGATTGAATAACATAGCTGAGATAGCAGCGGTGTTTGAAAATAGTCCTACAAAATCGACTAAGGATCCTGCTTTAATGTCTGTGTCTGAAAGAAAAGCTTTATTTGAGAAAAACAAGGGCGATGCTTTGGTACCAAAAGCAGCATTTGGTATGGCTCCCGCTGTAAAGGTGGAAACTGTAATGAAAACTAGCAGCACCAAGATTATAAATCCTGGCAAGTAGAATCACATTTTAAACCAGAATTTAGTGTTTTTATATTAAATGCATGAATCTTTATTAGTAGGAATATATCCTAATATAAAATAATACAATAGTAAAAATATAATTAAATGTTTACAATTTAAAACTTACTGCTAAAGTGAAACATAAATATTTAATCATTTTTTCAATAATTGGTATAAATTCTCACTATTTCTAATATTTGTTGATAATTGATTGTAATATTTGACTAAGACTTTAGAAATCAGACCATTAAAATTGAAGTCATTCCTGTGTGGTAAAGCATATTACAACTTAGACGAATTCTCCTGTGATTCAGTAATTATATAAAATATTGATTATTAAGAACAAAAATAATAATTACTAAAAAATGGTAGATTATGTAAAAAATGTATTTAATGTGTATTTATATATAAAATGTATATTTATGTACTATGACATTACACCTCTAAAGTTATTTTTCAAGTAAATAAAGATTTATTTTCTCTTTCTTCGAGTCCTTTATAAATTACTATTGTAGATCCAACTTTGAAACCATCAAACGTAAATAAAGAAAAAGTAGTGGTGCAAATAGAACCTGTAAGATCCAGATATCAAAGTCCACCCAGAAGTTCAAAGAAGCCTCCAGCCCCCAAACCTCCAGTAGAAAGAGATTCCCCTACTGTAGCTGCCGTTCAACAAGCAGGTGGTATAGCCAGTAAGATGGCGGCACTCTTAGAAAACAAGGTGACCATTTCCCAATGTCAGATCGAGAACAGCACTAAGAGCGAAAGGCAGAAAGAGATGGATATGTTGTTGAACAGATTTAATAGGAATAAGGACATAGCGACTGATGTCATTGAAGAAGCATCAGATGAGGATGATGAGACTGATGCCACGGAAGAGTCTGCTATGATAAATTCAAAATCTGCCAAAATAGTGATGTCTGATAATGATAGAAGGAGGTCTGGAGAAAAAAGGAAGAGTGGTGGAAAGCCTTACAGTGAGTATAAATTAAATTACATCTAGAAATGTTCTTTATATTATTTTCTCGGTTAACTCAGTTGAAATTGTTTGATACAAATACATGACAGTAAAGACTCTATGCTGAGCATTTTCTTCAGCAGCCCCATTACCAAAATCATATCTGTCAGTTTAATACTAGTAAATTTATGAAAAAACATTTCATTAAAAAATTAAATTAAACTTAGCACCATTGCCAAAGTCAATTTGATAACAATGCCAATGGTTCCAAATGACAAAAATATGATGGTGTTATCCCTTTTATATGAAAATTTGTATATCGTGTTTTTGAGGTAGCTGATTAAGAACGGAAATTTAATATAAAATTACTGAACTAAAAAAATTAAAAAACAAAATGGCGGACAAAAATTAATATAAGTGTCGAATATACATAAAATTTATGATATAGCTTTCCCCTGTCGCTTGTAATTAAAAATTTTAATAACAAAATGGTGAACCCAATATGGCGGATAAAAATGTAAAAATTAAATGTTATTGAAGTATGTAACAGATTAAAAATCTGAACAAAAAAAAATGGTGAATTAAATATGAATACATTTTTATACTTTCATAAAATTTCGAATATAGTGCTTTTTGAGGTGGCTGATTAGAAATATTAAATTCAAAATTTGAATAAAATGGATTAAAATTGTAAAAATCCTATTTTAATGAAATTTTGATTTAAGGGTTTTCTGAGGTCCCTGAATCTGAACAATCATATTTTCATAAAATTTCGGATATAGGACTTTTCGAGGTGGCTGAATAAGTATCTGAAATTAAAAAAAATTGACTTAATATGAAAGACAAAAGCTATAATGTTTTAATGAAATTTTATGGTTTTCTGAGGTTGCTAATTGAGAATCCATACTAAAAATTTGAAGAAACAAAATAACAGATCCAATATGGCGGATAAAAATTAATAAAACTTATATTTACATAAAATTTTGAGTATAAGACTTTTAGAGGAGGCTGAATAAGAATCTGAAATTAACAATTGAAGCCCTTGGTGTAAAAAGGATACCAGCCACAATTTGTTGTGTCTGTTTTAGCTCAAAACATATATTAATAAGGATACTAGCCACATACAAATTATTTTATCTCTATTTCGGATTAGAGGCACTATTTTTAACCGACTTCAAAAAAGGAGTTTCTCAATTCGTCGTAATATATTTTTTTTATGTATGTTCAGCGATAATTCTTTACCACCTTGTCCAATTTCTATGATTCTTTTTTGTTAGTAAGGGGGTACCTCCGGGGTGGTTCCATATAAATTTGGTCAAAATCTAATAATTGGATCCATGAGAAAAATCCTCAAACTCTTCATTTTTTATGTATATTTAGCGATAATTCTTTACCACCTTGTCCGATTTAAAACAAATTTAAAAGGTCTTCAATATTAATAACAAAATGGCGGATCCAATATGGCGAGCAAACATCATATTTTAATAAAATGTTGAATATAGGGTTTTTCTGAGGTCACTGATAGATAATATAAACTAAAAAAATAAAAACAATAACATATTTAATATGGTGGACATTATTATTGATACAATTTAAGTAATTAAATAATTTGATAATACATTAGATAATTAATGTAAATGTTATTCGCAACTAATTGCTCATTTTGTAAAGGGTACTTACCTCTATTTTGACATAGTTGAAGTCAAATGAAAACTGATAGCCTCCTCGTTAACAATAACCAAGGTTGCCTTTGTTTGCACTCACTACAAATGTAGTGTCGAAGTTTGTTATTTTGACATCTGCTTAAAACCAGAGCAAATCATGGTTGCTTCAATGTTTAATTAATATTTTTTTTTTTAATTCAGCTTGAAATAATCTGCAGTTTTTGGTTATTAAACTTTCAGTACTAATCAGTTGGTAATGATTTAACAGGTAAGGGAGACAGTCCTATTGTAGCGGCCGTACTAGATGATGTAAAACGCATCAAAGTCACCGGACCTAAAGAGGGCAGATTGTATCCGAATCTTTCCGATATCGAAGCGACTACAGAAACTGAGACCAGGACACCTTCGCCCGACGAAGACAACAACAGCAGGTGCGATACAGCTACTAACTGGATTTTATTTTGTCTGTGTTTAGTGTGATCAGTTTTTAATTTAGGTGGTGGGAATGCTTATAGGTACATGCGACCCATTAAGATAATCATTAGATAAAATGTTACAAAGATGCGATTTGTAACTTCATTTAATATTTAAATGTTTGGGTTACGTTTTTGGGTATGTTGTCATTAGTTTTTAGTGGTGTCTATTTCCAGATTTATTTATTTAATTTATAGTATCTTTAACTATATTTAGATAGCCTTGTCTAAATAGAGTTGACATCCGAAGAGGTAGTTGCTATTTTTGCTAAACACCAGTATTTCTACCATTACACTTATGAAAGATAATACTCATCGTTCCTTTCGCATTATTAGGTTCCTTTGTTCCCATCACATTTACTAAGTAAGTTTACTATCCAGTGGACGTTTTGATAATAGGTACTTTACCATGAAAATTATATAATTATGGGTATTGCAAAAAGTATTATATTAGTATTAAAATTTACAAGACAAGCATGTGATTAAGCATAAAATATAGTCAATATTTCAGTATTATATTGATTCTGATATTGCTATATACAGTAAGACTAAAAGATTTACTTTTTTTATTCATTTCTAAGAAGTAGAAGGTTTTTCCTTTTTCTAAAAGATTATTAGGTATCAAAAGAGGTGGAATAATTACAGATTTTAACAAATTTCATATGCATATAAAGGGTATTTTTAACTTCATGCAAAAAGCCTGGTAAGAAATGTGTTGTTGAAAATGAGGAGGGGGGGATCTACAACAAAATTTTCTCTACCCAACTACTTAAAAGATATCAGCCCCGTAAAATTTATCTATTCAAGTATTTTGTTTTGGACGATGTTGTAGAAAAATTTCCGAAATTATCCAGATAAAAAAAGGTGTTAGAATCACTGGAATTCCTTGAGGAACAAGATGTGCTAATATATGGAAGTTCCCGATATGGCTACACCCCTCTCTATAAGTGGATTAAATTAACAACCCTAGTTTTATTTTGAACTTCTTGTCGTGTTGAATTTCATGAATTATAAATATTCGGAATTCTTATTTTGTTTGTTAACTTTTTATATCTTGCTTTTTTCCATAGAACTAATAATTTTCTAACAAAAAAATAAAAATACAATACCATGCCTTGTTTTGAACTACAATTTAGATTCAAAGAGTAGGCTGCTGTCATATTAACAATTCTATTTATTTTATATTAAATATTAGCAGACTGCTGTCAAGTTGGATTTGGGAAAAAAATTAAAAAGTCAATTTTACTTACAGCCTCATAATTTTCAACGAGGCTTCTCCTTCAAAAGGTTTTCTCATAAATTTAGAAATGCCCTGTAGTTGTAGATATAGTAAAATTTCCAGTTATTAAGTTATTCTCATTTTGTTATTTATAACCGTCTACTGTGCAGCAAATTTTAAATGGTAATTATAATTAAATGTTTATATGATAGAAAAATAATATATAATAGTCCACAGTACGACCACCCCTGTTTTGCTTGCTTACTAAATATTTAAAATTTCTTAAGTGGCTTAATTTTTACGAGTCAGGCCACACTTTTCCTCTGAAAATTAACGATAACGGCTGAACATATCGTTTTTACGATGTTATATACTTCTTTTGCTGCAAAATAGAAAGATTATTTAATAATAAACACGAAACAAGGCTTGACAGACAGAATTAATTGGAGCTATTGATGAGGCCACCAGCTGCAATATGTCAAAATAATGAGGTTATGTTTTCTAATTACTATATAATTAATTTTTGAAGGATTGTTTAATAAATAAACCCTCAACCAATCGGTCATAGTGACTTCCAAATTGAAAGCGCCCTTTTTTCAGTCCGACGACCTGAATATGTAATTTTTACAATGAGTAGTATGCTGATTACCACATGTTGGACAAAAATCACCCACAATAGATAAGTGTATATTTAATAACCGAATATTGCAATGTCTGATAAAAATATTGCACCTTTGAATAATAAGCTACGTATAAATAATTTGACATATTGTGTAGATCGTTAAAGTAAAAATCGACTAATTCTGTAATAAGAAAAAGAAATTCTATATTAAGTTTCACGATATTTAATTACAGGCCCAAAATATTAATAAAATATGCAATATCAGACGACAATTGATGAAATGAAAAACTTTGAGGCCCTTCAAACCGGCTGGCAGTCATAAGCTAAATGTCTAAATGTTAACTAAAGAAGTTGGTCAACACATGGGGCAATAGAGGCAGCTTCGTCAAAGTACTCGCTCAAAACGGTTACATTTCGTCATGACAGGAAATAGGTACACTGTCCATTTATCGAAAATTTATAAATTATGTTTTATCATTATTATTTTGCAGTAGCAATTTTGTCAGTTACTAATTCATTTCAAAATTAAAAACAAAATTTAAACTTATGGTAATTGGCATACTGCCCATCGTAATATTGACATTCAGGTTGTGGGACTGAAAAATTTGGTGGTCACTAAGACCGATTGGGTAGGGTGTATTTATTAAACAATCTTGGGAAAAATCATTATGTGGCAAATAGAAAACAGCCTCGTTATTTTGGCATGTTGCAGCTGGTGGACTCCTAGATAGCCAGATTAATTTTGTTGGTCAAGCCTTGGTTCATGTATATTATCAAATGATCTTTCATTTGTTCTAAAAAAGAAGTACATGGGCAATATATTACACAACATCGTAAAATCGACATATTCGGGCATTGTGCAGTTGAAAACGAAGCAGTTTTGTTAATTTTCACAGAAGAAAAGTGTGGTAGACATGTAAAAATTAAGCCAGTCAGGAAGTTTTAAATATGTGGTAATCAAGCAAAGCAGGGTTGAACGTACTGTGGACTATAATTCAAGACTGACTAATTTTTAGTTCAAAGTTAGTAATAAAATGCTATTATGTATATATTTTATATGATGGAAATTGTTGAAAATGGGACAAAAGTGAAATATCTCTAGAAAAAAATTGTAATTTTATTAAAACGTAATTTTTTTTAATGTTTCAATTGTTAAAGAATTTCCATCATAAAACAATTAATTTATTATCCTTCCAATAGTTCAATATAAACTCTACTATCTACCCAGTTAATTGTACAAACAAAGTGATATTCTGTAATTGTGAGATTAATATTATTGTTGAACTTGTTTTTTGGTGCTAATTGATATTAAATACAATTAAAAGTATTTGAATAAAAAACAATTTACGCTCTTCTTTCATTTCATTCATTATCACCTGCATGCTTTAAATCATTAAATATCATGCCTTCAATTAATAAAACTAGGTATTTTAAATACTCTTGCTTAATGCACTTTAGAATTTTTTTGGGACTGTTCTTTCCTATTTAGCGATTGTTATGGAATTTTTGAAGTAAGCATTTATTTATTTTTTTCCTTCGTACAACCAAGTTACATGCCTCTTCCATTTTTTTATTTTTTATTTTCTTTTAATACAGTTTTGATAGCAGTATCGATTCGGATGATCCTAACACTAGTTTTGGGCGCGATATATTACAAGCGGTATGTAAGAATCAAACTCCACAAAAAAGGGTAAGTGGGTATATTTATTTTCATTTTTAAAATCTTCAGCTTTGGCAACATCTATTTTCTTCTTCTATATTTCGTTTGTAGAATAAGGAAGAGTAAGTTCTCAGAAATGTAAATAAATATAATTTAAGGTAGTAAACAATGCAAATACATGAAATTTTCTTTGTTCAATTAGTTTTTTAAATTAGTGTGGCAGTTTAATTAGAAACTGTAGAAAAAATCAAAAGTTTTTTTAATTACAATATAAAGTAACAAAAAATATATACAAGAATTTTTACATCTTATTTTGGGACATACTTGGGACTTTTTAATATTTTTATTTCCTTTATTTGCCTAGTTTTTTTCCATTATTTTTTGTTCATGGCTAATTCCTGCCAATTCGCTATTATTAAGTCGTCTTTGCATGCTTCTATCCATTTTTTTCGTTTACATTCTCTTCTTTTCACACCATCTTTTATCAATATTCCATTTGCCCATTTATTTTTCCTCATTCTGGCTAGATGGTCTAGCTAACGTACCTGCTTCTTATGATCCTAGCTAGAATGTTCTAGCCAACATCTAGTAGAGGAAAATAATCCTGTAATTTTCACAATCTGCCGTATCATCCTCTTTATGTATATGGCAGATTATTGACTTGTCTCATTGTTTTGGCATATTTACTAGTTGTCAGATTTACTTAAGCAAAACATACACGTTTCCTCTAAATAATACATTTTCTACCCTAATTTGTTTTATTCTTCTGAGGTAGTCTCTTTTCCAATATACAATTTTGGGGAGGTTTCACCACCTTATTATTTTTTCCATTGTTATAGAAGATACCTAAATAATGCAGGAAATGTAATTTTTATCTTCAAATAGATAAATATAATGTAAATTAAATGTTAAAAATCAAATTTCACCGCATATATTGTAGTATGATTTGTTTATAAAATTTTATTACATTTCTAAGACTGCACTCCCTGTTCTTTAAACTCAAACTATATATTTCATCGCACCTTCCATCTAAACGTTTTTCTATTACTGCAATGTATTATCTCTTGCATATGTATTTTTCAAATTGTGTGTATGATTATTGTAGCCAATATATGATGAAAGTACAGCCAGCGATATTTCTAGTATCCTAGATGATATGGATAATTATTTAGATGAACTGAGCAACGAGGATAATGCCAGTGTTGGTCCAACTCCTCCGAAACAAGTTCGTCAAGTAACCCCACAAGTACGTTTTTAAATAAAGAAATTAAAAACGAATAAAATAGCTGCTCAGAAAACCTTGTGATATCATAAATAGCTAGTTTCAACAGTAATGGGTCATCTTCACTTTGTAATTATTATTTTTAGAAAAATGCAGCGCAAGCATCCAATTCTTTTCACTATAAAAACTATTCACCGAGAGTAGATACGCCTAAAAAACCTAAGGACTCTCCTGACAAAAGTTTGCCAGAATTCATCATTGAAGGTGATAATATTTTACCCTTGACACATACAGTTAGTTTTTACAGGAAGCAGCAGAATCTGGTGAGTTATACATTTAAAAATACTTTATTTCTACCTTTGTTTGTATAATAACATTTTAAAAAAATTAATACTTATTGTAGGCCCAATCACCTGCACGTCAAATATCGAGACAACCCATTCTAGAAGAAGCACCACAAGATAATAAAGATGAATGCCTACTTGTCAATGGAAAAATAAAAGAATTACAAGACGAGGTCCATAGGCAACAAAATATAATCTCACAGACGAGCCAAGCTTTGAATTTGTGCAGTTGTACTCCAGAATTTTCCGGGTCAACAGAACAAGTCGAGGCTGAGAGGGTTCTACTTGTTGCAAGTAAGACTTTTTTAATATTATCGTTCGTATATATATATATATAAAAAAAAAGAACATTTATTCTATTCAATAAAGAAATCTCGGAGAAAATGTCACAAAATATACCAGCGTGATATTGTCTTCCGAGATTTCTTGGTTGTTTACATTTTGGTAACATTTGAGTTTGGAATATTTTCTTTCATTTTCTTGTATGTTGAATTCAGGGCTTATATTTTGTCATTTTAGCACACAGACGACAATCAGCCTTACACGAAATACAAAGGTTAAAAGTTGAGGGTACCATCAGACCACAAGGTCAACACTCTAAAAACGTGCCTTTAGAAAAAGGAACATTAACCATTTCCAACATTGTGCTACCCTTGAAAAGTAAATACGTCAAAGCTTTGGCGGCTGGTAAGTAATATTTGTTTTTAAAAGAAAAATATGAACTTAAAATGGTTTGATATTTGTTTTTATTTATCTAGTTACTTCTTTTGGGGTAACAAGTTTTATCTCATCTTGCCCTTCTATTGATGTTTCCTTTATGACATTTTCTATTAAATTAAATTAAAAAAAATTGTATTTTAGCTGGCGGCAAAGGACATCACATAGTATGTCTGATAAAATGCGGTGACCAAGTTGTACCTGCAAAACTGACCTCGACAGTCATTCACAGCGCTAAAAATCCCGATACGGATCTAATAATTCCTGGAAACGTTGTATTGCATAACATATACAGTGACTTTACAATAACGTTTGAAGTTTACTGTCTGCAAGCTCAAGAAGAATTTTTACCACACGAGGTCAAATACCATATTAACAATAAGAAGGTAAATAGAATATTTATTATTATGGGGCAAAGAAAATTCATGACCAAAATATATTATAAGATAATAATAACCTAGAAATAAAATATACAAGGGCTGTTCTCTTTTCACTGAGCTGGCGTTACTGTGCCAGAATGGCGTTTAAAAGCGCCGAAAGTTGTGACAGTCGATAATTCAGTCCAAACAATTACACCAATGATGTCTATAGTTATATAGATTGCTCACCCATATGCAAATAGTCAAATTTTATTGTAATATAATATAAACATTATATTAAAATGGGGAAAACGTGTGCAATCAAAAGTTGTACAGGTGGTCACAAAACTTCAAAAAATAAAAAAGACATGCGACACTCGTTTGTGGAAACGCTTGTCAGTGTTCGTAACTGATCCCTGTGGGAACAAACCTAAAGTCAACTTTTACGGCGTATTCCGGTACTCTTGATTTTAGCTATCTCTAGCAGAATAAAAACTTACTGTTACATTGACAGAAGATTCTGCAAATTTATTATTTTTAAATTCGTCTCCTAAATGTAAAAAGAAAGATATTTTAATATTGCCATAGCTTTTTATGTAATAAGTATTTGGATTAATAGGAGAATTTATGAAAACGTCGTAAGCTGTGACAACAAAAGAAAATAATATATATGACCTTTTTTGATTGCAATAATAAAAAATAATTACCTTAATATAATCAATTTTGTGACTTCTTTGAAATGAATCACATAACTAACAACTTTATTTGACCTTAATTTATCATTCGTTTTGTATTTTATAAATAGATCATGGTTAAGACTTTGAATTTTATTTTCCTTATTGGATAACCTTCTTATCCATTTACTAATGTGTTTAATTTTAACATCTATAATTAAATAATGTATGGTTTCTTTTAGTCTGGGAATAAATTGGTAACACCCAAAAAATCTAAACAGGACTCCAGAATGGTGATGCCTATAAAGGAATCACCAGCTGGTCCTCAGGCTGTAAGGACCTCTTCATTTGCTCTGATGGGATACGCTGTTTTCTCAGTCCAAGCCGTAAATAAGAGAATTTGGAATCTAAATAATGTAAGAATGAAATATTGTTACATTTTAACTGCTGTATAAAATATTTTTGAAGAATTACTGAAAGTGTTAATTTCTTCTAGACCCCAGCCATGAGTCCATTGGAAGGTACAGTTGAAATGAAGATTTGTTGTGAACTAGCTGTTTCAGTCGAACATCGAGGTTTTTTGACAATGTTCGAAGACGTATCTGGATTTGGGGCATGGCACAGACGTTGGTGTTTGCTCAAGGGTCACACAGTGAGCTACTGGAAGTACCCAGACGATGAAAGGAAAATGGTAAAGTTTCTTTTATAATAATAGTATTTATTGCTCAACAGATTTATAAAATCCCTTGACAGAGCAAATAAATGAATTACTACAATAAAAAATGATAAACACAATACCTATTATAAAGTAGACATAAATTTAATAGAATCTTTCGTATTTATAGAAAAAATATTAATGAAAAACTTTTTTTATATTGTCTGTAAAGATGTCTCATAAATTGTTAAAATAATCTAATCAAATCATTTTATTTTCAGGCTCCCATCAACTCGATAGACCTTAAAAATTGTATTACAAATGAAGTCAAACCAGTTAACAGGGAAATTTGCGCCAGGCAACATACTTTCTTGCTGGAAATGGAAAGACATGCTTACTCAACGGATAAAGATAGTTTGATTACTATCTGCAAAGGAGATAAAACTATCATAAGGTAATTAGTAATTTTCGAGTAATATGAATCAAGAAAGACAAGTTATTCCTTTTTGACACTTCCAAAAAAAAATAAAACATGGCTAAAACAGATCAGGGTTACAAGTGAATTAGTGTATTTACGTCGGCGATATTCTTACCCAACTTGTGAACTATCGTAAATTAAATATCAAGGTACTATATTATACAGGGTGGTCCAGTTTATATCGTCCGGATTTTACCAGCTGACAGTTTATCAAAAAATAAAGGTACTTTGTCCTATAAAATATGGTCCAATTCTGTTTCTTTTTTGATGTACACGGTATTGAAGTTTTTTTTAAAATAGTTTGTTGACGTTTTTAATGAAAATTTCTGTTTGTTGACAACTTTAAGAGGTGCCTTTCGGACATATTAGACTTGATCTAGTAATTCCAGAGGAATGCTCACAGAGCATTTCGATTAGTTTTCAGCACAAAAAATATCGCCTAGATACTCCTACACCCCTACAGACAGGCCTTGTTACTGTTTCCTTGCGCCACTTTAGGAACAGCACTGTTAATTAGAACCCAACAGTGAATGGTCGAGTGGGGAATCCTACCAAGGCATCAGAATTAATTTTAAATAATTAAATTTAAAAAATCCCTGCCAACGGTGGGATTCGAACCTGGGACCCTTGGATCCACAGGCAGAGACTCTACCACTGAGCCACCCCACCCTCTTCAAGGAAACAATTTAAACTAAATATTTTGCACATATCTGAATACCTGAACCTTGTACATCAAAAAGAAGAGGTAATTAGATGGTAGTTTATTTTTTTCAATAAACTATCAGCTGGTGAAATCCTGATGATATAAACTGGACGCATCAGACTGTGAAAATTTTGTACAATATAGAGAACTTCTAAAATTCAAATTCTTGCTGTTATTTTGGTTCTTGTATGTCAATCTTTTAAAATGTAATGTTTTTTTAAAGTTCAATTTGTTTGTTTTTAATTGTTAATTTATTTGGTAGGATTCCCCACTCGACCATTCACTGTTGGGTTCTAATTAACAGTGCTGTTCCTAAAGTGGCGCGAGGAAACAGTAACAAGGCCTGTCTGTAAGGGTGGAGTATTAGAGTACTAATACTCCTGCACTATGGAGTATTAGACTACTAGTACAATCCATAACCTACATAGAACACTAGGCTAATGACCTTAGATGTTGAAGCCACACACCAAAAAGAAAAAAAAATGTTAATTTAAAATTAACTGACGAATTTTAAATATCCTGGTAAATTATAGAGCCATATATTTTAATATAATGTATCATATAATATAATTATTAGAGGATTATCCCATAGTCACGTGTAGGCCATTATGTTTTGTTTGCATTTTTAAGTGAAAAATGGTTATGAATATATTCTTTAGAAAATTAGACTCTAATTGTATTTTTCACTTGTTTCATTTTGAAATAAACTGTGATTTGGACGATTTTGCCACCCTAGCAGATTATTCTAGTACCCTGGTCAATTTTAGCCATTTTTTTAAAGAGTCATGTTTATTAAAATAAATTACATTATTTTTTAGGCATTTACTGTCAGCTGACACAAAACCAGAAAGAGTACAATGGTGTACGAAATTTAACGCTGCCTTGACTGCATTACGAATGTGGGGAAACACGCAGCAATAGATATTCTTAAACTGTTTGTTAGTTTTTGGTTTTTTTATCATTCAATACTTAATATTGTTTTTTATAGATTTTAATATCATATTTTAAGTAATATAACTGCGCGCTTTTTATGTTTTTATTTAACCAGATTTATTTGTATAAAAAAATAAATATTTACACAAAAAATTTTAACAATTGTTTTAAGCTAAACCTATTTCCTTTTCATACTCTTCATCAGATATTTTCTTTTTCTTCAGTTTCTTTAGTAATGCTACATCTTTTTTCAGTTCTTCCAGGTCTTCTTCACTTATACCTAAATCAAATTGAGTCAATACAACTTTTAAATTATCAAAGAGTAAGAATAAAAAAAGACAGTCCTTAGATGATCTTAATACAGTTATGCTTTCTTTACGTGGTAACTAGTATTTTCGACCAAGGCTGAATTGAAAAATTTGATAGTAAACGAAGTGGAATGTGATTCATTTATAAAAATGGTCCTATAGATACAATTACAATCCCTCAAACATTCGGTAAGCAGGTAAATAGCATAAAATCTGGAATAATATTTCATTTATGCAGACTTTGTCGTTTCAATCATTTGAGACAGGTATGACAAGGATGATGTTTCTAAGGACACCGGTGTAGTGCTACAAAATATCAACAAAATGAATAACTCAAAATATTTTTTTGTAATATAGCTCCAAACTTTATTGTGAAAACTATTGAATTTTTATAGTTGTATATTATTTATGTTCAATTAGGGGATGTTCTTTTTAATAATTTTGTGAGGTTTTCCAATACATCAAAATCCGTATTCATCATGAAATACAATAACATATATAGGAATCAATGTAAGCAACATTAATACTGTCCGTATTTATAAACAGAACTCACCTGAGTTGGACTTCAGTAAGTCATCCTTGAACTAAAATCGAAGTTTGGTTACAATGTCTCTAAAGTTCCAGGTGGTTCCGGTGTTACACTCGAATTTAGAAATGGATATTAGCAAATCTGTAACTGTTATGTACATTTACGGATTTGTTACTACCCATCTCTAAATTCACAAGATACTTTGATTTTAGTTCAAGGACAACTTACCCAAGTCCGACTCAGCTGAGTTTTGTTTATAAATACGGACCTAATTAAAAGTAATATTTTTAAAACATGTAAGTAGGTCTCATCTTGGAAATCTTTGGTAAAATTGTATACTTACGTTTTCTTTTCTTCTTTTTTATTTCTCCCAGTGCCGCCAATTTTGCTTTTTTCTCTTTCCTTTTCTGGCGTTTGCCTTTTTTTTCTTCTTTTTTAAGTTTCGTTAGCGACCATGATTCTGTGGGTTTCTTGATGAACTTTTGTTTGCGTCCTGGCCATTTGCCTAGAAAACATTTAATTGTATCAAACATTTTTAAGCTATTGCATAGCTTTTATCGCGGGCTTTGAGTGCGGCGACCCAATCAAGAAATTCCGTAACGAAAAAAAAAACACCCCCCCCCCCACTCCGACCGGCACAGCGGTGCGGCGTTAAACAATATTAACTTCTCATTTATTCAATAAAAGAAAATCGTAAAATCCAAAAATTGAAAAATCGAAAAAAAAAATCCGTAACGAAAATAAACCTAATACCCTTCACTCCGACTGGCTCAGCAGTGCGGCGTTGAAAGCCGTGCATCGTCTAACGTTACAGTTCGGCAGACTTCGGCACGGTGTTTTTGTGCGTGCGACTAGTTGTATGCGTGTAGACTAGCTGCTAACTGATTCTATCTCTTTTAGACACAATTTCGGAAAAATTGAATTTGAAAATGAATAATGATCCACAAGAATCCACAACAAAATATGGGACCACCATTGATGCGGTATTTTCCAGATATTTTATGTTTCTTATTTCAGTTACCATAAACCTATAGTTTCAATGATAAAAATTCCTGAATAACCTACATGTATTGTAAGATAATAAAAATATTTTAAACAATATTTATTCAATAAAAGAAAAAAATTGTTTTCTTATCGGTCACCACGCTCAAAAAGTGTAACTTGAATTAATGTCAAAGAAAAAACTTTAATTAATATCAAAGAAAAAGATACTGCATAAATAAAATAAATAAATAATTATAATTGCATAAGTTGATAAAAAATGCTATGCAATAGCTTTACCGCGGCAGTCCCCGAGTGCCACAAGTATTTTTTTTTTGACCATCACTGTTACATGATTATCTTCATTACCTGTTACTTTATACTCTTCTAACTTCTGTAGCCTTATCACTTCTCTTACTTTATCCTTATAGGGTATGGTATTTATATCCAATACTGGCACTTCTGGAAAATCTGAAGTGTCTCTGTTTTTCAATTCAGGCATTTTTGGTAGCTGAAGTAATCCATAAGAAGCTGCAACAGCCCCCAAAGGCAATTCCTAAAAGAAATTAATTCTGAATAATGAAAAAATTCAAATGGGTCAACAATTAGCTTACCTTAACTTTTAACAATAAAGAACATTCATGTTTAGAGTAAGCTTGAATATGAGACACAAAAGCTTGTGTAGCCTTTTCCATTATAGCCCTATCTCTTTTTAATATATTTCGAATTTGCTCTCTTATAATTTCAGGCTAAAAGATAATTAAATTCCATAAAAAAAAGATAGAAATTTTTAAATGGAATAATCCTCACCCTTTTGTCAGATGCCAGATCTTCTGTTGGGATTAGTTTTACTCTTTGGTTATTTTCTATAAATGAAACATATGCCTCCTCATTTTCCAATAAGAGTAAAAGAGCAGACCCTAGCTGTCCTTGTCGAGCTGTTCTGCCAACTCTGTGAACAAAGGCACTAGCACTCGCAGGAGGGTCCCATTGTAGCACCCAGTCTACCTAAAAATAATTTTTTAATAAAAAACATTAAAAATGTATGTGCACATAGTTTAAAAACATTATTAAACTCTTACTTGTGGTATGTCAATACCTCTTGCTAATACATCCGTACACAGCAGTAATGCTTTCTCAGCTGTCCTGAATTTATCCAAAACTTTCTGCCTTTTCTCTTTCATTTTCCCATGTATAGCCAAAACTGGCAAGTTTAACTTTTTAGGGACAATATGAGGGAAAATATGTGACCAATAATCAACGACAGCACAAGTGGGCAAAAATAGTAAAGCTTTTTGTACATTTTTAGCTTCAATGAAGGATATTAAAGAAGCCAATTTTCCTAAAAAAATGAGTACATTATATTTTGTACATTCATGTTTATTACATCTTACCATTATTTCTTGTTACTGTGTAGTAATTAGTTAACAACTCTGGTGTACTATGCGTGGCTTTAGCTGTCACACTAACTAAAACAGGATTTCTTAAACCAGCTCGAATTAAACTTTGAACTTCTTTAGTTTGTGTAGCTGAAAATAGACCTGTTCTCCTTTGTCTTGGTAAATAACTCAAAATGGTATCCAGTGTTTTTTGAAAACCTAAATCTAACAACCTGTCTGCTTCATCGAGTATAAGCACTTCCTAAAAATAGTACATTTGGCAATTTTATGTATGTAAAATATATCTAAAGATATTACCAAACTCTTTAATGATTTTGCAAGATTTAAATCATATTTTCGTGTTAACAAATCTTCTAATCTACCTGGAGTGCAAATTATTATATTGCCACCATTAGATTTTAAATTATTAACATCTTCTTCTACGCTGTTGCCACCCACCAACAATATTTGTGTTACATTCTAAAAAAAAAACTTAAAATATTTTATCATTAAAATTAGTTAAACTCACTTTTACATGAGCTAAGAGTCTGTCTAGAACGTCTTTAGTTTGTAAGGCTAATTCCCTTGTGGGAGAGACAACTACAGCTCCAATTTGATGTTTTTCCCACTTCTCTTCAACTTCTCGTTGTTTCAATATTTGCAAAATTGGTATTAAAAATGCTAGAGTTTTTCCAGATCCTAAAGAAATATTTCTCTTATTCTTAATAATGCATTTATAATCTATGTAGACTATCATTACCTGTAACTGCCTCTGCTGCTACATCTTTTTTCTTTAACAATTGTGGTATGGTGTAGGCCTGAATTGGTGTCATTGTTGGAAAATTGAAAGATTTAATACCATTTTTTATTTCTTCGTGGAGTAAATGCTCTAGTTCAGACCAGCTTTTCAACATCTTTATATTAAAATATTTCCAAAATTTAAAACCATAAAATAAGGTTAAATTCTTCTTTTTTAATAAAAATTTATTAAAACTATAATTAGTTTAATAGTTTATTAAAAGATGGCAAAATAAAACAGGACAAACGAACTACTACCATGCTAGTCAAAGTACTGACCATTTGTTTAAAAAACATAAATTTAAAAACGTACTAAAATTAAATTAGTTAATTTTAATAATTTTTAGATATTTTATAATATTGAAGTTTATAAAAATATCACTTTGGATTCTAAAAAAAAAAAAAAATCTTAAATTATCTTTAAATGACAATTATGACATTTTTCATAGTCTTAAACTGTCAAGTAGTTATGGCGTCAAGTGCAAAAAATATCGAATCAAAACAATAATATTTTGGTATAAAATAGGCAAAAGAAAATGATGTAATTGATTAAAAACAAGATAAATAACTGAAATAATGGCTACGGCACTCGAATCTTCCACCACGGACAATGCATGGATCAACTTTTGCGAAAGACATGCACAAGCGGCGGCACAGGATTTTTCTAAAAGTTGTAATCAGTTTATAAATATGAATCTCCCTGAAAGTGCAAAATCGACAATCACTCACAAAGATTTCTTGCGAAAATATGTCGACTTTTTCAAAGATCAATTCGAAATGGATTTTAACAAGAGGAGATTACACAACACGAAAATATCCAATGGGGTGGGTTCTAGAAGTGAAGAGGAACCAGTTGAAAACGAAGACGGTTCTCCTAAAATGCAACATAAACCATTTTTTAGAAGGTAAGTTTCTAACAAAAAAAAAATAGATTATCTATTTTTGTGTTCTATTAGAATTCTGAAATACTTTTCTAATTTAATAGACTCAGCTTTAAAGTTTTGAGGAAGAGTAGGGATTTGTTTCACAAGCAACATTCTGAAGAAATTGATATGACACACAGTAAAACAAAGTTAGCAAAAATTGTTGTTGAATGCAGAAAAGAGGGCATTGTTAATTATTCTACACCAGAGAGTTTAGATCAACCAGGTGGGCCTCCTAAGTGGGAAAAATGCCGCTTGCAGCTGGTTAAGGCAACTGGTGGATACATGTTGGAATTCTACTCTCCACCAAAGAATCAAAAGGTAAGTTTAAAGGGAAAATGAAATTAAATATGTAACATTTGACATATATATTTATCTAGCCACGCAGTGGAGTATTCTGTGCTCTCATAACAGAAGCAAGGGAAACAACAGCCCTTGAAATGCCTGATCATGAGAACACTTTTGTTTTAAAAGCCAGTAACAACATGGAGTTTGTGATAGAAGCACTAGATACAGATGACATGAGGTCCTGGTTAGCTACCATTAGATACTGCATGAGATCTGGACCTGGTGGTCAAGAAATTGGTCATGGGGACCACACAAAGGATTATCATCATCCAGAAGCACCAGATTTGCCACCTAGACATTTGATGGGTAGAGGTGGAGATAGGCTATCTTCTAGTTCAAATTTTGATATTTGTCCTAATACTGGAGAGCCTATTAACTGTAAGTAGAAAATAACACTGCTTCGAATCCTGATTTATTAATATATATTTTTTTATAGCCATGGAGACTGACATTGGTCAAACATTGAAAAAGGAGTTATGGTTTCATGGTATGTTAGGTAGGTCTGAAGCTGCTCAACAAGTTCTGCATGATGGGGCTGCCGGCCATGGAAGGTTCTTGGTTAGACAAAGTGAAACAAGAACTGGAGAATTTGTTCTTACCTTCAATTTCCAGGTTTGTAACAGTTTTATCTACTAAATATCAAATTTAAAGATATTTTTCTAGGTTTAATTTTACCCAAATTCATTATTCTTCCAATAACATGACATTTTTTTACTGGCTACCTTTTACAATGGTTATTACTATTTAAATAAATTTGAAAGTTACATTTTTGGTGCCCAATGTGGGAAAACCATTTTTTTCTTTAGTCACATTACCAGTTTTCTTAAGGGACACATTGTGTAGAAAAAGTATTATTTTAGGGACGTGCCAAACATCTCAGAATGACAATAAACGACCAGGGTCAATGTCGAGTGCAACACTTCTGGTTCCAGTCCATTTATGAAATGCTGGAACACTTCCGGTCTCAACCCATTCCCCTGGAGAGCGGCGGCAACTCTGACGTCACTCTCACCGACTACATTCTCAATCCGAACGCCAGGCAGCAGCATCAGAGCTCGATGGGGCGCAGCCCTACGGGAGGCATGACGGCGAGCGCGTCCCAGCAGGCTGTGACGAACGGTCACGAGAGGCGGGTGCCCCCTATTCCTGAAGTTAGACAAGTGAGATAAACAGTGTTCAATGTGTGTCTGTTTGTTTTTGTTTTATTTGTAGAGGATGTTTTAGATTTCCTTTTTTTTTTTGTTTGTCTAGAAGGCGTTTCAGAATTTTTGAATAATGAAAAATGGTAGAGAGATTAGATGGTATGAAAATAATATTTTTAAAGTTTATTTTTATTTGTGTACAGAAATTATTCTATGAGCCAGATTTTATATTATTATTTTCTATAAGTTGGAGTCTTGAGTTTATGTATAATGTTTTATTTATTTAGGGTTTACCTTTTTTTATAACAAATATTCCAGAAGGAAGCAGCTTAAAATGAGAATTTTCAATTTGTTATTTTATAACTGATGTCCATGTCTGTTGGCAAATTGATTTGTCTGATACATCTATTTTGTTTTTGTGGACTTGCAAACTCCATTCATATATAAATGAAAAATACTCAAAATCGTTTCAGATATGTTTGTTAATTTTTCTCTACCTTAGGCTTATGTAGGGTTCTTCTTGTCATTGTTCTGCCTTTTATTGTTTGGTCCATATTTATGTTCAAGTATTATGGGGATTACTTATTTTAAATCATCAATAATTATTTATTCTTCTGTTGACTTATATTATTGAGTAAACTATTAATTTTAGGAACATCCTGTTTTTTGTTTGTTCTTACTCCTTATTTTTAAATTTTGTTTTGATATTTTTGGGATGTACCTAGTTGTTTTCATTTTAAATAAAACTGCACTGTTAAATTATGATTTGTAAAGCTTCTGGCCTCTGTTTTGTGCCTTCTTCACTTTTTATTTTAGTTCATCATCTTTTTTTAGTGGATCATTATTAAGTATATTTTATTTTCTATTACTTTTGTTTTTTTAACCTATTATTACTTCATTGTAAAAACATTTTTTTTTTACTATAATAGGTACAACTAATTAACAATTTATTTGTAACTCATGATCATAAGTTACAAATAATAAATTGTTAAAGTTAAGTACCTGTTATAGTAAAAAAAGGCAATTGTTTAAACAATGAATTAATAAGTTAAAAAAAAAATATTAGAAGATAAAATATACTTAATAACAACCTGCTAAAAAAAATTTATTAACTAAAATAAAATAAAAAGTACTGAACAAGACATAAAACAGAGACCGAAAGCTTAACAAATCATAATTTAAAAATGCAGTTTTATTTAAAATAAACACCTACATCTTCAGAATATTAAAACATAGTTTTTGAATTTTGTTAGACATCTAAAATAAAGTGACTGAAACGGATTTCACTCTGTAGAAAATTGTTCATAAAACTCTTACCTCTCACAGAATATTTTTTAAGAACTTGCACATTTTCTTTTTATAAAATTTTTATATTTAAGATGACCTTTTGCTAAAATAATAGCTTCCGTCCTAGTTGGTGCCTCAATTTCAATATAATTTTGAAGGAATGTTTACAACATTAAAATTTCAATTACTGATAAATATCTAAGTGTAATATTAGTCAGTAAATGTTTTTCTTTTCGTATAAAAATAAATTATTTTTAAATTGATTTGCTATTATAAAACTGATTTTTTTTGTATCTATCTATAACTAGGAATAAAGTTTTACTGACTGGTATAAAAGTGTTCCTATTATTAATTATTAGTTACTATAGTTGCATTGTTTGAACTTACTTAGTTAATTCCATTTAAGGATAGATTAGTCAGTTGTTTGAAATGAGAACAGAAACTGTAAAAAATTATATTTGTATATTGAACATTAATCCATTCCGTCTAAATATAAATGTTTATTCAGATATACAGACAATAACTATTTAAACATTGTGAAAACCATTATTTTTCAAACGTTCTGAAATGCGTTATTTACCTCATAGTGATATTGTTTTCTTTCTTTTTTTCTTCATCTTTTGTATATAATTTATTTTTTGTACATGTATGTATTTTGTGCCTTTTTGCTTGATATGTACAGACTCTTGCACTATTAATTTATTTTTTTAGTATAATGCTCAAATTACGTAATAAGGACATGTTTTTAGGTCCTTCAATGGTTCCCTTCAGTGTTCATTGAAATGCTTTTTCTTTGATTTGCAATATTTTATAAGATAATACTCTAATGAATCCTTAGGAGTTATGTTTACATCATTCTAAGATATTTTCTTTTAATTGATTTAATCAGTGATATTTGAATTGAAGAGTTGTGAGGGTTTAAGGGCCTTATACTCTACACATATTTCAATTCTAGTAAAATCAAGAGATTTTTTAAATATTACTAAGATTCGTTAAGCCATCTTGAACGTTAATTTAACAATCAGCTTATTTAAATGCCAAATATAACGTCAATTTATAAAAAGTATCGTATCGTTCTGGAATTTATTTATTTATTTATTTATAATACAATACTCTACAGGTCATAAACCCAATTACAGAGCAGGAATTGACAGAATATAATTATTAATAGATCACATTTTTTATATGAATGTTAAGCACATAAAAAGAACTTGTATTTCGTAATAGGTAACAAATTAACTAAGATAAAAAGTGAGATTTTATATCTGACAAATTGCAACTAAACGGAATTCAAAAATACACTGGAAGAAATCTTTAAAATTAAATTTTCATCTATTAGTTTCTTATTTTTTCTATAAGCCCCGTTCATTAAGAAAGTATTAGCATACTTACGACCATCTTCTGAAGTCAAGCATGCTTGCACCAATTACCTCTCTGGGTCACGTTACCCCTTTCCCTCCAATTTTATTATCTACACTAGGTTACCCCCATTTTGTCAAAAATTACTACTTTCTGTTAAAAATTCTCAATTTTTTTTTCCAAATTTGGCCCACTTTTTGGCTAAAATTAATCCATTTTTGTTCAAAATTACCCCCATTTTATTTCTTTTATTTAACTAGACCTATACTCTCTTGCTCTAACTTAAATGTACAGATCGACAGGAATAGCAAAAGCTGCGACATGCGCCAAGTTAAGACATATAACTGAACACAATTTAATTTCTAATAAACAATATGGCTTTAGAAAAGGTATATCAACAGTAGATGCCAATAATGCTGATATTAATATAAACAAAACGAATCATACCAAATATTTAGGGGTTACAATTGATTGTAATTTAAAGTAGGAAAAGCATATTCAAAATATCACAAAAATATTAAGAAGTCTACTTTTTAAATTTAAATATTTAAGTACAATCTTGAGTATGAATCACCTAAAAATAATTTACTACTCGCTTGTTGAGTCTAGGCTACAGTATGGAATACTAGCATGGGGTGGAATATATCTAAGGGCATTAGAAATAATTCAGAAACATATACATAATTCTCTTATATTCTCAACAGATTTACTTTTTCATGAATCTCAAGTGCTTGATATTCGCCCATTCAATTTAAATTTCAACATTTAAAAATAGAAATAAAGTACTACACGATATTAATCACAGATATAGTACTAGACAAAAAACTTCCCATTTCATTAAAATCTAGTCGGTAAGAAAGACTCTAGGACAAAGGTGTTTTACTTACTTAACACCAAGGCTTTTTAATTCACTGCCAAAAATTTATAAAATATACCTTAAAACAATTAATTCCACAATTTTCATTAAAAAAGATTTCAAAAAATTCCTAGCTAATACTGACGGGATATATATACATTATTTGATAGATTCAAAATAATCATATGCCAAATAGGTGCATTCTTTTATTTATTTTTCATGTTGTCCTTACATTGCCACTATGTATCCACAATCTCTAGAATGCACTATGTATCCGCAATCTCTAGAATACTTATATACCTAATACTATTTAATTAACTAAGTATTGTCCTTTCATCAAATTTAAGATATTTTTAATTGAGGTGTTATATTTCTTACTAACATTCATTAGTTGCGAATAAACATGTTCAACCCATGCACAACCATCGGTTTTTACGGGATCACCATTGTTTATTTATAATAATAATATAATGATACTCTCCCTAATTCACCCCCTTACGAGTGAATTTCAACCCCTGAAGTCGACTGAACGAATTGTGTAGGGGAAGGGACGGCTATTATTATTATTTGCCGTGGCGCTCCGGGGCGACTTAAGGATGATTGATGGTGCCATTTGACTTACAGGTGAGGAAAACCCGGAAAACCTCACCCACCATCATTTACATCTATCCCCTTTAAAAATAAATTTGTATTTTTGCTTTTTTGTAAATAAACATTTATTATTATTATTAATAATAAATGATTAACAGCAGCTCACAACAGAATATAACTTAATACTAACTTACTAATGCAGCATACATTCACCTCACGCAAACACCAACTTACAAAAAAACATACATACATAGTGATGGATAAATACAGCACTGGTTCTAAAACCTTATACATCTTTATTAAAACGTCACTAGAAAAATGTATCAATTCTGATGCCTTGGTAGGATTCCCCACTTGACCATTCACTGTTGGGTTCTAATTAACAGTGCTGTTCCTAAAGTGGCGCTGGGAAACAGTAACAAAGCCTACACAGAACACGAGGCTAATGACCTTAGCAGTCGATGCCGATGACCCCAAATAAAAAAAAATACTGAATAATCCTAAAATGTATATATATGGCAGTGAGAACAATGAAATGTAGATTCTGTCTGATATATCTGACCTTGATAAAGAAAGGGTTAATAATGAGAACTAAAACAAGTATTTTTAAATTACTGAATTGACCATACCTGTCATCTTAGCTACCTGTTCTTGTACGTTATGAAATTAGATGAGACATTTAGTTTCATCTGCTTCATATTTTTTTACAGCACTTATATTTGGCAACGTCTCCAAAGGCTCAACTTCGGCTATAATGTAATAAGATGCAAATGATCACCTCGAAAAACCGGAACAAACTTTATTAATTGCACGTATGATCTTGGCAGTTTTAGCTATATTTGTCATATTGTACCCAACCTGATTGTCTCGATAATTTTGAGAGTCTCGTGGAGTCACAGTATTTTTGATCTATATTTCATTCAACTTTAAGGATCTTTTTTGTATTTTGAACCATGTGTATCCCTATTAAAATATGCTTAATAAACGTACCCACTCTGAACTACTGTTGGATAATATAGATTCTTGAATCAACATTCAGCCTGGAATGGAGGCAATACGTTAATTAAACTGAGAATGGAAACACAAAATTCGTACCACACAATATTTTATTGAAGATTTTGTTTTGTGATATTTAAATGCATAATTTCCGAAGAAATAACAAAATGTTCTTGAAAAATTCTCACCTCTTGTGAAAATTATTCAAATTAAGCCATCAGTTTCGGCATATAAGCCATCATCAGATCTGCAAGATGACAACCAGTATTATAGTATATTAAAATATAAAATGGGATGGTACTACTGCCACACAAGTAACATTTTTAAAAAATAAAGCAGTCTGAAAGATACTCATACTAATTATATCTTAGGCACTAGTACATGTTCCAACAATGGGTTTTATACAGTGGTTAAACTGAAATGTTATGTGGTATTAAGTTAAAATTAAATTGGCTATGAAAATTAAAAATTGTTGTTAAAGAAAAGACATAATTATTATTAATCTTAAAAACTATTGGATGGTATGGTTTAAGACCAAAGAAAAGTAGGTCTAATCACTACAACATTGATAACATGACCTATGGAAAATTAAAGAAGTCAAAGTAACTTTCAAAGACCCTTGTCTCAACTTAGGGGACGTGACATAAATACAGATATAAAACTTTTTGGCAAAATTCAGGTCAAACTGAGAATTAATTAAAATGTTTGAAAATAAGCTCATTATCATTTTATTTTTCAAGTATTATGTAAACACAACTCTTAGGCATTGCTTGGTTACTTAAATATAAAAATTATCTATATATGACCCAGCTCAGATCTGTTTTATACCCCAACAGCTGAATATTATTTGTACAAATGAAAACCAGTGCAATCTTTATCATTTTTTTTTTAATTTTATTTTTTTATGGTAGTGTATACTTTTTTCTTTGTAAATTAAAAAAAAAACTACGAAACTAGTTGTTGATTTGCCGTGTAAAGTAAATTTGTTAAAAGTTGAAGGTTTTCTTTTAAATATAATTACGTTTAACAATTTTGTTTATTAAAAAAAAAAGAAAATTATTTTTTGATAATTTGGAAGATGAAATGTTTTCCTTGTAAGATTTTAAAACACTTATTGCCAAGAGTGACATTTTTGATAAAATGTTCATCCATGGACAAATTGTATTACTTTTTTGGATTGCTTCTTAAGTCAATATTGGATATTTCTTATTTATAGAGGAATATTAAAAACGTAATCATTGAATGAACGAAAATTTGTTTCCAAAATGATTTAAGATTTTAAATACTTCAATTTAATAAGAAAACCTTCATTGAAACTAATAAAAATACTCATTTTCGTGGATAAAAGTACATGACAACATACATATCTGCATTTTTGTTTTGTGTGAATGCAAATCTCCAAATAATATGTTGACTCTAAGATGTAGCTGTTAATCAACTTTCATATTAGGAACCTACTATAACAAAAGGTGATCTTATACTATTTATATTATTTTAATTTATTAATTTAAGTACGAACATGTAAATACAACATTTAAACTTTTTTGCTGGTTTCATTTTACCTTTTTTATTCCACAAAAATCGTAGCGGTTGGTAAACAGTCTAATTTTCTGCTTTAAAAAATTACATTTCTATTTTTATTTATTTCCCTTTTTTTAATCCATACAGTAATCAAAATATCGACTACTGAGATACTTTTCTTTAGGAAAGGGACATACTTTAATCAATTATGATATTTGTTTGTTGACTGATAACTTCCCAACGACCCTGTATGTGTTTTTGGCAGTTGGTACACGTATTCTCCATAGTTTACTGAATCTACTAAATTACCAATAAACACGAAATACAGGTCCGTCTATACAAAAATTGTAAATTCATTCATCCTCAAAACAACACCTGAGTGTTAAATTTCCGTTTTCATTTTTGAAACGAGCGTAAAAAACTGAATCCAATAATGTGCTTTTTACTCTTGTGCATACGATTTTACTACTAAAATTTTAAGCCCAAATTGTTATTTTTAAGAATTTTGGGGATACATAAGTATGGACGAATTTATAATTTTTTTGTGAAGATTGGGCTAGATTTATTTTCTTGTCGATACCTTTGTAAGTTATGAAGAATACGTCACAAGATAAGTAACGAGTAAAGAAAATAGACAAAATTGATAAAAACGTACAGTGGTTGTAAAGGGTGAAAACCCATTAATTTTGAGTTTTTGTGAATTTGGTGGTTAGTTTCTATTGCACTTTTGTGAAAGTACAATTAGGACTGAAATAAAGAAGTCCATGACACGTGGTATAACTGCTTGTAGAACCTGGAACATTTTTTCAGGTTCAGACTCACAATGGTAGTGTTAGAACGCAGGAGACATCTTTAGAACAGATTCAGGCGGAAGCTTCAAGTCGCGCTGTCGACAATCAGTATAGTTTTGTGTAGTTATCACAGCGTATATTTATTACACGGGGTACAGGTAAATATATATGTTGTGTTCAAGTAAAGATATATATATATATCTATATTCATTGAAATACGTGATGGTTTTAGAAGAGTACTTCGGTCCTACATATGTATTGTTGCTATTATGGTTGAGCGAAATTTTCATTTTAATTATGATGCCGTCAATTTAGTTATTTTACGAGTACTGTCTGAAATTTCAAGTAACATCAACAATTGTATATGCAAATTCGGAAACGAATATCAAAAATCCTACGAATTATTAAGACCAACCTTGAACCACAAAGCCTGCCGCAGCCAGGGATCGAACCTATATATCCTTGTTTGATAAACAAGTGCCCCTTCCACTAACCTCTCTTTGTAGATTTGAGAACGAGCCTGAACTCCTAGACAGAAGTTTTATGTGCTAGTTCGGACCAAAACTAACACATACAACTGGATGGTTTAGTGGAAGGGGCAATTGTCTAGAAAACAAGGTTTTTCAAATCTCCAAGTATTATTTGTTTTTACCTTAGGGCTTAATAATTCGTAGAGGATTTTGTTTTCGAATTTTCAAATTATTCAGCAACTTATTTCAGATACTTCTGATTTTTCGATTTGTGATCTAGGATATATTAAATTCACAATTTTCAACTAATTGTTTGTGCTCGACCTAGGGTTGCCACCTGTCCTTTTTTCAAGCAAAATGTCCTTGCGACTTTTTAAAGCTTAAAATGTCCTTTTTTACGGCACATGTGATGTGCTTTTATTCTTTAATATCTTTGAAAGGGACGTGGCAACCCTAGCTCGACCGCAAAATTAACCGGACACGGGGTTTTTCAGAAAAATATCAAAAATGTAAATCAAAATAATAAAATTTATTTATACACAATTTTTATAAAAAAAAAAATAAAATTTTATTTCATTCTATAAAAAATCATCTGAGTTTAAAAAGTTAAAAACGAGGAAAAAATAAATTTGCGGCATGAAAATCAAATGCGATCAAAAATTAGGACTGATATAGGATTGTATAGTTGTTTCACAAGTTCAAATAACCTCTTAAATTTTGTTGAAGCAGATTGACAGTATCGAAGACTCGTGCGTAATCACGTTAAAGTCATAACGTAATCTCGATTGACAAATCTTAATAGTATCAAGGTTGGAATGAAAATTCGAATGAGGAATATTCTGAACGCGAATGTAACGTATCGGATTTTCATTCCAACAGAGTAACAGATGGTACTTTCTCCACGGCCACAGACACATGCAGTAGGAGTTGAATATAGCAAAATAAAAAGTTAAACAAAATGAAATATTTAATTTATGTTAGACAAATTTTTATTTGTATTATTTGCATAATTTGTCATTCTATATAAGAATCATTATATTCGCCAATTCTTGAATTTCGACTTAACAAACGGCGCTTATCTTCATTCAGGTAAATTTAAACTAAATACTAATACGTCGCGTATTAAGTACTGTTAGTCATGAAATTCATAACTATCACGATGCAGGCGTGGTATTCACAATCTCCAGGCAAGGGGGGCTCCAAGACGAATTTTCGAGGGGGAGGGAGGGCATTGCCTTTAGCCATTCCCTATTTAGAACATTTTTTTTAATAAAAGGCTCATAAATCGTAAGAATTTTTATCTCGGGGGTCACATTTGCTGAGTTTTATATAGAATGAAATACGTGTAAAATATATAAGAGGCAAGTGTTTTAGAATTTTCAATTGCGAGAATGTTTTTTTTTCTGTTATTATAGGTGGTTTCGGAAGAACTACATTTAGTGGCCGTGGAGAAAATTACTTATTTGTTACTATTTTTATTTTCATTGGTATGGTCTAACAAATAATAAATAAAATTTTTATCATCTCTCCATATACCAATTATGTAAAATCCTCAGCTGGTCTTGTTTAAATTTTATTCTAGATAAAATTTTAAGCAAAATATGGAAAACCGATGATGATACTATCTTATATTCTTATCTTTATAGGTAATGATTCAGATTAGGTACTAGTGCCGAGCATCAAACTAGTTAGAAAACAAGATTTTCTCAGGGTTTTGTTTTACTTAAATTTCGCAGACATAAAAGTATTTTTCCTACGACCACTTTTAGGAAAGTGGCATATATCGCACTATTTAATCTTAAGGGAAGTGCCATTTATCACTCGCGTGTGGATCTACTTTCCACCCGTGTGTGAATATCTACTTTCCGCATCAGCTGTCAAATATATCAATAGGTGTAATTTCTACTTTGATCTATGTAATATCCATATTAATAGTAAAATAGAGTTGTTGATTAAATCGTGAATACTGATTTTTATACCTAGATTCTAGATATTTATTTTTAACAAATTATTAAAATAATTTTAAAGTAGGTAACATTATTATTAGGTTTTTCTTTTGTTAATATAAAAAATATTTAATTAGATAATTCATCTGAAAATAAGCTTGTTAGCTCAGTTCATAGAGCGTTCAACTTTGCATGTTTCCACCACATCGCGATACGGATTCAATCCCCACCGATGGAAGCATATTTTTAATTTTTATAAATATGAAAATTGAAATAATACGACTATGGTTATTTATTTTAAATAGGTACATGTTATTTATCTTAATATAACATCTACAGTTAATCTTTTCGCTATTTACTTTGTACTATTTTGATTAATTTTCAGAAAAAAATTGTAATTAGTTAAGTAGGTAATCATCGTAATAATAAAAAAGTTATTGTTCATGGTTGTTTATCTCATTATTTGTTGTATTTAAAAAAATCAACGAATGAAAAACATTATAGTATTCTAATAGTTTTTTATACCAAATGTTATTTTACCGTTATTATTCTATGAAAGTGTTTGTAAATGAAATCACGTTTTTAATTTCGACAAAACACAATAGGAAAAACACTTTAAAAATTATTCAATAAGTTACATAAAAATACAAATCTAAAATCAGCCACATTTTGATTGAATCTTTATTTCCTGGTTTTATATTTTTTTGAAAAATATTTTGTGGTCGGATGAAAAATATTGTACGTCACTTGTGCAAAAGTGATTTTTCACACTCGTGTGATTATCGCTTTTGGCTTATGTCTCGTGCGTCAATACTTCCCACTCGTGTGGAAAATGTCACTTTTAACACTCGTAATATATAATACTATATTATAATAGTTAGGTAGGTATATAAGAATAAATTGTAACACCTACAATCACGATTTATAGTAAATCAGCGAATTTTCAAAAAAGTTCGAAAGCAAAAGTTCGATTTGAAAATATTTTGATTTGCAAAAAAATTCGAAATTACAAAAGTTTGAAAGTGAAAGTGAGAAAAGATCGAAGCCGAAAAAGATCGAAATTAGAAAAAATGCAATGGCAAAATATGATCGAAATCACGTGTTTGAAAATACTAGAAATCGAAATAGTATAAATATTACGAAAATAGTAAATTAGTTGTTTTTTTATTTTTTTTTATTTTGTGTATAATTTTTTTGTCAAGCAACTCGCGATGGCTCTAGGCCCAACAGGTTAGGTAAATTAGTTTATTTTTCCCATTACGTATAATTTTTCTGAAAAGCAACCCGCGATAGTAAGGTAAATTTTTTAAGTTTTTTTTTTAAGTATGATACAAGAAAAATATTACTAAATTCTTTAATATGTTTTACATTAATTTAGATTCAACCATCTGAGTTCATGAGTTCAAACTGTATAGTTCAAAAATAAAAATCTTAATATTAAAAAAATGGAACGCCATGAACTGAGACGGTAAAGTACCTAACAGTATTATCACAGTAGTACTCTAATCTCACACATGAACTCAGATGGTTGAATCTAAATATAAAATATAAAGAAAATAGAAATATTTTTCTAATATTCTAATTAAAAAAAAAAACTTAACTAATTTACCTAACCTGTGCTGCCTGGATACTGAAGGTAATGAAAAACCTTAAAAATTAACTAAATTACCTAACCTGTGCGGCATGGAGTCATCGCGGGTTGCTTAGCAAAAAAATTGTATATAAAATAAAAAAAAAATAAAGAAAACAACTAATTTCGTAATATAGGTAATGCTTTCGATCTTATACCATTTTGATCATTGCTTTCGATAATTTGTGTTTATTTCGATCTTTTTTTCTGTTTAGATCTTCTATTAAGTTTCGAAGCTTCGTCATTCAACTTTTGTATTTTAGAAGTTTTGTCATTCGACTTTTGTATTTTAGAAGTTTTGTAATTCGAATTTTTATGGTTCGATTTATTTTTGAAATTAAATCATTCAGAATTTTCTAATTCGAATTTATTTCACCAACTCAAATTTTTGTGTACAAACACAGTGTTATTCTTCCAATCATTTTCCCTTTTTAATATCTACGAATTTTCGTTGCTATTTACCATGGAGTTAGTCCATGCTATTTACAAATGTTTTTTAGGTAAAACTCTTTCAAACCGATTTAAAAAAAAATTTTTCTACACCCACAGATATTAGCTTATCTACGCACAAACTACAAACGAGTATATTTCATATCTATTATAGGTAGCGAGAACACTGCAAAAAAATGAAATTCACCATACGTCATAATATATTAATCCACCAATTGCTATTGTTTTGAAAATTTTAAATATCTGACAATTCTGTCAAAATAATTGTCAGTATATTTTTTAGTTTTTGAGATTAAATATACATAAAAATGAGTTATTCTTATGTAGAAACGATAAATTATAATAGCATTTCTATTTTTATTTCGCCTATATAATTATAATTTGTTAATTTAAATAAATATATAAATAATAAATATGAAGTCAATTTAATTATGAGTAGCGCAAATCTCGGATGAGGATAAATTAACAGCCGTATGCATAGTCGATCGCCAGCGACTCGCCAGCGATTCGCTGGCGATCCGCCGGCGAAAGCCCAAAAAGCTGGCGGCTCGCCGGAGATTGTCACCAGAATGTCATTTCACGAAAGTTCTCATGTTCTTTTATAGGGAAAAATTTGATATTCGTTCATTATTTTTTGAGTTTTAAGAAATGAATCATGAATAAAATGCGAGAGATACCGGTGATATTCCCTATAAAAGAACATGAAAACTTTCGTGAAATGACATTCCGGTGACAATCTCCGGCGAGCCGCCAGCTTTTTGGGCTTTCGCCGGCGGATCGCTGGCGAGTCGCTGGCGATCGACTATGCATACGGCTGTTTGTCTTTTTTTTATTTCATAAATTAGTAAAAGTCATAAATTATTTTTAAATTAGTTATTTTATCTTAATAACCTAAAATATTTTTTAATATTTGTAGATTTTCGTTAGTGGGTCGTAGAAAAAATATACTGTATAACTCCAGTGGATTTTCCATATCCACTCTTGTTGCACAAACTATACTATTTACATTTAATTTGTTATTTTTATATCAAGGCGGATATTTTAAGAATTTAATTAACGAGTGATTAGTCAATTTTAAATTTTTTTTTTAATATGATTGTAAAATATATACACCCTAACATCGAAAATAGTTAATTGCTGTTTTGCTTTTATAAAATTATGTTTTCTTTAAACAAGTCGTATATTTGATGTTAACACAAAACAATAATCGATGTTCAAAGTTAAAAATTAAGATTTTTATGAATTTTAAATGTTTTAAATCATATTATGACTCTGGGGTCTATTCTGTAACAATTCCTTTATATTTAACGGCCTTTAAAAATATTGGCGGCCTTTAAAAGTATATTTGTATTCGTTAATTTACTTCTGTCATTATTTAAACAGATTTCTTTAAGATAGTCCTCTAATGTATTTTAAAGATCCGTTTAAATAATGACAGAAGTAAAGAAGAAAATATTTTTAAAGGCCGTTAAATATAAAGGAATTGTTACAGAATAGACCCCTCTAGGTATTAAAAATAATGCATTTACTGTTAAAAAATAATAAAATGTTTAAATGTGAAATAAGAGAAAATAAAAAAAATATATATATATACTTAGTATTTTAATTGCTTTTTATTGTCCTAATTACATATTTAATGGTCTATCGATCTACAAGGTGATTTTTAAGTAATTGTAGGTCCATAGAAGTATAGTAGACTTCAAAATGTTACGATTTGAGCAGATTTAATTTAATTATATATTTTAGATAATAAGACAGATACAGGGTGTTAAGGTGAAATTTATTTTTCTTAATAACTAACGTTTTTGGAGATTTATGATAAAAAATTTAAAATTGGTGTTTTTTGGGTATAAAAAATTATAATGCCCTGATCTATTTTATAGGGGACGCCACATAAGCCACAGTTGTTAAGCGGGAAACAAAGAAGTATATAATAAATTCCCCAAATACTTTTTACTACTTACCCTCATAAGCCTACCAATTAATATATCTAGTCATCTGCAAATCATTCTACAGAGTGGCCCAAAAGTCTGGAAACGGCCAATTATCTCGTACATATTGCTAGTCCTAATTGTACAAAATTTGGGAGGTCTTAAATAAATAAAACAGAAGTCTGGCAACGCCTAATTGTCTCATAAATTGTTTAATACAAACTATTTTCAACTACATTAAAACGTAACAATTGGAAGATTACACCATTTTTAACATAATGGTTACTTTATCAAGTGTTTAAAATGTGCTTCATTTGTGGGTTGACAGTACCCTAATCAATGATGCATTTACCATATTTCTCCGTGATTGTTTTATTTATTTAAGACCTTCCAGACTACATAAAATCATAAGTGTTGCATATGGTTGAACTCGTATTGAATAGGAGATTCCAATAATGACTTAATATACAGGGTGATCAATTTGAAAAACCAAAGTGACTAATAATATAAGAGAAACGGAAAATCTGGCAACATTGCAAATATCAAATCTGGAATCTCCGTATCCCAAAATAGGTATACCCCAAATTTTGTATAATTAGGACTAGCAATTTACGAGATAATTGGCCGTTTCCAGACTTTTGGGCCACTCCGTATACGTATAGTCATGTGCAAATAGTATTATACGCATAAACATAACTTACTACGGACTGTCCTTGTTTGTTTATTTAACAAAATTTACTATTCTTTTGCTGCTCTCGTCTCCACATTGTCTATTTTTGTATATAATTATTATTTATTTTTTCTTATTTTTATCATATTTCTTGCTAAAAAATATGGACAGAATTTTTGCCAATATAAATGGTAAATAAATTAATACATAATTGAGAAGGGGTCCGGAAATAAACAAAAAGACAACACAGGCACTTCACCTAGGTTTTTAGTTTGTTTTCGTGCTCCTCACCTAACAATTTGTATTATTATATAATGATAAAATTAATTTTAATTGAAATTGAATAAATATACATTAAACTTTTTTGTTAGTTAGTGCTATTATTATGACAAAAGTCATCAAGGCAGGTCAATTTAACAAAAAAAAATTATACTTATTATAATCGCATTTTAGAAATCAGCTGTATAATTCTTATTTGTGTGAAATATTAACGTAGTAAACATCTAGAGCTTGGGAATATTAGCGTCGTAGACGGGCGTCTAGAATTATTATTTTGACAGCTAAAAGTTCTTGTTTCAATAATTTATAAATTATGTCATAAAAAGCAGAAGATGCAGATACATAATTATTTTACGAATATGGACATATACACCGTGTCCCACGTAAGGCGGGCATTACAACTTTATGGAGAATAAATTAATTTGTATTTTCGCCATTTTCTGAGTATACATAATCGAATATGCTCTTTTCAATTAAAATAAAATGAACTCTGTGCAACTTCCGGTTATACCGGAAGTGACCACTAACTTCGTTATTTTAAAGGGAATACCCCATATTTTTTTTTAATTTTAGATTCAGCATGAAATTCTGTAAACAACGATACCCCATTTGCCTATTCTAGTTATAGCGGATTTGGCGTTATTCAGTTTTTTATAAACTTTTATATGCCGGCAGACATTTGCTTTTTTAAATTTACTTGTACATCGTTTGTTCGACTGTGTGTTTGGAAATTATTTTAAAAAATAAATATTTTAGACATGAAAATTTTTTTTATTTTAAATGGAAAATCCTGTATATTTTTATTTCATTTTGTTCAGAAAATTATTCTTCATTGATCTTCATTTGCACTATTAATTCCCTATAATTATCTCTCGCCAATTTTAAGAAAATTTAAATTTAAATTTTACGCATGCACCTACATAATATAGTATAGTTTTACATTTTAATTTTTATCTTAGTATGCCGTGGAAATATGCTAAACAACAATCTGTCAACAAACTGAATTGTCATATTTCTATGTATTTAAGTTGTGTATTTTTTGCGTTCAAAATATGGAAAATAATGAAGAATATACCAACCAAGATATTCTTAATTTATTTTATTCATGGAGAATGTAATCGAATCAAAAGTAGAACCTGCCGCATGTTTAATGAACGATACCCTCATTTACCACCAATGAACAGACAGAAATTTTATAGAATCGAAGCTAACTTTTTGAATAATTTTAAACAAAACCCGGGAAGAAACCGTCAACATTATGTCCGAGATGAAGAAGTTAATCTAATTAACGTATTAGGGTATTTTACTGCGTATCCTCACGCCTCCATTAGAATGGCTCAAGATAATTTAAATATTAGTCGAGGGTCAATACAACGAATTTTAGCACTAAATAAATGGCATCCCTATGCACAAAGAAAAGTTCATGAGTTGCGAGATGGTGATCAAATAAGACGAACTGAATTATGCGAATGGTTATTGGTACGAATTCAAGAAGATCCCGAGATTTTAAACAAAATTTTGTGGTCAGACGAGTCGAAATTTACACGTAAAGGGATCATCAATCGCAAGCAATGTCATTTCTGGGCAAACGAAAATCCACATTTTTATCGTGAAGCACAATTTCAGTACGAATTTAGTTTTAATGTGTTTGCAGTGATCGGTTTTGGAAGAGCTTTTTATTACATTTATAATGAAAGACTGACCTCAGAAAGATACATTAGAATTCTTAGAGAAGTAGTTGCCGACATTTTAAACCAGCTACCAGCTACCAGTTGGATGGTGCCCCAGCACATTCAACATACTATGTAAATCAAGAAATTACAGCACTCTTTGAAGACCGATGGATAGGTCCAAATGGTCCTTGGCTTTGGCCTGCAAGATCGCCAGATCTAACTCCTGTTGATTTTTTTTATGGGGTCATATTAAAAATTTAGTGTACTCTACCCAAATTAATACTAAAGAAGAATTAGAGCAAAGAGTTCGGAATGCCTTTAACGAGTTAGATGGTGAAATGATTCGTAAAGCAACAACTAATCATGTTGAAAAAAGATTGTTAAAATGTTTAGAAGCTAACGGGGAGCATTTGGAACATTTGATAAAATGATTTTTTTAAACCATGTGCTTTTAATAAAAATTGTTTTTAGTTAGTATGTACCTTATCATTAAAAAAATTTAAACTTTTTAAACGACATATTTTGTTGCAGAAAACTGTAAATGTTTTTAAAAGTACATCCCATCTACTACTTCTGGCTAAAATTTCAAGTATCCAACAGAAATAGTACCTGAAACAGTCGACTTTAAGAAAATGCCTACCG
The DNA here is from genome assembly GCA_927349885.1 of Psylliodes chrysocephalus. Lineage (NCBI taxonomy): Eukaryota > Metazoa > Arthropoda > Insecta > Coleoptera > Chrysomelidae > Psylliodes > Psylliodes chrysocephalus. The sequence continues at coordinate 34,554,538 of OV651818.1, read as the reverse complement.
GCGCGACGACTAAAAATTAAAAAAAAATGAATAACGCCAAATCCGCTATAACTAGAATAGGCAAATGGGGTATCGTTGTTTACAGAATTTCATGCTGAATCTAAAATTAAAAAAAAATATGGGGTATTCCCTTTAAAATAACGAAGTTAGTGGTCACTTCCGGTATAACCGGAAGTTGCACAGAGTTCATTTTATTTTAATTCAAAAGAGCATATTCGATTATGTATACTCAGAAAATGGCGAAAATACAAATTAATTTATTCTCCATAAACTTGTAATGCCCGCCTTACGTGGGACACGGTGTATACAACATTATTACTATGGGGCACAATGGAACAATGGGTTTATAAGAATCCAATAAATACTCGCTCCCAAGTTAGGAAAGATATCCATGCAGCAGCAGGTTTTTTCAACCAATGGTTTTATTAAATATAAGACGATTTTACATGAAACGTATGGATACATGTATTGAAGAGAATTGACATATCGGACACTTATACACTTTTTCATAAATTGACAGGCTTGGTGACTATTATTTCGAATAAAAAAAGCGTTCAAGATGCAAGACTATGTCTCTACCCCCTTAGATATACCAGACCTTCTCACTGACAGCTATTGTTTGACAGGTCGTTGGAATGCCTAATTGGTTATAGTAAGAGAGCCAGCCCACTGCAAATTACGACCGCCATCTGATAACAAAATTAAATATGCTCTAAAGAGATGTAACAACATTGTACTTTACCAAATTACACCTGTGCCAATCTCTAATCCTGAGCAAAGTGGTTAAAAAAAATTATTTTATATTCAACAAATCACATAATGAAAATTACAATCCTAATTCATTGTGAACCTAGCTTTTAAACCTGAATTATTATTATTTTTACCTACCTTTTGCAGATAGTCAATTATAAACCATAATCTTAGTAGTTTTTCTGTCGTTTCTATGGCAACCTGTAAAAATGAATCACGACAATAGGCATACAAATAACTTTTTAAATTAGCAAAAATTGATTCATATTTTTAATGATTTTTACCTACTAATCGTGTGTAGATATTTTTGTGTGATGTTAAGAGGAAGAAAATGTTTCCTGTTAACGATAAATATATTAAGATATATTTGAATATGTTATTATCTGGAAAACTTTAAGGGCAAACAAAATTAGCGCTGTCATGCCTTATGTGATTTTTTTAATATAATTTTTTTTAACCACTTTGCTCATGATTGGGATTGGCACAGGTGCCATTCGATAAAGTACAATGTTTTTACAAGCTTTTGGGGTATATTTTATTTCATTATCAGATGGCGGTAAAAATTTGCGGTGGGCGCTTGGGCTATTATAATTTATTTCTGTATGCGCCAGGGATACAAATCCAAGTTGCGCAATGTATAAACTGGAACATTGAGATCAAAAGTGCCGACGCAGAGTGAGCGAACTGATTCTTTAGCTATAAACTGTGGCCTTACGGCCCTTACTGTAAAAATATTGTTTTCAAAGACGCCTACTACGTTAATATTTCACGCAGTGAATTATATAAATGATTTCTAAAATGAGATAATATTGAAAACTTTTGGAGTTAACTTTTTTTGTCAAATATTGACTCTCTTTAATAAATTGCGCTAATAACTTAACAATGTATATTTATGAAATGTAGTGCCCCTTACAAAATAGGTCGACGATATTACGAAATTATAATTTTTCATACCCAAAAACCACCAATTTTAAAAGTTTCCTTATAAATTTTCAAAAACATGAGATTTATTGGAAATAATACATTTTTAATATTCTGTATCTGCGTTATAATAATAATAATACTCTCCCTAATTCACCCCCTTACGAGTGAATTTCAACCCCTGAAGTCGACTGAACGACTTGTGTGGCGCTCCGGGGCGACTTAAAGATGATTGATGGTGCCATTTGACTTACAGGTGAGGAAAACCCGGAAAACCTCACCCACCATCATCGAGACGGTAATGTATGGCGAATTTTTTTAATCTGCATGTCATATCAACAGAAATTGAATTTCTATTAATACGCCACACATCAAATCCTAAACCGAACCATGCAATTTAATTAAAAATCCACATGGTCTGGTCTGGGATTCGAAACCCAGCAGTCTCAGACTCATAAACTTGCCTATAAATGAATATAACCGCGATAGACCCCTACACCACCGTCCCTATCAAGACAAGTTGGCTCAAATCGTAATATTTTGAAGTCAAAATTTTACTATACTTCTTATTTTTCTATGCTTTTATGTACAATTACTTATTAGGACCACCCTGTATATGACAAATTTTTTCGGGACAACCTGTATGTCTTCTATGTTTTAAAATGACATTTAATTATTTTTGACAACTATGACAGCCATTGCCATGGTGAGGTTTTGTTTGTCAACAAATAATATGTAGGGGTAACTTTAGAAACCTCGCACGGCGCTTCTGGATCACATACTTATTGTTTGACGTCATGACTATTCCCCTGAAGGAGAAAAGGGAAATTTGCGGTTTGGGTCATCCCTATTTTTATTCATTATCCGGTTCTATAAAATTTAACTGTTCATTCAAAAAATCGACCAATTGAGATGCAGTAACACTTTCTACAAATACTTTCCCCATGCTTTTTCCTATTCTCACAGCCAGTACGTGTTTACACGTAATGGCGTTTTTCATTTCTAAAACTTGATACCTAAAAATACTGCAGTGGCAAAAGTTTATATTGTCAAAAATTGTATATTGCTCTTTGCTAGTAACAATTTTAAAAATGTTTCTCAAGTTATTCGCCAACTTATATTCTGTGATACAACATTTATCCAGTAGTTCTGCAGCAAGAATAAAATGCTCTCCAAAAAATGAGTGTAAAATTTCAAGATCTGTATTACTAACTAAAAAAAAAAAATATGATTGATTATTCATATTCTAAGAAATAAAAGGACATAATTTTTAACAGAACTTCTTAAAACTGTTAGAATTTACTTACATGCACCAGTGTCACCAAAATTTTGTTGAGCCTCAATTAAAGAATCAAATCCTAATTTTGGAACTAAACTTTGCTCCATAGTAAGTTTTAACTGTGATCATAGGTATGACTGATATATAAAATTATAAAAGGTCTGTGATTAATTTAAAATCAGGGCTGTTTAAAATTTACATTTCTTATTCTAACCTCAATTTTTGACCCGTGTCTAGAGTTACATTTCCGTGACACAATTAAAATCAAATTAAGTAATAAATATTTTTTTATTGTAACTATGTAGGTAACTAATATAATTTTAAATGTCCAGTAATTTTATCCAAAACACTCTTGGGTGCTGGACCTATGGCTATAACAGTTCTGGTTCCTGGTGCAACTTGCGTTTGCCCAGCATCTCTAACAATACTTGATAACACATTTAATTCTTTTGCTTTTCTATCCACTGAGAGCAGTTCTTCTTCAGAATCTAGTCGGACAGCTATTTTTGTACCTCCTAAAAATATAAAAATACAATTAAAAAAAATAATTTTATATTTTTACCACATTACCACTTTCAAAATCACAGTTTACTTACCAAACTTTAACCAATTTTGCAAAATTTTCGGTCTCTGTTTGAAGGCTTTGGCATAGGCAGCTACTGCTGCATGTCCACATTGTGCAGCTACTTTACCTTTTTGCATTTTTAAATCATTTCGTACTCCCATTATTAACCTATATTCATCTTTGGGGTCTTTAAACTAAAATTATGACTATATATTAAGAATGTTTTTTTTAATAAACAACAATTTAACCTCATATCTTTCTTCCATTCCGTTTTTCCATATTTCTTCTTTTGGTTTATGTCTAAATTTGGAAATAAAGTATACAGAAGTTGCGCCTAGTACTGTTCCTGCACCAAATATTGTTAAATATGTACTACTTGTTACTGTTCCCATATTTCTTTTTGAAAATTTTGCAAATTTTAGTAGTTGATTTTGGATTTGGCTATCATTCCGCATACCGTTAACTTAAAAAAAAAGGAGTAACTCGTCTTCTTTTCCATGCACGTAGATGGTCTACTATGACAGAGACAACTGCTAGTTGTCTCTGACTATGCTATTAGCTAACTATTCTTCCTCCATTCAGCAAATTCACCTATTAGGCATTCCAACGACCTGTCCAAATGGCTACCAGTGGGTAATGACAGTTTAGATATGGCAACCCTGTTGTCATGTTGTCATTAACAGGGTCAATGATACATATATAGTTATATAGATTGCTCAAAACTGGTCGTTTACGAGCGGCCATATTGCCTGGCAAATATTTATTAATTTGAATCGGTTTAGCAAAAATGTGTTTTAAAACCAATTTTTAGCCTTTAGATATTAAAAAAAAATAATTGCTTACATTTTTACTTCAAGGCATAAGCTTATGTTTATTTTGAAAAATATGGATGATCAATCTATGTAAATATCTATTTCATTGACCTTGTCAAATCACCAGGCCTACAGGGTTGCCATAATTTTGCCATATCATAACCCGTCAGAACCCACTGGTAGCCATTCAGTTTGGAATGCCTAATTGGGATCTAAAATTAAGATCGCAGCGCCGTCTGTACTTAACATTTAAACTAACTGTTATGGCTTGTTATTGTTTACATTTTTGGCTCTATCAAGCTAGCGGGCACTCTGTGGCGGCACCATACAAGATCTGGTGGGTTTTTTGTAGCTTTTTTGTAGCTTTTTTGTTACGCTATTTGCGAATTTGTAGCTTTGCCCAGGTCCGAAAAAACAGCGGATCCGCTAGCTTCAATTTCCATAAATTCCATAGTAGCGGCACAGATTCAGACCCAGCTGGTTTTTCGTAACTTTTTTGTAGCTTTTTTGTTACGCTAGTCTCCCTTTTGTAGCTTGTACTGAACCTGAGAAAAGCGCGGATCCGCTAGCTTAGCGGATATTTGTGGCGGCACCAGCTCGGACCAGGTTCATTTTTTGTAACTTTTTTGTAGCTTTTTTGTTACGCCTGTCTCCATTTCGTTGCGAGGCCTGAACGTGAGTAATAATCGTTTCTCCATGAGCGCGAGAGAAAAGTGCGTTAATTTAAAATCAAGTTTCGGCCTCTACAAATAATATGTGCAACTCGATAGTGTGACTATCTGTTGATAGATGGCACCAGTATTGCATTTCACGAATTATGGCCATCTTCCATTTAATATATTTTTGAGAAATTTAGATATAATCTCAAAATCGGACATTTGTTTTTAAATGTTTTTTAGTGTTGTTTATGTATTTATACTTTTGTTGAATCAAGAATATTCTTCCATCTTTTTTGAATGATTTCCTTAACCAATCGTTTTGCAGTATTTATGGACCAGTGTTTAATTCTGTCGGATCACAACTATACAGTGTGTTCCATCTCAGACGAGCCACCCCGTATATTTCTTATCCCATAGTAATTGGAAAAATTTCTCGAAACACGTCGGATGATTTTCTTTGGGGGACATCGATCTTTTGACGTATATTTAAGGCTTGAACCAGCAACCCAGACAACACACCAAATCCCAGAGATATCCACAGAATATCTTTTGTGGATATCCAATATATCCACAGGATATCAGAAATATTCCGTGGATCTAATATGGATATCCAAATATGTCCGTCTATATCCAGAATATAGAAGCTATCATATGGATATCCAGCAAAATATCTAATGAGTATCTTTCAGACAATACAAAAAATCCCAAAAAATTAATTTTAAATATCTGAACGGTACTATTAGCCACAATGGCGTAATTTTTTTAATAATTTGCTATATAATTACTATTATTTATGGACATTTGCATGTCTATAAATTACAGCTCATGGATATAAAATAGATATCCACCATGGAACCCCTATGAGGGGGCGCTTCAACCCCTCAAAATGGAATGGGGAAGAAGGGTTGAGTGATACATCATTTGTAAGGTCTTGAAAGCCTCTTTACAACGGTGTATGAAAAAAATCACATTCTTAAAAAAAATTAATTGTTTTATCACGTGAAATGATCGAAGAAACGTGATAAACACCTTCTAAGAACAAAAAATGAAGGCAAGATAAGAAAATGTTTTGATTTTTTTTTTATTTATTAGTTCGAGAGAATTTATTATTGCATGGAAATCAATGGAACACAAATTGAACATTTCATTTAAAAACGCAGTTTTGATTTTTTTGATTGTAAGCATGATAAAACAATTGATTTTTTTAAGAATGTGATTTTTTTCATACACCGTTGTAAAGAGGCTTCCAGGACCTTATAAAAGTATCACCCAACCCCTCTTCCCTATTTAATTTTGAGGGGTTGAAGCGCCCCCTTATAGGGGGTTGCTCGTTCAAGAAAATCATCAGACGTGTTTCGGGAAATTTTTCCAATTACTACCCAGACAACACACCAAATCCCAGAGATATCCGCAGAATATCTTTTGTGGATATCCAATATATCCACATGATATCAGAAATATTCGGTGGATCTAATATGGATATCCAAATGTCCGTTTATATCCAGGATATAGAAGATATCCTAATGGATATTCAGCAAAATATCTAATGGGTATCTTCCAGAAAATACAAGAAATCACAGAGATATCCACAGAACATATTTTGTGGATATTCAATATATCCAATATGGATATCCAACCAAATGTCCATCTATATCCCAGGATATAGAAGATATTCGGATATTCAGCAAAATATTTTATGGGTATCTTTAGTAGAGGTACATAAGTAACCAATGATTATTGAATAACGTCGAAAGAAAATAGCAGAGATAAAAAATATTTTCAACACTCAAAATATTTTCAACACTCTGCCTTTGATTTTGCCCACTAAGGAGAAAGTCATCCTTATTAGGACTCTTCAGCAATATACGAAAATTCTCGACTCCAGTCTCTAATGGAGTCTGGAGGACAAAAATTTCGATCGAACTCAATTACGGCGGGTCGAGCATGAGTAGATGCGATAGTGGTATCGCCATCTATACTTAGTAAGCAGAATCAAATAACATCTAGTGGATATCCACGATGGTTTGCGTTCGCGCCTAGACTGATATATTTAGTGGATGTTCATGGGATATTGAATACACCTTAAAAAAATTAATTTTAAATATCTGAACGGTACTATTAGCCACAATGGCGAGCACAATGGCGTAATTTTTTAATAATTTGCTATATAATTACTATTATTTATGGACATTTGCATGTCTATAAATTACATTTCATGGATATAAAATAGATATCTACCATGGACTGGACATTCAGTGGATATTGGGATGTTCAGTAGATATCCAAAGGATTTGGTGTGCTGTCTGGGTATGGGATAAGAACTATACGAGGTGGCTCGTCTGAGATGGAACACCCTGTATATAGTGAGAATAGGTAATTGCTTGGTAGCTATTACCACCGGTGTGAAGTTAGCAGTAAGTTTTTAGCAGTAACAAGTATTAGAAATTAAAAATTTAAAAAAACCGACTTCAAAAACGTTCCAAATTTATATGGGACCACCCCGAGGTACCCCCTTACTAACAAAAAAAATCATATAAATCGGACAAGGTGGTAAAAGCATTATCGCTAAACATACATAAAAAATGAAGAGTTTGAGGATTTTCTCATGGACCCAATTATTAGATTTTGACCAAATATATATGGGACCACCCCTGAAGTACCCCCTTTCTAACAAAAAAATAATCATTGAAATCGGACACCGTGTTAAAGAATTATCGCTGAACATACATAAAAAAAATATCCCAACGAATTGAGAACCTCCTACTTTTTTGAAGTCTGTTAAAAATAACCGAAAACACCCAATCGGGAAAATAGTGGCGTCCGGCATGCAACTATTTTAATAATCTTGCCAATATGTATTTTACATTAATATCGGACAAATAATTAATATACATACCGTTGAAAATGTCCGATTTTAAGATTATATCTAAATTTCTCAAAAATATATTGGATGGAAGATGGCCATAATTCGTGAAATGCAATACTGGTGCCATCTATCAACACATAGTCACACTATCGAGTTGCACATATTACTTGTAGAGGCCGAAACTTGATTTTAAATTAACGCACTTTTCTCTCACCTCATGGAGAAACGATTATTACTCACGTTCAAGCCTCGCAACGAAATCGAGACAGGCGTAACAAAAAAGCTACAAAAAAGTTACAAAAAAATGAGCCGGGTCCGGGCTGGTGCCGCTACAAATATCCGCTAAGCTAGCGGATCCGCGCTTTTCTCTGGTTCAGTACAAGCTACAAAAGGGAGACTAGCGTAACAAAAAAGCTACAAAAAAGTTACGAAAAACCAGCTGGGTCTGAATCTGTGCCGCTACTATGGAATTTATGGAAATTCAAGCTAGCGGATCCGCTGTTTTTTCGGACCTGGGCAAAGCTACAAATTTGCAAATAGCGTAACAAAAAAGCTACAAAAAAGCTACAAAAAACCCACCAGGTCTTGTATGGTGCCGCCACAGAGTGCCCGCTAGCTTGATATAGCTTACATTTTTGAGTTTGTAAACAAACAGCCCATAAAAAGTATTTAGTTTATATTGGTGCTATTTTAAGGAAAACATATTGTTGTTAATTTTTAGTGATTAGACACTTTTATTTCAATAGTTTTTAGGTTAAATTAAAATGTATATTTTTATTTGGTAAGTACCTAATTCCCTATTAATTTTGTTTTTGAGTTACTTTCATTCATTTATGTTAATTTAAGATATTTGTGTTATCTTTTAATAAAATATTAATATATTTATTCTATTTTTAGTGAGATGTCTGAAATAAGGCTAAGTTTAATAGAACTTATGAAGTATATTGGTGCAGTTGAAAATTCCAGGACTGTTATTAAAGAAGATGCTATTTTAAATGTAGGCCACATAGTTTTCATGTGGAAAGAATGAATTTGGTGATAAACATATACGTAATCAAAGTATGTGAACTCAGCTGAGTTTTGTTTATAAATACGGGCCATAGTTCAGTGGAAATATGGCGAATTTGCATTATCGATTTTTCATTCGAAATAATACAAGACGCTACTTTAAATTTCTATCTCTTTATGTCAACAAATATGTAACACGATGATTTTAATAAAACGTATGCACATACTTTGATTACTATACGAGGCAAGAGAGAGGTCCGACACGCCCAACATAGGGCGCGGCCATTTTGAACCCTGTGACACAGTTTACGGCTAAAGAATCAGATCGCTCACTCTGCGTCGGCACTTTTGATCTCAATGTTTCAGTTTATACACTGTGCAACTCGGATAATACAATATATGACAACCGCCTATAATAAAACAGCAGTCTTCTGCGTATCCTGAATTTGTATCCCTGGAGTGGATGTTATTTTGGAACTTTCAACTGGTCCGAGTGAGCTTTAGCAATAAAATGTGACTTCAAAAATAATATTCACTGACACTGACAGCAGCAAGCAAAATATCAGGTGCGTTTTAATCATCCGCTATTGCTTCCGGAAGATCATGGAGGAAAAGCTTGGAAACGCAACGACCGCAGAAACGATGGCGTCATCTAGCGTCTCAGATGTTAATACAGGTCTACGTCGTTTGTAGAGAGACCTGTTATAAATCTGATGTGTCCAACACATGACTTTCCTATCTAGTTATTATAGGCTTTTTCCGGTTATTTTGTACAACCTATTCTAGCACCTCTGTAAATATTTATAGGTTAATCTTATATATACATTTTCCACATACTCGAAAATTCTGAAAAATTTAAATTTTATAATTTTCCTCCATTTTTTCCATTATGGTCCATTTTAGAGAAATCATGTAAAAAAAAACAAAAAATGTAGAGATCGATATGGCAAACCAAACATTAATTTTTACATTTTGTAAAATTTCTCGAATACGGGCCATTTTAGGAAAATTTTGCATAAAACAAAAATTATAGAAAATAATATTAGAAGTTACTTTTATATAAAAAATTTTCTTCTCCAAACGTAAATAACGGATATATTCTATAAAATATGAAAACGGCCTCCCATAAAGTACTCCCCCAGATGTTCCGCCATCGTCCAAAATCTAATCATTTCACCTCAGGCCGAAATGAAACTTAAGTTTAAAATTTAATGTTTTTTCCTTTATCCGTTTTTGAGTTTTCTTAAAAATTCCAAATTTACACATTTTCTCAAATATCTTGAATACGGTCCATTTTAGAGAAATTATGTATTGAATCAAAATTATAGAGAATTATATTACAAACAACTTTTATTTGAACAATTTTTATAAAAAATGTTTTTTTTTACATTTTGTCAAATTTCTCGAATACGGACCATTTTAGGAAAATTTTGTATGGAACAAAAATTATAGATAATAATATTGTAAGTAATTTTATTTGAACAATTTTCTTCTTCAAACGTAAATAACGGATATATTTCATAAAATATAAAAATGACCACCAATAAAGTACCCCCCAAATGTTCCGACTCTGCTCAAAATCTAATCAGTTCACTGCAGGCCGGAATAAAGCTTAAGTTTAAAATTTGGTGTTTTTCGTTGTATCGGTTCATGAGTTATGGTGGATACACACACACATACACACACACACACACACACACACACACACACACACACGCACGCACACACACCCACACATACACACACACACAAACACGCACACGCATACACACACACAAACACAAACACGCATACACATACACGCACGCACGCACGCACACACACACACACACAGACAGACATCAGACATTATCCCGAAAATAGTCAAAACAGATTCAGGGGACCCCAAAACGTAAAAATCCGTCGAAAACTGGAGGTCGAAAAAAATCATGATTCCTATACTTTCCTCATCTGTATACAGATAGGAAAGTAAAAACGTTTGTAGCTTTACCAGACCCCAGGAGATTTTGGTCTTCGTCCTGATTCGTTCCCGAATTTGCTTTAAGTGGAGGCCTCATAAAATTGTTAACGATATTTAGTTTAAAAGCTGCTTTGAAACCCCTAACAGTATGGTTTCGATTATAACCCCCTTTCTGCCTATAGACAGAAATTTGATTTTCTAATGTATCCTGAATTAGCCTTCATGTTAATACATATTTAAGTTGTGTTTGCGTAATAATGTAGGAATAAAACTCTTTAACAGCATTTATTGTAAGAAGAAAACCATCGAATCAATCCGGTCTTGTTAATTTACCTTTGGCAGTTTGTTTAGCTACATTCTTTAAAAGTTCGTATCCTTGTGTAACAGCATTAATCACCTCTTTATTTTCAATACAGTACGATCGGTTACAAGGTTTTGAACTACCTATATACAGAAGAAGTATTTAAGGCATCAAATAGATTGTTTATTGTTTCAGTAAAATAGGCTGTGTTTTCAGCCGTTATAGAAACTAGTTTTAAAGTTCTTGTTGCTGTTTTAATGGCTGCATCTACAGAATGGCTAAATAACTGGGTAGCGAGCTTTACGCTCATTTTTTCAAATGCATTTTGGAAAAGATGTTTTGGAGTGATTTTTAATAAAGCTTTCCAGATTTGCTACGTTGGTCCAGTTCATAAACTCTTTTAACATCAGCAAATCTGATAAATTTGCCATTGAAGATAAAATCACCTTGTAAAAAATTATTTCTTATGTATTTTACTAGGTGCGGCACATCAAAAAATGCAAAGTAATTATTTTCTCCTATGGCAAATTTTGGGTTATCTACAGTAATTCCCAAAGATCTGTAGACTGTTTGGTTAACTCTAGATAAATCACACACTATCCCTATAGGTTCCAAACTTGAGCCTAGAATATGTGTTAAACCTTCAATAATAATAGTTTCGAGGGATTCAGCATCGATACCGTTTTGGGTCAAAAAAAAGCTATTGGAATTTTCCATTGGGAAAATACACCTCTTATCATTAAGACCAAATAAGCTTGTCCGGCAAAAATGGCTTTCTTTTGTTGTTTCCGACGACTTCGATTTCAATGACATCTAATTTTCTATTATATTCGATGGTTTTCTTAATTGCCATCTCATCGAACAACAGAATTCATTTTTTGTCCTCGTTTGTCATTGTCACTGATTTAATTCAAATACTTTTAAATATCCGATATCAGGGTTCATAAAATATCACGCAACTTCGTTTGTTTGTTCTATTATATTATTCAGTTATTTTAAAAGCAGAAACCTTGCAAGAATTTAAGATTTTGACTGAGAAGAATTCGCATACCTCATCCCAGTCTGTTTACAAGATCGTTGAAGTGAAAAAGAGAAAACCTGTAATATATCTATGATACTATAAAAAGAACATTATATTACGCCGATTGATACTACAGCATGGCGACATGTGGTGATCGAAAACAGAGCGCGAAAATAAATTTAATCAGCTCATGGCCAATTATCCATATTCCACCCCACAATACGTCACGCGCGAACTCTTATCATGTAATATATCTCAAAGTTGACAACAACAAATGCGAATTAACCAAAGGCGAAGAGTAATAAAACACAACGATTCTGTTTACTCAGTTAATTTATAAAATATTAATTATATAAGATCTTTTTGAGTTTCAACCAGTAGAGACCGAAATAATATTAAATTTCATTCTCTTGAACTTATAGCGTAAGTTACGAATAAAAGCATTCGTAAAGTATTATAAAAATTGCAAAATATTATTATACGTTAAATAATGTAATTTAATATATTTTATATATTTGTATAGAATAAAAAATTAAGTCATCTTCTATTTCAAGTAAAAAAAAGACATATTACAATAGCCGACAGCAACAAAATCAAGAAAAATTTGTAAGGAAAACTAAGTATTTTCTTCAAGTTTCTTTCATAGATAAGTCAGAAAACATGTAAATTAATATATGTTGTGAAACATTTGTTAAATACATTATTTAAAAGACTGATTTATAGATTTTAATATTTTAGTAGCTTAGTTGATATTCTTGGGACAATTAATTATTTTAGAAAATATATACCCATTATATAAATATAATGCTTTAACCTAACTTTTTCTAATAAAACACTTTTTTAAATATACTGAAATATTGCAAATTCTATATTGAAAACAAAATTATCTCATGTAATAAATATTCCCACTTTCCACAATCGAGCAATACTTTCAAATCTATCTCCTACCCCTTATTCCGTATCTGTCCAATTTTCAATACTAGGTAGACGAGGAAGACAATATCGTCTGTCCCTCGGTACGAACACGGAACGTCTTGAAAAAGGATATTGTAGTCTTATTTTTCTAGGATTAAACCAAAATACCTATTTATACAAATTTCTTACTATTGTCAGCGATCAGCGGAGCAATAACTCTTAACAATATTACGAAAATCAGTTTTCCTTACTTTGACATATTTTTAAATCCCATGAACACAATACAGAGTGAAATAAAAATGGCAATAACTTGCATTAAGTTTATTCTGCCATCTATTTTAAACTAGCAAAAGCTCCATCCGTCTCTACATAATAATGGTCTCTAGCTTAAAACGACTCAAATAGACTGTCCACCTGGGGGTCGATTCTCGACTTTTATTCCCATGGGAAAATAAAATTTTCCCATGGGAATTCAGTTTTCGTATTCTCGGCATAAGCGGTGGAATATTTTCCAATGAGAAGTATGGGAAAATATTCCCCTGCTAGCGAGCATTGGAAATTGTGTTTTCCAATGGGAATTGTACTAGAGTTTGCGCATTAAAGTCGAAAATTTGACGAAAGACCACGCGAAAGACTAAGACATAACCAAAGATTATTGGATATCTTGGATTTTTGGTGAAATTGTAGTTAAAACATGTTTTTTGTGTATTTATAAATTGATATTATTTTATTTATGTGGGTATATTATTTTTACCTCTTTCACTAAGAAACTGATTTTCTTAAATTAGTTAGAAATTGTGGGAGCTGCTAAGGGACTGGCAAATAGGTAACGCAAATTGAGAAATTTGTAGTAAATTTAATAAGACCTTTTCGAAAATTTTATTATTTCCGTTAACGAAAGAATTTCTTATATATATATAGTTTCTCGAAACTTTCGTTGCTCTTCTATACAAAAGCTACTTTTTCTTTTTTCAATATGTGAAAAGAAAAACTAAAAATAACTCGATAAGTTTTAATTATATACATAATCGAATATTTTCACTTGTCCTCGGTCAAGCTAGCGATTGCTCGGCACGGCATCTGCTCCAGCGCAGAGGCTCGGCAGGTAATCGGTTACCCAAAAACCACAACAAATACAAATAATACCAACAGTAAATTTTAAAATATCTTTAATGTTATTGGTTATTTCGAAATATTCGTAAACTTAATATCAGACATACGTGAAACTATTATTTCCATGGGAATGTCTATTCCGACAAGTTCGAGAATTGCATAACCTATTACCATGGGAATATAAGTAGTGGAATCTTTTCCCATGGGAAAATTTTCCAATGAACTCGAGAATCGAGCCCCTGGGGGTCGATTCTCGACTTTTTTCCTATAGGAATTTGGTTGATTTTCCTATAGGAAAGTAGGTTACGTATTCTGGGGGTCGATTCTCGACTTTTATTCCCATGGGAAAATAGAATTTTCCCATGGGAATTCAGTTTTCGTATTCTCGGCATAAGCGGTGGAATATTTTCCAATGAGAAGTATGGGAAAATATTCCCCTGCTTGCGAGCATTGGAAATTGTGTTTTCCAATGGGAATTGTACTAGAGTTTGCGCATTAAAGTCGAAAATTTGACGAAAGACCACGCGAAAGACTAAGACATAACCAAAGATTATTGGATATCTTGGATCATAGAATCTTGGATTTTTGGTGAAATTGTAGTTAAAACATGTTTTTTGTGTATTTATAAATTGATATTATTTTATTTATGTGGGTATATTATTTTTACCTCTCTTTCACTAAGAAACTGATTTTCTTAAATTAGTTAGAAATTGTGGGAGCTGCTAAGGGACTGGCAAATAGGTAGGTAACACAAATTGAGAAATTTGTAGTAAATTTAATAAGACCTTTTCGAAAATTTTATTATTTCCGTTAACGAAAGAATTTCTTATATATATATATAGTTTCTCGAAACTTTCGTTGCTCTTCTATACAAAAGCTACTTTTTCTTTTTTCAATATGTGAAAAGAAAAACTAAAAATAACTCGATAAGTTTTAATTATACATAATCGAATATTTTCACTTGTCCTCGGTCAAGCTAGCGATTGCTCGGCACGGCATCTGCTCCAGCGCAGAGGCTCGGCAGGTAATCGGTTACCCAAAAACCACAACAAATACAAATAATACCATAACAGTATATAAATTTTAAAATATCTTTAATGTTATTGGTTATTTCGAAATATTCGTGAACTTAATATCAGACATACGTGAAACTATTATTTCCATGGGAATGTCTATTCCGACAAGTTCGAGAATTGCATAACCTATTACCATGGGAATATAAGTACTGGAATCTTTTCCCATGGGAAAATTTTCCAATGAACTCGAGAATCGAGCCCCCAGAGTTAAAAAATCGTATAAATACGATTTAAATCGTACGGTTGGCAACACTGGGACAGGAAGTAGACGTGGACAGTGTTGCCGTTTCGGTACAATTGTACTGAATTCAGTACAAAAAAGGTTCATTCAGTACGCAGGTACTACATTTTAAAAACTATATCCCATTTTCAGTACGAAATTGAATTGAATACTATACGAACCGAAATAAAATACGAATACGTAAATATACATAAGAAAAATGAACGCAATCACGGTACAGTAGACATACCCACAACTTTGGCGAAGGTCCCCAGTAATCTATTTAACAAAGAAGTAAAATCAACTGAGCTAAAATTAGTAATGTTTGCTATGGAGCACAATCTACCATTCGTACTATTTGAACATTTACCCAAATTTATTTGCTCTCCCAGAAAAATCTGTCTTAAGGCTGTATATGTCACGATACTAAATTAAGTACTAAATTTAGAACTAAATTAATGCATTTTTTAAGTACTAAAAAAATTCACGTTGCAAACAGCAAATTTAGTACTAAATTTAGTGCTAAAAAAAGTCATTAATTAAGTACTAAAAGTGCGCCGAAATGTTGCGCAGAAGTTTTTCATAGAAAAAGTTGACACGACGGTATTTTCTGTACCCTTTTATTTTTAATTAGCGACAATTTTACATTATCGCCTTGAATAAAGTTCGCTTGTTTGATTTTGTTGGTTTTATTGTGTTTTTTTCGTGGTTTTTATGCTGTATTTGGTTGTTGTCAAGTCAACTAGTGTCAAATTGATAATAAAAACACCATTTACTTGTCTGTTTTACACATAATATTTCATTTCTCTGTTAATTTTACGTATTAATACGTCAATGCGCGTGCGCCTATAGTAAATTTAGTACTAAAAATTGGTATCGTTGCAAACGGAAAAAAAATTTTTTAGTTCTAAATTTAGTACTAAATTAATAACTTAATTTAGTGCTAAATTTAGTACTTAATTTAGTATCGTGACATACAGCCTTTACAATCAGTGAAATGCTCTCGAACTAAAGCGGCAAGTCTAGTGAATAACAAGATTGGCCCTTTTTCTCAGGCTGCCTTAGCAGATATTTTAAAAAAGTGTTTTTACTTTATTATAATAGACGAGACTACCGACATCTCAGCAAAACATGTTTAGTTATTATAGTAAGATATTTTAGCCAAATAGAAAAAAAGGTTCTTTGGACTAATAGAAGTGGTATCAGCGACAGCGGATTCCATATTTAAAGCCGTAATCAGTCTTATTGAAAAACTTAATATTCCCATAGCGAATATTATTGGATTTTCTTCCGATAATGCGTCTATTATGATGGGCCATATTAATGGTGTAAAAGCCAAATTTATGGAGATTATCCCAAACATATTTGTTATGGGATGTATTTCGCACTCCATGCATTTATGTGCATCAAAAGCCTGTGCAAAATTGTCGAACGAAGTAGAAGATTTTGCACGAAATATTTATAACTACTTTGCCCACAGCGCAAAAAGACAACATGACTTTAAAGAGTTTCAGCAATTTGCTGAAGCAGAACCTCACAAATTACTGAGACCTTGTCAAACAAGATGGTTGTCTTTAGAGGCTGTGGTCAATAGAATCTTAGAACAATGGGATGCCCTAATCCTATATTTTCAAAGTGAAGCTTTGTTAGAAAATGTTTATGGAGCACAAGAAATTTTAAATTCTTTGACAAACATAAAATTTAAAATATATTTTCGATTTCTGCAGCATATTCTTAAAATAGTTTGTAAAATGAATTTGGAATTTCAGAGCGAATCACCCAGAATTCATAAACTACTACTATATCAATGTATTTTAGGACCATTAGTAATTTTTTTTTAAATCCGAAGTGATGACTAAAATTGAAATTGCTAGAATAAATCTTTAAAATCCCGATTATTTTAAGACTCTCGATGATATATATTTCGGTGCAAATTTTGAGATGGAACTCAATAAGAACATCCATAAATTATCAAAACCGGAACTAGAACAAATCAAACTAAATTGCCTTAATTTTTATATAGTTCTATGTAGTGAAATTAGAACGAGGGTTGATTTTAAAAATGAAGTTCTAAACGAAATCTCAAAAATTCTTAATGTAGACAGAATATTTAAAGAAAATAAGCCACCCATAACTCCGTTAGTAACAAAATTTCCAAATATACCTAACGATTTGATAGAAAACATAAATTTGGAATGGCGGCTGCTCTGTAATTTTAATACCGATCAGGAGAAAAATAACTGTTTCGAGTGGCAACCCTCTGAAAGTCTTATTAATTTTCAAAAGGAAAATAAGAACTCATAATTTTCGTTCTTTTTCATATATTTTATTAAAATGCATTTTATTTTACTTAGAATAAGCTTACTGTGTAGTATTCTATTGAAGAGTTGAAATCTTTAAGTTGATGTAAGTTTACTATCTGTAGTGTAGTATTATTCTGTATTATACTGTTCTTGTGTATTTTCATGAATAAAAAAGTTCACATTTGAATTCAAATATTTTGTCTTCTAACCATCTAAGCATTTTGGAAAGCTTAGTTCAATTGATTTATTGTAAAAAAACTCAATTTCAAACTGAACCAATCCAGTTCCGACCAAAAAAGTACATTTTGACCAAATTCAGTACATTTTTAAGATAATTATTGTCAGTATGTTTTTAACACTTGCTGCGGCAACACTGAGAGAATTAGTTATGTTCCGTGGATGACCGGGCTTACTTCCAGATTTTTTTAGCACGTGTTTAGCACTAGTAACTATTACAGTTTACGACTGTATTTCATTTTGTTTGCCCATGTTTGCCCGAATTAATATAAATACCAATATAAACGAGTTAGGTCGCTGTACTAGAAATAAATCGTTCTTATTATTAAATAATTGTTATTATTTTTTTACAAAGATTTGGACTCCGATGCCTTATTTTTGACACGACGTGAGTTGTTTATGATAATAAAGAACTCTGGTCATAAGAAACTTGAAGATCAGATAGACTTGTTTCAAAAGGAAATTGAAAAAAGGACGGGATGTGTCAGTTACCTACTTTCGGACAGCTATTTCGCAAACAATAAATTGTTTTAAAGCTGACTATGTCACGATGGGAAACAGCGCACCGCATAGAAAGTAGATTTTGCGAAAAAAATAACACGTGGCTACATTCGTCACTTGCCTTTCCTACACGTAAAAAAAAAGCATTCCAGCAATACCATTTGGGGAGAGCACAGAGAGGATAAAGCGACAAAGGACTCAAGAATTGAGAAAATCTACGCCTCTACCTGAGCTTGTATATGCCACACAAATAAAATTAAAAGCTTCGGGACAGGGCGCGGCCTCCAAAATAATTGAAGATATTTTATCTGATCCATCAAAACCTAGTTAATATTTAAAAGCCTATCAACAGTCACTTGAGACAGATACGATGATGTCAGGAGAGGATGCTGTAGCACTCCTAGTGGAAGCTGATTTGTCTCGTCATCAGTACAATATATTGAGATCAAAATCTCCAAAAGTCTATCCGTCTTAAAAAATCGTACAGACCGCAAAAAAACAATGTTTCCCGGAGCCTAATAAAATCAGTGTTAGCGAAACTGCTGTACACGTTGATTTGCAGACAATGCTTGATCTTACCACAAAACATTTGGCCTTGGTTCAGAGAGAAGTGTTTCATACACTGAACAGTGAAGAGTTAGAAAATATGTGTTTATTTTCAAAATGGGGATTTGATGGCAGTAGCGGCCATATAGCTCTTACAAACAAGCTTTTATGGTTCCGAAGCCATGCAGCTGTTTTTATAACATGCTTTGTACCCTTACGTTTGATATCTGAGTCGAAGGTAATTTGGCAAAATCCTAGACCAAGTTCGACGAAGTATTGCATACATTTAAAAATAGAATTTGTTAAGGAGAGCACCACAGTTTCCGTCGAAGAAAAAAAAAAGGATAGACGAACAAGTAAAAAAACTTCAATCTTCTATCGTACAACTTGATGGACACAGTATGAAAATTAATCATAGCTTAATTTTCGCGATGACTGATGGCAAAGTGTGCAATGCGCTCACAAACACAACTTCATCACAGAAGTGCTACATATGTGGAGCTACAATCAAAGACTTCAATGATATAGCCAAAATGCTTTCTAGGCCTATCAAAACAGAAAATTTGGGATTCGGCATTTCGGTCTTGCACGGATGGATACGTTTCTTTGAATGTCTCTTGCATCTGGCATACCAGACTTCCCATAAAGAAAAAACAGGCTCGGAAAAACAAGAAAAACGTAGCAGGAGTTTCAGATAAAGAAATAGTTGAAGAAACCAAGAGAAAAATTCAGACTGAATTCAGAGAAAGGCTAGGCTTGATAGTGGACAAACCCAAACCAGGATTTGGAAATTCCAATGATGGCAACACAGCAAGGCGATTTTTAAAAAATGCCGCTATGTCTGCAGAAATCACAAACCTAGATTTACAATTAATACAGAAAATGCACAATATATTAATTGCCACGTCATCTGGCTATGAGATTGATGTGGAAAAATTCCGCACGTATGCAACTTTGTGCAAAAGTACCCATGGTATGATATGCCACCCACTGTTCACAAAATTTTTATTCACGGGCCAGAAATAATATAGAATGCACTTTTGCCGATAGGTCAGTTAACGGAAGAGGCCCAAGAAGCCCGGAACAAGGACTTCAAAAAATTCAGGGAACATCACTCTCGAAAATGCAGTCGCGAGAAATCTAACATTGATATTTTCAACCTCTTGCTGTTGTCATCAGACCCTGTGATAACAAGTAAAAGGAAACTGCCAAAAAAAAAAGTTAACTTCCCTTCCCAAAGAAGTTCTAAATCTTCTGATACCTCCATATCAATACAGCAAAGTGAAGATTCCACGGATGATGACAATCAAATTGATTCTGAGTATGATGAGGATACTGATTGTAGCGATGAAAGTAATTAAGGTAGTTGAAGGGTGTAATACACATATAAATATCATGTTTTTTATAGGCACCTATATATTCTTATGTAAATAAAGTTGATAACATATTGTAACGGATTAGCTTCCCAGTAGCATGCTTCGACCTTTTCTCTAGTGACAACGAACATAGAAACGAAACAGTTAAGTTGACATCGGGATTTTTGGAAACAGTCAGTGGGAACGGAAGATCAACGGCAAGATAAAATATTTAAAGATAAATATCCTTTTTGTAGTTCTATTTGTAAAAGTTTAGTTCGTAATTAGTTTTCGCGTTATTTTGTTGATTATTTGTGTAGTTTCATGAAATAAATAGTTTTCACCCACATTCGTGTTACATTTGGTGTCAGGTGTGGGGTGAAGATTTTTTTTAAGATGTCCGAAAAGAAGATAAATCAGTTGTTGGTCGCAGAGCTCAGAAGAGAGCTAGAAGAATTGGATTTAGATACGGCAGGTTGCAAGGCGGTATTGCTGGCAAGATTAAGGGTATATTATGAAAGCCAAGGTGTTGATCCTGACACTGTGGAGTTTGAAGATCCTCGATGAAAGCCATGACCCTGATCCGAGACGAAATCTCGCTGAAGATGTCCAACCTGTCCGAAGAACTCTCGCAGAAGGTGTCCAGCCTGTCTACCGAGATGTCCAACCTGTCCACTCAGATGTCCAGCCAGCGCAACGAAATTTTTCACAAGATGTCCAACCTCTCTGACGAACTCTCCCAGAAGATGTCCATCGAAATGTCCAGCCAGCGAGAAGAAATCTCCCAGAAGATGTCCAACCTCTCCGATGATCTCTCCCAGAAGGTGTCTGGCCTGTCCACTGAGATATCCAGCCTGTCCACGGAGATGTCCAGCCAGCGTGATGAAATGTCCCAGAAGATGACCAGTCTGTCTACGGATATGTCTCAACAAGAAGAAAGAATATCCGGCATCGAAGATGAGATTCAAAAGCTGCAGGATATCATCTCCCATCCGCCAGCGCCCGTATACAGAGACGGAGAGCCCAATGCACTGGTAGAGCAGTTAGAAAGCAGCTTGTCGACCCTCGAAATCAAGTTGCAGACAATAGAGGAACGATTCTCCCGTCAGACTTTAAGAGGTATAGAGCGCCAAGAATCTAACGGAGCAGGTGAAGCCAGAGCACGAATGAAACCACCAACTTTTGACGGCAAAACTTCCTGGCCCAACTATCTCAAACAGTTCAACGCTGCGACCAGTGCCAATGGATGGTCCCCCAAAGAGAAGGCGGTGGCTCTAACAGTTGCCTTACGAGGTGATGCCCTTGATGTCCTGCAGACCCTCCATACCGACGAGTCCGAAGACTTCGATCAACTGGTGAAACGCCTGGAGATGAGGTATGGGCAAGCACACCTAGAGCAAGTCTACCAGTCTCGACTCAAGAACAGGAGACAGCAAGCTGGTGAGTCCATCCAGGAGTTTGAGGCCGAAGTTGCAAGAATGGTGAGATTTGCCTATCCATCAGCCAATGAAAGCATTTTGGAATGCCTAGCTGTCCAGGCATTCATCGATGGCTTAAGAGATCAAGAGTTGCAGAGAGCGATGAGCTTAGCCCGTCCCAAAGTCTTGGTGGGTGCATTATCAACGGCATTGGAGTTTGAAGCAGCAACTGAAGCGTCCCGTGTCCACGGCCGAATCAGAGCCGTTACTAGCCAGTCCAGAGAAGAGATGCGTCAAGAAGAGCCGAGCCAAGAAACCCTACAAGAACTGGTGAATCTGATGAAGACAATGGCGTCAAGAAGGAGGAGACCCGTACGATGTTGGAATTGCTGTGAACTTGGACACGTTAGAAACGCATGCCAACGTCGCGGAAAAACATTCCAAGATGACCCAGAACAGCAGGAAAACTAAAACGGGTCGACTCCAAGAGGGCGACATCGACCCCAAGCATCCTGCAAGACCCTCTACTCGTCCTGACTTCAGTGAGACACCGACCCAACAGCATCTTCGTAGATGGTACAGTTGACGGTAAGAGGTATTCAAATGTTGGTGGATACCGGAGCAACGAAGACTATCATTCGCCAAAGGGTCGTCAAGAAAAAGAAGTTGTCGCCCTCGAGATGGCGACTACGAACCGCTACAGGGGAATCAGCAAAGATTCACGGCGAGGTAGAGGTAAGAATTATGTTTGGCTCTACCCAGGTTTCTCATCCAGCCTTAGTAGCCGACATTGAAGAAGACGTCATCGCGGAGGTGATGCTAGCTGAGGATGTCGAACTACCAGCAAGGTGTGAATCCATAGTCGTAGCTCGTCTAAATGGGGCCATGGAAAACTCGATTGCAGCTATGGTGGAGCCCAGAAATAATGACCAGGAGCTGGGACGGGGCATTCTTGTTGGTAAGGCTCTGATCCAATCCGCTTCAAGTGTGCCAGTTCGTCTGATCAACCTGAACGACCATCCAGTTACCCTCAGGAAAGGCACTCAAGTAGGAACCTTCGAACCGATAACCGAAGTTATTCACCGGACGACCCCTAAGGAAGAACGGAACTCGGACAAGCCCAGTCAGATTCTAGCCACAGTCCCTCCATCCCTGTCCCGGCAACAAAGGAAGAAGGTGAGAGACCTAGTTAACCGTTACCATTCCATTCTTGGTTCATCAGATGGCAAACCAGGAAGAACTAGTGTGGTAAAACATAAGATCGACACTGGGGATGCTCGTCCTATCCGTCAAGCTGCTCGACGGCTTCCGCAGGTGAAGAAGGCAGAAGCAGAAACAACTCTCCAAGGGATGATAAAAGACGGAGTGGTAGAACCTTCAAACAGTCCTTGGGTCTCTCCAATAGTTCTTGTGTTACTAGGCGAGAGTTCCTGGCAGTGGTGAGATCTGTAGAACATTTTTATAAGTATCTGTATGGAAGGAAATTCTTGATTCGAACCGACCATGCCAGTTTGAAGTGGCTACTGAATTTTAAGAATCCTGAGGGCCAAGTCGCAAGGTGGTTCGAAAAACTTCAAGAATATGACTTCCAGATCGAACACCGCCCCGGTACAAGACATCGTAATGCCGACGCACTCTCCAGAAGACCATGCCAACCAAATTGCTCCCATTGTAGCCACATGGAAGAGAAAGATGCCAGCCTGCACCAAGTCAAAGTCGTCAGCGAAGAATGGACTCAAGAGAGAATTCAAGAGCATCAAGTCAACGACCCTGACCTTAAAAGACTAATGGAATGGAAGTCAGCAAATCGTCGACCAACCTGGCAAGAAGTGTCGTCATCATCGCCGATTTTGAAGTCATACTGGGCACAGTGGGATTCCTTGGTGATTGAGAACGGCTTGCTAAAGAGAGTCATCGAAAATGCCGAAGGCACCGAATCCAAGAGCCAGCTGCTGGTTCCCAGGAATTGTGTTTCAGAAGTACTACGACATCTTCATGATGGGACATCCGGAGGACACCTGGGTGTAAAAAAGACGTTGCAGAAGGTACGGGAACGTTTCTACTGGGTCAACTGTTCTGATAATGTAAGAGATTGGTGCCGAAAGTGTACTACCTGTGCAGCAAGCAACGGACCACACCGTAAGCAGAGGGCCAGCATGCAGCAGTACATCGTGGGGAGCCCATTCGAGAGAATTGCCATAGATGTGATGGGACCTCAGAAAGCAAAGCTGGTAAGAAGTACATTGTTATAATAATGGATTACTTCACCAAGTGGGTAGAAGCCTATGCAGTCCCTAATCAAGAAGCTGCTACCATAGCCGATGTCTTGGTGAAGGAATTCATCAGCCGGTTTGGAGTGCCCTTGGAACTACATTCAGATCAAGGAAGAAACTTTGAAAGTAAGCTATTCCAAGAAGTTTGCCAGAAGCTGGGGATCCGAAAGACTAGAACAACGGCGCTACATCCGCAGTCCGATGGAATGGTGGAACGCATGAACAGAACCCTGACATTTGTCGAAAGTCGTCTCTGATCATCAGCAGGACTGGGACGAACACATTTCATTCTTCTTGATGGCATACAGATCAGCTGTGAATGAATCTTCAGGGCAGACACCGACGAACGTTCTTTTCGGTCGAGAAATGAGGCTGCCATGCGATCTGGTGTTTGGTTGTAAGCCTGGTGAAGATATCGCTGGAGAAGATTATGTTTCTGACCTCCGGAGGAAGATACCCATGAACTGGTTCGAACTAACCTGCAATTGGCCAGCAACCGAATGAAGAAGTATTATGACAGCCGAGCTGAAGAGTCCTGCTACAAAGAAGGTGACCTCGTGTGGCTTTACAATCCACGTAGAAAGCGAGGTTTATGTCCAAAATTACAGAAGAACTGGGAGGGTCCATATGTCGTCAAGAAGAAGATCAATGATGTAATCTATCGAATATTTAAAACTTCCAGAGGAAAACCGATTGTAGTCCATTCTGATCGGCTAGCACCATATGCCGGGGACCACGACGGAGGTGCGCAGATACAACGACTTCTAGGCGAAGAGGATTCCAACTTTGAAAACTTCTATAAGACCTCTTTCTGCAAGAAGGGTACCAACTGTCGTTACAGTCACAGTAAAAGCATTCCAGGAGGAATGTATCTAAGGAGGAGGCAGTGTAACGGATTAGCTTCCCAGTAGCATGCTTCGACCTTTTCTCTAGTGACAACGAACATAGAAACGAAACAGTCAAGTTGACATCGGGATTTTTGGAAACAGTCAGTGGGAACGGAAGATCAACGGCAAGATAAAATATTTAAAGATAAATATCCTTTTTGTAGTTCTATTTGTAAAAGTTTAGTTCGTAATTAGTTTTCGCGTTATTTTGTTGATTATTTGTGTAGTTTCATGAAATAAATAGTTTTCACCCACATTCGTGTTACAATATGTATATATTTTTTTTCTGCTAAACCTGTCTCGTCATATCGAAATGTCCACTCTAAGATATCATTTTGAATTAATGACACATTTTAATAATCTTGCCCCACTGTGCGTCGGTGTAGATATGAATCGTACCTGCCACTTCTATTATAACTTTATATGGCTTATGAACGATATATTTTGGTGATATGGAGTCCATGTTCGCTTGAAGCAGTGGGAGCGTATCCAGCGCCACCTACCAAAAGTGACGTCTCGCCTCACCAGATCCTACATCAGGTTCTATTCCGACCATGCGGCGGCGTGTCATTGTCCTCAGACAAACCTTGGTGTAAATATCAAGGGAATTGAGACTAAGAATGACTTCCATGACTCTAGTCGGCGTTGTTTTCATGGCTCCTGTTATGTTGAGACATGCTGTTCTTTGAATTTGTTCTAGTTTACGGATAGCTGTTAATTTTTGGGTTTTCGGTACCCAGACAACTGCACCGTATGTTAGCATAGGTCTTATGAAAGCCGTCCGTGTAAGTCCATGCGATGACTCTGGTAGAGAACCCCATGTGCGCCCCACGGTTCGGCGGCATTGTTCATAAGCAATGTATGCTCTTTTAACTCTGTTTTCTAAATGCAAGTTCCATGTTAACTTGCTGTCAAAGGTGAGATCTAGGTACTTACTAATTTCTTACAAAGGCAAAATTTGGTTTAAAAACGAAGTAATGAAAAATGATTACTGACTTTTATATGTTTTAACGGTCTTTTCGACTTTTCGTTTAAAAGAAAAACGTGAAAAAATTACCAAAAAATCCAAAGTTTGGGAGTATTTTACAAATTATTTGCCTAAAAAACTAGAATACAAATATTGTTTCCAAGTTTTTGAAAAAATATCCAACTCTCTTCTATGCCCAAGTTCGACTACTTTTCATTGTGACTTTTCAATAGTTTTCCGGTCTAGTCCAAAAATTACTTTTCATGAAAAGTCTCATCATTAGTTTTAGCACTCTGTTTAACACACGTCTTCAGCATAATTTCCAATTGATTTAAGCTACAATACCTAATGAATCTTACCTAACACATAAAAGAAAAATCATTTTAAACTAAACCACAATGTCGGCATTTGGAGTATTGCTTTTCATGGTGTCAACAGAACTAAGTAAATTAATTAGATCAACCATAATATAAGTAACATCCAACCCACTCCCCACTTGGGCTACATATTATTTTTAAACTTTATTTAAATGCACTTATTTATAATGTAATTGAGATAGTATGTACTCACCGATGTTAAGTTACTCAGGTGTAATTCCTATGTTATTACAGCACAGAACATAATAAAAGTTCTAATCTTCCGTAAAATGTATTTTAAATTAAAAAAAATTACATTTAAGCGTTCAAAGCTAATTTTGTATAACTCAAGGGACTGGCTACTTTGGCTAAAGGAGTGATAATGGCAGAAAGTTCAGAGCAGAGCTCTGATAGTTTTTCATTAACAGTGATCTTTATTTTAGATTCTCAATTAATTTTATTCAAATTTATAAAATGTTTTAAGAAAAAAATTAATTCTATTTTGCCTTCCTAAATTTGAAACACGCTTCAGATTAAATTTTAGAATTTTTATTTGTATAAATAATACAATAAAAAACAGTGGTAAAATGATCATTGTTAAAATTTTTATTTCCTTTTCGACATGTATGCATATCAACAGATCAGATGATTGTGTATTTACAAATTAAGGATGAAAACAAAAACACTTTCTGAATTTTATTTGAAATGACAACTAATTCGCTCCTTCTATCGAAGGAATAAAATGAACAGAATTGTATATAAAAATATATTTATACAGAGTCAAAAAAACCTTGTAAAACATAAAACTGTTTGGTTTTCAAAATTCACAAAAGAAAAATAAATATATACCTACCGTTTTTTTTTTTTGTAAATAGTAAAGCCGTTTCCATTTTAAATTGGATATTCTAAATTAAGTTGTAGTCTAATTCAATAAATAGATATTACTGTTGGTTGTCCTAGTAATATCAAATATAAAGTAAAACGGCCGAAGATCAACATTTTAAATACTAACATTTAACAAGTTCTTTATGAAGATCATGTATTTTTTTATTATCTTAACCTAAGAGAATAATAACAAAAAAAAAAATTAAGATTCACCTAAAATAAAAAAAAATTCATAAATACATTGCGTTCGAGATATTCCAGGTCTATAAATTTTAGTATTTAAAATGTCCCAAACATTATGTAGCAACTAAACCTAACCTTATAAATATATTAATTCACTTCTTCTTGTTTTTATTTGTAGCGCCCCTAGGGGGCGTCACCGGTCTTCCCGCGTTCATGTTGTACTGGAATTTCCTTTTGTCTGCTGGTTTTAAAATTTGAAAACTACACATAAGCGTCTCGTCCACTGACATCATGGCTCCCGCATTGTCGAACTCCCCTGCAAGCCAATAATTTCGTTTAAGGATAAAATTATTAAATTTGATGCAACTTTTGAAATTTCAACATTAATAATGAACACATTGAAGTTTTTACCAATGTAAAATATTTGGAATTTCAACTAGACAATTATTTAAATTTGAACAATTTTTATAAAACAATATCAACAACTTTATTTCTTTAGAAGAATTTTTCAAAATTTATTAACTGAGGCCAAAATCACTGTATATATAACATAATTTTTTAGATCGATATTTCAGCAATTTTAACAGAAAAATCAGGATTTTATTAAATATCTCGGCAAACGTTTGATCTAGGAAGATGCGGTTTACGACGTTGAATTTATTTCGTTGAACTTTACAAAATAGTATGTATATATATAAATCCTGTTCCAATAATCAAGATGGTATAGAGATTTGAAGTTTGGATCAAGACACATTACAAATATAAAAATGGATTTTTTTTTGTAATTTTTTCAAGTTTTATAAATATAATACAGAAAATGAGGTTCAAATACCTACATATATTTTACATTATAAAATAAAGTTACAAAAACTTGCAACATCTGGAAAAATTGAGAACATGTCGAAAAAAAAAAAGTAAAATTTTAAATGAATTTTAAGAAAGTTAAACGAATAATTTGGATAGAGCTTTTGAAACAGATTTTAGGATAGATATAGCCGGTTTTGCAATACACCCCAATATATGAGCACAGATTTCAGTTGGATGGAGTCGCTTATGATACAATCGGAATATACCATGTAAAAAAGCGTATTTCATAGTATACTACTGCACTTTAAAATTTTTGGATGTAACCACCCTACGAGATGTCATTGCTTCCTTTTCTTGTTGTCATGGCATTATTATTTGTTCATGTATGTGAAATTTGCTTCTAAGGTTTATAAAATACTACTGTGCTAGTCACGGCGTAAATGAAAACAAACAAGACGCATTCACACAAACACTTCCCGCCGCAGCAATATGACGTTTCGCGTGTATATAATTTTTTGATTTGTGTACACTTTAGCGTGTACCTAGCAACAGCGTTTATTTAATTATAATTTTAACTTTTTTTCTTCTTACTTGTATTTTTTAATTTACACTTATTTGTAATACTTAATACGATTTAATGTACCATGTATTTTTAATATTCCTTCGGTTCTTACCACTGCCAGGTCACCTCTTGTGACCAAGTTGTAATATTAGTTGTAATTACCTACTGTTTATTGTTATTATTTATGTATTACGATACTTTTATCCATGTAATAGGGCTGTTGGCCTGTTTGGATACAAATAATTTATATGTGTTTTACTTAGTAGTGGGGTTGATCTCGTTTAAATAAATAAAATACATATGAATTGAGACACCGAATTTTTCTCGTTGAACTTTACAAAATGGTATATATAGGGTAGCGAAAACTATGACAAGGTATTATCTTTGAAAAGAATAAATGTATGTATAATTATGAAATTGTAAGGTCATGAATGGCACTGCATTCTGCATTTTTTGAGGACGTGTCAAATTTATGTGACGTCAGCGTTTAGCGTACCACCGCCATCTTTCAAGAATACTAAAAAAAGTACCACATTACTAATTTTATACAGTCAATTACAACAAGGTATTTTAAGGTGATGAATTGCATCACCTAAAATACCTGAATAAATATCCCGATAGTTCAAAATTTTGAAAATAGATGTGACTTTTCAAATTTGTAGAGAGAAAAAGATCTCTACTCTTACTAACTATGGATGCGATATGCATTTTACACTACGAGACATATTAGTACGCATCTGTATAAGATTCGTGGGCAAACAAATCACAAATAAATTGTACTTAAGGGGAGGGAATAGAATTTAAGATAGAAAATTTATGTTAAATAATATATTGGCAACCGTTTGAGCTAGAAGATGCAGTTTGTGGTGTTGAATTTATCTCTAAAAGCTCTAAAAAATGCTATATAATATTGTTATATCTCAAATACATGATCAATTTCTATATGTATTTAATTATACAAAATTATCTACAATGTACTTACAAAACCAATAAAATTTAATTTTGACTTACTTTTTGAACATTTATGTTTTTTTCTGTTTTATTTATGTTAATGATTTTAAAGCTGATTTCATTACTGATTTGATTTTTATAATGTGTAACAAAATATGTAATAAAATGTTTAAACATAATGTGCTATTTTTTTTTTTAACTTCTTAACCATACTGTATTTTGTCCTATTATTGTATATTAGGTTATCCTACTTCAATAAAAAAATTAATAAAATATCTCTTCATATTCACATCCTTTGTATGTACTTGACATTCCAAAAATTCATATTACATTAGTAAACCATGTTGTTTATATAAAAAAATATGTTTATGATTGCATGATTTTGGTATTGTGAAGGTTAAACATTTAACATTGACCTCAGCTTTGTAAAGAGTAAATCTAACAATTTTACATTTTTTAATTTAAATTTATATATTATTTGTTTAGACAAAATAATAATACTTGAAAAATAAATATGTGAAATACATTTATCGCAACAAGAAACACTAATATGCACATCACATTTCTTAATTGAATAGACTATCTTTTTTTGTTTAAGCTTAATAGTTTTTAGTAAAAATAGTACAATTAATCTATTTTTTAATATGCCCTTTTTCACAAAATATTAAAAAGAAGTTCAACAATTTCGTCTTGTTTTGGTGCTAAAATTTTGCATCACACTGTATATAGAAATGAGCTTTTTGCAATGAAAATCAACACTAATTTATATAAAGATATATGGTAAACATTTTATAGAATAAAATATATGATTAGATCATACACTGTCTTATTTCTTAAATGTAAATATTTTGTACTTTTTTGTAATATTTTTTAATTGCTGATAATACTTTTACCGTCATCAATGTTTACTTCTAATTAAAATAATTTCAAAAGTAAGACTTTATTCTGGTCTGGTCTATTATTCTGGTCTACACAAAAAAAAAAATCAACAAATTGTCTCATCATATATCAGCTACTTACCACAATAATTGGGGGCGCTAAATAAAGTGACCAGTTGTCTTTTGGCAAAGAATTCATATCCATCCTCAACTACTTGATGTGCTCTGCATATCAAATCGAAATCGTGTTTGTGCAGGAATTTACCGACTACTTCGGCACCAAAAGTAAAACTCACACCTCTATCATTCTCGCCCCAGCCCATCTGATCCTTGTCCGGATCAGACCACAAGAGATCACAGAGCAGGCCTTGGTCAGGTACATCGGTGGGTCTCATGATTCTTCTAATTTGCTCCATCGACTGTAGGTCTGGACTTAAACCTACAAAAAAGCAATAAAATGAAATAAAATTGTTAACTGGTACTAGGTTACGTTATTTGTACATAGTGTGGTTCTTTTTCAAAGGAACTGACTTAATAAGCGAAAAGAAATACTTCAAAACACCATCCTATAAATTTTATTTTATGATAAGTAGATGATCTTAGTTCAATTTTAGTTAAGTTTCAGTTCAAGTTTATTTAGTGTAATCTGGGAATAAATACTTGGATGTAAATAGACTAAAATGCAATGTAAGAAAAACAAACATTATAACATTAATAATGGAAGTTGTTTCTGTCAAATATTTGGTATTTCAACTAGACAATTATGCAAATTTCGAAAGCCACTCTCACTATATTTATAAAATAAAAAAAAAATCTAAAAACTTTATTTCTAGAATTTTCCAAAATGTATGAACTGAGACCAAAATCACTATATACCAGTGATGGCACGTGGTTAAAGACATTGGGTGTTCTGGAAGATTATACAAAAACGATTTATTAATGATTATTAGGTAGTACAATTAAAAGAGAATTAAGATAATCTAAAATATCATTAATTGATAAATATACCAAGTGGTAATTTTTTTAAATAAAACTAAAAAAACACCTCCAAAAACGGTTTTTATTAGTACTAAAACATACTATTTGCTGATTATTCTAGTGACAAGTCAATTTATTTTTAAATTTTGTCTAAGTTAAGATTAAGCTATAAGATCAGAAGTCTTTATCTTTAATACTCAAGATTTAACATTTAAAAACATATTAATAAACTAATTTTAAAAATGACTGTTCATAAATAACGATTGGCTAAAAGAGATACTTTATTATTAGAACTTTGTTCAAAACAAGACTGATTAAAATGTGAGAAATATAAAAATATATATTAGCCAAGTAATGAGTATAAAAAATGAATATTTTGCCATTTAGTTTAGTAACTTTCCATCACTCATATTAGCGAAATAGTTGTAGATATGAATATATTTAGCAAAGTTATACATATTTATTGATAAAATAATTGCACTGTTATGTAAAAGTAATTATGAAATTTCTGGAAAAACTAATTCTATAGTTTGTTTACATAAATTGTTGTAAACAATGAATCTACCTTGTTTTATAAACAATGAATCTACCTTGTTTTATAAACAATGAATATTGTAGACAATGTTTATTAAAATCCTTAAAATTTAGTGGTGAAAATTTTTAAATAAATAATGATCAGTTAAAATTACTGTTAAACTGTATAGGACTATATTATTAACAACTAATTTATGTAAGAAATAAAAACTGCCAATTTTCATTTTTTTTCAGTTTTTCAAAGTTTTCTTGAAAATTTGACAGTGTACGGGTCAAATGGACCTCAGATTCGAATTCAGCAGGTCAAAATACATAAAGATATACTGGTCCCGTCAAAAGTACTGACAACTTTTTTTGTGTGTGCTGGTGAATTTATATACTAATTAAAAGTCAATAAACTAAGTGCAGATTTTTTTTTTGCAAAAGCAGTTATTTTCTTTCACATTAAAATTTAGTAAGTAACTTATATTTCTGAAGATTGTTCTATTTTTAATTCAGCACTTACCAATATACAAGACAAAAAAGTAAACCTATTTATAATAATTTCTTCATTTAGATTTCACAGCAATGAAAATTTAAAGACTATTTTTATTGTAATCAATTATTGTTCAACTTTCCAGGCTTCTTAAGTTTCTAAAGAAGTGGCTCGATTTTCAAAAACTCAGCAGCCTTCTATAGAGAATGACAACTCTTTTAATGAGGTATTACTTGACTCCCCTTCCCCTATTGGAGGATGACACCCCATAAAAATATTTTTCAAATAAAAACAAATTTCTGTAACTACTTTCAGTGTAGGTACGGATATGTAAAATCAACCATACTAAAAGAAGGATTTGATAATACGAAAACTAAAATTTATACATTAGAAAATAATTAAATCTGGTATGTACAAGTACTGAATACAACATTATTAAATTAAAAGTGGAATGTTTATTTCACTTACCTCCATGGCAGCAGAAAATCTTTTCATCCACAATTGCTGCTACAGGTAAACAGTTAAAACAATCCGTGAAAGTTTTCCACAATTTAATGTTGTACCTTCTTTTGCATTCATCATAAAATCCATAAATACGATTAATTGATGCACATTCGTGGTTCCCTCTAAGTAAGAAAAAGTTTTCTGGATATTTGATTTTGTAAGCAAGTAATAGACAGATGGTTTCCAACGACTGCTTTCCACGATCTACATAATCGCCCAAGAAGAGGTAGTTGGATTCTGGAGGAAAACCTCCATATTCAAACAAACGCAATAAATCATAATATTGACCGTGAATATCACCTAGTAATAAAATAACAATCAATAGCTTATTTTAAAATGTTACAAATAATGTACAATCAAATTAAATACATTTTTTACTCACCACATATCTTTAGGGGAGCTTCTAGTTCCAATAAAATCGGCTGACTAAGAAATATTTCTCTCGACTTCAAACAGAGTCCTCTAATTTCGTTCTCGGTTAATTGTACATTTTTGCCAGGTCTTGCTCCACGCACTGAAATTCCAATTCAAAATTAATTTTGACATTTTATCTAGGCGTTTACCGAGACGCCATTATTTTTGTCAACATAACTTGACCTTCATTAATTTACCTTCTAATAAGCGGGCTATAATGCTATCAATGTTCAGTTTATCTGCCTCAGCCATTTGTGGAATATCCTGAAATCACCAATATAGGGTTAAAAAAACTTAAAACTAAAAGATGGCTCGGATTTTAAACGATTTTTTAAAAGCTTTTTAATCCAAAACAGAACTTTCTTGCAGGAGCCGTCACAGAGGTCGCTCCTGTAGTATTCTGTCTTCTGTCACTCAGTCACTGGGTTGGGTAAAGTGTTGCCAGATGATTTTTTTATTTATTCAGTATTTTATCAGTGGAAAAATCACTAGATTTTTTTTTTTAAATAAGTTCGAAACCGAATAAAATTTGAAAAATTCAACTTTAAATGTTTTTTTCTACACCAACATGGATGTGTAGTATGCTATTGCGTTCAACTGAAAGAATATATTTCATATTCGTTCTAGGTAGTGATAACACTGCAAAAAAATTAAATCTACCAATCGCAGTTCATATGTTGGACACCCAACTACTATTATTTTTACTGACAATTCTGTCAAACTAATTGTCAGTATATTTTTTCACTTATTGTTTAAAAAATATTCATTAAAATGAGTTATTTTTGAGTAGAATGGATAAATATAATAGCTTTTTTATTTTTATTTGGTCCACATTTTGAAAAAAAAAAAATAATAAATTTAATTCAAACTATATGAAACTAATTTAATTACGAATATTAAAATCCTAAAAGTGGCGGTGGAAGCGAAAAGCCCGGGTTCGAATAATTCATGGGAACTATTTAAATTAAATCTTTTTTTGTTCATGTTTATTTTATAAATTTGTAAAATTCATAAATTATTTTAAAATTAGTTATTTTGACTTAATAACCTAAAATCATTTTTTAAATTTGTAAATTTAGTAGGTTGTAGAAAAAATATACTGTACAACTTGAATGGATTATCCATATCCACTCTTATGTTGCACAAACTACTATTCTAAAACATAAAATATAATACTCATCCATATAGCTTCACAATTCATTAATTCCATTTAATAAACAAAAGTTGCATTCCTATTAAATTCAAATTCTTTTGTTTTAACAAAAAAATCTTCTTGATTAAATATTATCTACGTTGTCTAATAAGTAAAACCAATAACTCTGTTCGCGAAGCATCTATCTTTTACATATGTACATAAAATAAAATTTACCTCATGGGAATTCGACTCGAAATCTCAATACACCATAATACTTTTCAGGGAGTCACCATAAAGATAAAATTTTATTAATACGAAATACCGGCCCCATCCATCAAATCGTTAAAAGTAATAGCCTTTGATAAAAATTAGTATACATTTCCAATCCCGGAGAATTAATTATTCAGTAATATTTAAAATTCAGTTCGATTGAGTTATATTCAAAATTGACATTAATACAGTATTCAGTATTTTTCATACCCGACACTTCTCCTAACCAACGCTTGTGGTACTCGACGCTTCTCCTATCCGACGCTACTATATCTGACGCTTCTACGTCCCGACGCTTCTCCGATCTGACACACTTCTACGTCCCAACACATTGGCTAAATATTTCCACACAAGCAAACGTTTCCCGTATCAAACAACAATATAAAATGTCAGAAATAGAAACAGACGATGTATATTCAACGGCCTCCCAGACAACACACCAAATCCCAGAGATATCCGCAGAATATCTTTTGTGGATATCCAACACAGCATATCAGAAATATTCCGTGGATCTAATATGGATATCCAAATGTCCGTCTATATCCAGGATATAGAAGATATCCTAATGGATATTCAGCAACATATCTAATGGGTATTTTCCAGAAAATCACAGAGATATCCACAGAAAATATTTTGTGGATATTCAATATATCCAATATGGATATCCAACCTAATGTCCGTTATTGAATAACGTCGAAAGAAAATAGCAGAGATAAAAAATATTTTCAACACTCTGCCTTTGATTTTGCCCACTAAAGAGAAAGTAGAAAGTCATCCTTATTAGGACTTTGATATATTTAGTGGATGTTCATGGGATATTGAATACACCTTAAAAAAATTAATTTTAAATATCTGAACGGTACTATTAGCCACAATGGCGTAATTTTTTAATAATTTGCTATATAATTACTATTATTTATGGACATTTGCATGTCTATAAATTACATATCATGGATATAAAATAGATATCTACCATGGACTGGACATTCAGTGGATATTGGGATGTTCAGTAGATATCCAAAGGATTTGGTGTGCTGTCTGGGTACTAATACAACTAAAATTTATTTGACAATGCAATTCTAAGGACGTCTGTTGCGGTCCTAAACGAAGTTTAAAATTACATTTTTACATTAACAATGTCATTTTAATCTTCGTTTAGTAATTTAAACTTCGTTTACCACAACAGTGGAATCGGTCCCTATTAAACTAGACGATCACTACTAGCTTATGTCAAAAACTACCTTTATCAAATACACAAAAATCTAAAGGGCATCACTTTCAGATTTCTATTTTTTTTTTTAATCTGTCGGATAAATAATGAAAAACATACCCTATTATATATTTTTAAAAATTACACAATACTTTTATTATATCTACTACCAGTCACACACAAACACACACTTACATATCTCACTTACCTCACGTACATCTATAGCTATATGTATGTGCTACGTTTTAAATGTACCTCCACTTGTTCTGTGTGTACCTCTTCAAGCAGAGAGAGTAGATTTTTTGATCACGTAACAACGAGCAAGCCATATCAATGGAGCAAACTGAGCTTGGATGTATTAAAACGGTAAAATGGTATCAAATAAAAAATGCAAAACGAGGTACTTTTCAAACGCAGCAATTATATTTAAATTCAGGGAAAACCCTCACCCTACCTCACTGAGACATTGCATGAAACAACTACTGTCAACTACTAGACTAATAATTTGGTTTACAAAAACCATCGAATTTCAATCATTCTCGATTTATTCACTTATAGTTGCCAAATTATTATGAGAGAGTAATTATTGTTATATGATTATAATTCGAAAAATTACTTAAAATAAGGCTTTAAGGGTTGATTCCACCATTGTGTTAAACGGAGATTAAAATGACATTGTTAATGTAAAAATGTCATTTTAAACTTCATTTAACACAACGGTGGAATCCATCCTAAAACGCACAAAAGCTTTCAAAATTACATTAAAGAAGTTTTACAGCAGAAAGTACACTATTTACTTTACAGTGTAGCAACGGTATGAAGCAAGAATCATAGTTTTACTAGCTGTTCATTCATACAATGCGTGCTCGCACCTTAAGATAAACAAGCTCGCACAAACATCCATACTCAATTTACCCACATAGCACACGGACGTCTTATGGACGTCTAAAAGACGTCCTTTAGGGACATAAAGGACGTCCGAGGGACGTCCTATTTTGGTACCGGGACGTCAATCGGACGTCCCATGGACGTCCTAATGTCCCGTTTCTGTCCATCTTAGGGACGTCCCTGGGACATCCCAAAAGGACGTCATAGGGACCTTTGCGGGACGTCCTAGGGACGTAAATCAGACGTCCGAGGGACGATATTTGACCATAATCCATAAAGGGTAATAATAACAAAAATGTTAACAATAAAAGAGCTTTATTTAACAACTTTTATCCTAAAAAACCTAGCTAGAGTTAAACGTTTTCAGTTTACAAAAAAAAAACAGGAATGAATTAAATTTAACACACAGCGCTGGCAAGATGAAACCTTGGGTCCTACTTATAGCTTGTGTCGACAAAACTGAGTATTATAATTTTGTCCAAATTAGTTTTGTTCCAACTTTCCGCCATTAAGGTATTTTCTTTCCGCCAGCGGCTACCGACAATACACATCACTTATTCTCACATAAACACAAAACACTCACTTCACTTTATAACCACTTTACCACCAGCATCAAAAAAATAACAAATAACACTATATAACCTTCTTTTATCTTCGTTAATCGAACTCACTTATTTAAGTTAATTATTGAATGCCGAAAATTGTAGCTATTGTTGTTCATTTGAAAATAAATGATAGGTTAGGTTTTCTGTCCTTGCAAAATCAAAACGTTGAATTTCAAGTTATCGATTCAAAGACCAACGATGCTAGTGCATAGAAAGTCCCATAGACGTCCCTTGGACGTCCCATTAACGTCCCGGACTCGGACCGAAAACTAAATGCCTTGTCGAAACGGGACCAAAATAGGACGTCCAGAGGACGTCCTTCTAAGGACGTCCTAGTGTTAACTGTAATCGGAAGTCCAGTGGACGTCCTATTTAGGTCCGGGACCAACCGGACCAACAAGGGACCAAATCAGGACGTCCATGGGACGTCCTGTGCTATCTGGGTAGAATAAAGGTGTCTCATTATTTCTAATGCAACAGCCGATGCGACAGCTCTGTTTGCCTAACATATAGAACACACTCTGAATAATTACAATAAATAAGGGCTTAATTTATGATTGAATTGAATAGTCTATAGTTGTTTTTCGTCGTTGGAATATGAACAAAGCGTAAAAACAATAATTGTACAGTCATTTTTCAGAACAAAATAAGTGGAAAAAAATAAAAAGCAAAATAAATATATTATACATTTTTATAAATTTAATGACAATGTAAAATGAGTAAATTAGTGTGGGGCAAATCGGTATAATCAGTAGATGTGTGAAATCAGTAGATCTATTGAAAAATCAGTAAATCTGGTAACGATGGTTGGGTATGATTGATTACCACACCACATGATTACCAACAAAATGATATAATAATATCCCCAATGTCACCAACCACCAACCTACAATTTTAAATTCCCAATTTTCATACAGTTATGATTGAATTTCTTACAAAATTATTTTATCTGTTTATCAGTTATTTACGAGTACGAAAATCGTACAAGGATAATTCCTCATTATGTATTATTAGAATTTTTAATAAAAAAAAATTAACACAGATCAATGACATTGACACTCCACACTGAAGTTATCAAGCAAATTGAAACATGAAAGTAAAAATATTAAAATTATTTATTTCAATTTACAATCGATAAAAGTGTATTGTTTATGTCAAAAACATTAGTGAGAACTACTGATTTATATTTTTTATTACGATAAAATCACAAAAGATATATTATAAAAGCAATATTTATTGTTATTCAAAGTCTGTTTTGTACCTAGCTTCAGCATGCATTTCTCATAGCCCAGAGTAGGTGTCGTGTGTCGTCTTCCGTCTTTGCCTCTTTTTTCCCTCATTGTTCAATGGGGTTGTAAACAAAATTAATTTATTTTATGACTGGATGGATTAAACTTTCGCTGCAAATTTTTGAACAAAATGTGTGATCTTCACTCAGAAATATCCAAGTTGGATGTAAATGAAGCTCTATTTAAAGAAATCAAATTTTTTGTGACTGGAGAAGTAAATGAAAAGGTAAACAATAAATATTTTGTCTGCATCCTACCATTCTAAATAAATGTCTTTTAGGTTGTAGAACTATTAAGGAAGGGAGGCGCCGAGAGACTGAATTATTTTTCAGATTACGTTACACATTTGATTGTAGGCGAAAATCCAGAAGAAAATGATATTGTAGATGCAACTGATGTATATGAAATACCAATAGTAACGCCAAAGTGGGTTTTAATGAGCGCAGCTCTTCAAAAACTCATCAGTACCAAACCTTATGTATATGTCACTAATGAGAAGCTCTTTTCCCAGTTAGTGTTTTGCTTTAGTTTGATTAGAGAGGACCGCAACTACCTTTGGGCTTTAATAACTTACAATGGGGGAACAGTTCAATTGAATTTCAACAAAGATTGCAAATTTCTAGTAACTACTGAAACAAAAGGACCCAAGTATGAAAGAGCTGAAGATATGGGACCAGATTATGTTAAAATTGTTACACCTGATTGGGTGGTTCAATCTGTAAAAGAAAACAATTTAGTAGATTGTTCTTTATTTCATCCAAAGTTAATTAACTGGCCTAGACCTATTAAGTATGAAAGCACTACTGCCATCACTGGTTTTGAACCAGAGCAGCCTTGTATTGAAGAGAAAACTGAAGAAAAGGTTGTTTCTGACTCTACTCAAGCCCTTTTGGAGAAATTGAAACAAAGAATGCCTTGGAACCAGCCTAAAGTATCTGTCCCGATGACTTCTAGCTCAGGTAGGCAGCCTAGTTTTTTAATAATAGTTATAATACCTATTTTTTGTTAATCTACAAGATTACAAGCCAACTAGGTAAGTAATCCTGCTGTTTACTTCGCCGTGTATTGCACATACATCAGCATAATAATCTTTATTTGAAAGTAGGATACAACCTTATATACAAAAAAATTAATTTACACAATAGGTAATCAAAATCATACAAAAAAATGTATACAGAATTAAATTTACATGAGTAAAACAGACACTATGAAAAGAAAGAAAATACAATAAACAACACAAACTGTAAGATACAATTGAAATTAACCAGTTTAATAATTAAGCTTAATAACAATATAACCTATATTTTTTTAAATAAATAATCCATTAAATGAGATTTAAATTAATTTAATCTTAGATTCCTTTATAAACTTGGCAAATTGTTATAAGCAATAAATCCCTTAAAAGTTAATGTTTGTGTTGAATGCCTTAATTAAACATATAAGTTATCCTTTAGTTGTGAGTTTGATAATTAAAAATTATAAAACTATTAAAATAGGAAGGTAAAACAGTATGAACCATTTTATAGAGATAGCACATTGTCAAATACCAAATACATAAGCCATTGTTATGCGGATAACTACTCCAAGGTCTCCAGCATTTAGAATATTGCAGTAAGCCTGCTACATCTTAAAATAGTTTTCATTGCCCAGTTTTAAAGCTTTGTAGAGATTTCAGTTTATTTAATTCAAACATGTAAATTAAGGTAATATTCAAAATGAAGTTGAATAATAGTTTTATATATATAGTTATCCTGGAATGTATGGTTAAATATTATGAAAATATAATTTCTTCAAAATTTTCTTTTGCAAATAATAATAAAACCCAATTTTCTTTGAGGTTGTTTTTCTCGGACAAAGGACTGATCAAAAGATTTTCAAATTTTTTTGGTTTGATCGGTAACATACTGCTGGGCCTGTAATTCTGTATATCACACTTATCGCCACTTTTAAATGTAGGAACAACAAAGCATGACCTCCATAATATGAGAAAGTATTTTATTTCTAAAGACTTGGAATATAATATGAAAATCGCCCTATGATTTAGTGAAATTGTGCATCATTTTAGAAAATAAGAGGGATTGTCATTGAGACCATGGCTTAATTTATCATTTAAACTTAGAATTCCATTTAAACCCCCTAATTGAGAAACAAAAATTCAGAATATGAACTACATTTCCAGTACTCTTATTAATTAGAGTGACATCAGCAACTTCACTGTTGTAAGTTTTAGAAATATAATCAGCAATTCCTTGATTTGTATTGCCAACTTTATCATCAAGAAACAATAAATTTGGTAAAAAGGATTCGCTCTTCAAATTCCTATATTTCCAGAAAAACTTTAAGCTATCATTAATAGAGTTGTCAATGCAAGAAATATACAAATTTGATTAGGATTCCAGAAAATAATGATTAGTTAAGTTAAACAATATAAATAGTGCTTTTTATTATAATATAAATGAAAATAGCAAATCAAAGATAATTTTCTGTATATAATTTTTGTTAAAATACTATCAAAAATAAGTTATTTCAATAATTCTACACTGGAACCCTAAAGCACTTTTTTTAATATTCATAATTTTCTATATTGTCAAAATTATAGTTACTCTAATTTTGCTCCAAATTTATATTTTCAGACAAACGTCATACTTTGTTATCAAGAATTACAGAAACTGTAATTCCGATTTAAGAAAAATTCATTTAAAGATGATAAATTGCTGCAAAATTTCAAATCAAAATTGTATTTTTTTTTTAATTTCAGACCCTATAGCACCACCAAACGTTGTAGCACCTAGTTTTATGCAAAAAACTCAACAAAATCAAGTTCAGAAGATGCAACCTCCTTCTACGCCAATATCTACAACTCAGCAACAACAAGCTACACCTCAATCTCCTGTTACAAGCAATTTTCCACAAATTCCACTATCACCGACAACTTCTTTAAGCAATCAAATACCCAAAAGCATTATACATCACACTCCAAATCAACAGCAAAGCTTCCAGCAACAACAATTGTCCCAACAACAGCAGCAGCAGCAACAACATCCATTGAATATTAACAGATTGATTGGGGAGTCTCAACAGAGGCCTAGTATTCAGTTAAGAGGTGGCCCACTTGCTCAGAGTCAGTTACACCAGCAGTTACTACAGCAGCGACAACAGCAACTTCAACAAAACCAAGGTAATGTAATTCAGAGAAGTTCCACGCCACAATTACCTGTTCCCCAACAGTTACTGCAGCAACAGTTAGCTCAACGCACTTTAGCACAGAGACAGTTACTGCAAAATCAATTAAACCAAAATCAGTTGCTCCAACAACAGCAACTAGGCACTGGCCAACAACAACAACAACAACAACAACAAATAGTCCAAAATCAGCAACAAATAGTAACCTCTCAACATCTGGGACAAATAACCCAACAGCAGCTTGCTCAGCTTCAACAACAACAGTTACTTAAACAAAATAAACAAATGCAAATGACTCAGAGTCAACAAATACAGCTTAATCAGAATTTACAACAGTTGCAGTTAAATCAGAATGCACAGCAGTTGCAACTAAATCAGAATCAACAGCAACTGCAATTGAATCAAAACCAACAACAATTGCAGTTAAATCCCAATCAACAGCAGTTACATCAGAACCAACAGCAGTTACAATTGAATCAAACTCAACAGCAATTACAATTAAATCAAACTCCACAACAACTGCAATTAAATCAAACTCAGCAACAATTGCAGTTAAATCAAAATCAACAGATTCAATTAAATCAGAATCAGCAGCAAATTAAATTGAATTCAAACCAACAGCAAATTCAATTAAATTCAAATCAACAACTTCAATTGAATCAAAATCAACAGCAGATTCAACTGAGTCAAGCACAGCAAATTCAACTCAACCAAAACCAACAAGTACCCATTAGCAGCAGTCAACAACAGCTTCAGTTAAATCAGAATCAAATGCAATTGAACCAAAATCAACAACTTCAGCAAACTCAACAACCAGTTCAAATTACATCAAATCTTCAGCAGATTTCTCTCAATCAGGGCCAGCAAGTTCAGAGTCAATTATTACAGAATCAAGTCATACAATCACAGGGCCATCAACAAAATCAAATTATTCAGCAGCAAAGCGCACAACAGCTTCAGATTAATCAGCAGCAAGGTTTTGTTCAGCAAAATGTCAATCAGCATCTCTTATCCCAACAAAATCAGCAGATTTTGCAACAGAAACAATTTTTATTGAATCAACATCAAACAGTTACAAGTCAGCAACAGTATGTAAGTACTTCTTTTAGTCAGAATCAGGATTTGAATCAACAAAATATTACACAGCAAACTTTAAATCAGAATTTGAACCAACAGCCTAATAATATTAACATACAATCTCTAAATCAGCAGTTAAGTACTCAAAATTTGGGCCAGCAACTGAATCAACAGCAATTGACTCAACAGTTAACACAAACTCCTATCGGCCAGCAAATTGGTACTCAGTCTCAGCAAAATCAACTGGTACAGCAACTTAATCCACAAGATCAATTAGAGCAAAGATTAACCCAACAAAATCAACTAAATCAATTGACCCAACATCAGAGTCAACTTGGGCAACAGAATCCTCTTAATCAATTGACCCAGCAACAGAATCAACTTAGTCAGCAGAACCAGTTGAACCAAACTAATCAATTGGCACAACAGACACAAATCAACCAGCAAATGACTCAACAAAATCAACTAGCACTACAGTTGAATCAACAACTCACTCAAAATCAAATGAACCAACAGCAAACTCAGTTGACCCCACAGCAATTGAACCAAAATCAAATCAGTCAACAACAGATAAATTCAAATGCATTGGCACAATCTGCATTGGATCAAGAATTGGGACAACTGAATCAACAGTTGAATCAGCAAATTCAACAGCAGCAGCTGAATCGGCAAACATTGACCCAGCAACAATTGGGTCAGCAACAGTTACAAGTTCAGCAAACTCTTGGACAAACTAACTTACAACAGCAACAAATCAATCAAGTAAGTGTAGATATCGAATTTAATCGATAAAAGTGACATTTCTGCAATTTTAGATGAACCAACAGGTGAATCCAGTGATTCAGCAAGTCGTGCGCACACAGTTTCAGCAACAGCCTAATATGGGCCAGCAAATTCTGATCAATCAAGCTTCTCCACAAAATCCGAATGCGCAACGTCCTCAAATAAGTCAGCATATTTGGACTCAGCAGCCCGCTCAGATTGCGGGTCAGCAGATCGTTCGGCATCCAGTAAACGTCATTCAACAGGTAAGTAAA
Source organism: Psylliodes chrysocephalus (assembly GCA_927349885.1). Classification (NCBI taxonomy): domain Eukaryota; kingdom Metazoa; phylum Arthropoda; class Insecta; order Coleoptera; family Chrysomelidae; genus Psylliodes; species Psylliodes chrysocephalus. The sequence goes on along the minus strand of OV651818.1, from coordinate 34,510,364 downwards.
CTTGGCACAACATTAATAAAAGTTGTTTTAAATTTTAGTGTGCCGGCAAAAACATTTGAAATTTGAAACAGTTGTAGGAAGTAATGGCCCAAATATAAGCATTAACTAAAAAAGTAGATTGTTTTATCTTGTTGGTTAGTTTGGGGGGGATAAATTAGAAGCCAAAATTCTTTTCGGATGCCATCACGTGGGATATCAGGTGAAAGCTCTTTGAAGCACGATTTTAAAAATGTATAATACCTTCGTTACTTTTCTTTAACGCTTTTTCAAAAAAAAAAAAATTAAAAATTTCTGTTTTCATAACTTATCTCAAAAAGTAATGCACAGAAAAATCTGAAAAATTATTTAATACTTTCTTGAAAAAACCTGTTAAAAATTGCTGTGTTCTAACTTATCTCCATAAATAACAGTCTTGCCAATTATTTTAATAGCATTGGGCTTATACAAATGATTATTGACACATATACTACCAGAGACAGAACTAATAGACAATATCTAAGCAATTATGAAAATCAGAAGTAGTTCTTCTAAGGAAACCCAACATTCTTAATGCTTTATTAACTGAGGCCGTTATATGAGTTTGAAAATAAAGGGTGGAATCTGGTATCACACCCAAATCTTTTACCCCTGTAATAGTATCCAGTGTTATGTCATTGATTTTATAGATATATTCAATAGGACTCTGTTTTCTGTTGAAATTGATTGCATGATATTTACTTGTATTTAATTCCATGCCATTAGTACTACACCATTGGACCAAGTTATCCAAGTCTTTTTAAAGGGAAATACAATCATGTAAGGAATTTACATGCATGAATAATTTTAAATCATGAGCAAAGCAAAGGAACTGAGAATTCTTAAAACAATTTTGGATGTCATTGTTACGTATATTAAAAAGTAGAGGGACAACAGTGGACGGGATATAACAATAAGAAAGGTGGCAAGCCATCAGGACCTGATCCCTTACTCATATCTAAACAGCTCAGATGTTCAAATATTTCTGAAATATATATCTGATAATTTGCAACATTTAAATGGGCTGAATATGGTTTATCATAATTATGGCATGGTTGATTGCTATCAGCCAAGTTTCGGTGAAAATAATGATTTCGTGAGATACAGTTGTTACATCAGAAATAAGTTTACTTAGCTTTGTTCTTAATCCTCTAATGTTTTGATAGTAAATGGAACTAGTAGATAACTTAATAGAAGGTGGAATCTGATTGGTTAGTTTTTTGGTTTCAAACTAATTATTTTTGGACATCCATTTATAAATTTGATGATAAGATTATTTTCTCCTTTTTCACGTCGTTTGTATAGTTCTTCTTTGACAAATTTTTCTGATTCCATTTGTTTACGTGTCAGATCAAAATTGAGAAAGATATGCTTTCCTTTAAGTTTATATCGATTTTTAATAACATGTGCACATCATAAGTAGAATTAAAAGTTATTTTAAGAGCCCTTGTCCCTTTAGAATTGTTTTCCTACTCGCTGTAGTCCTATAATTGATGCAGGTGAGTTAATTAAATCCTGCAAAATTTCGATTACCTTTTAGATAAGTTAAACACCATCAGATTGTTGGATTTTCTCCGTCGTTCTTCCAGTTCAGTAAGCTTTAATTCATCAGATACATGAGGTGAGGAGCTATTGCCAGTTGTGGTTTGGATATTTTGTATCTGAATAATTCATCCGATGATGAATTCTCTGACTAGGGCTACTTTTTTTGTAGATTTCTTTTTATTTATTTATTTTTGAAATTAGTTTGACTAGTTCCAGTTTCCATTTATTTATTTTTTGGCATGTAAATATATTCCCTGTCATAAGTAGTTTTATTTATACTTGTCGGTTTGCTGAATAAAATGTTATATGTATAAATATTTTTCAAAAACGAATTAAACTTTTCTGGTTTAATCGGTGAATTTATATAGTACTACATATGTTTCGGTAAAATTCTGATACAGTTGAGGGACAATCAGTTTTATGTATGTATTGAAAGCAATAATAAATAATAATTGGTTTAACAAAATTAGTAGGTAAATAAAAAGAAGAGTTTTTGCAAAATTAAAAATTACCAGTGACGTTATAGTAAAAATTCAATTAGTTTTTAAAAATAATCGTGCACTAAATAAAAACTTTAATTGGTCGATTATATTAAAAGAAGTTTTATGTGATTTTAAAAATTTTTACTATGGTCAGAAAATTATCCTCTTTATATACATACCTGGCATGATTAAATCTACGGGTTTACTTCACCTGTAATGAACTAAATAAACTTGGCTTTCTCACATGCTCCAGAAAAAGCGATATAAAACGATGTTATAAGCGAAATGAGAATAACAGCGAGAAAATCTAGAAAATCAGTGAACGAAACGAGAATTTATAACACAGTGTATAATAAGATGAAGCAAGAACTGAGACGCGAGAACCGAATCTGTCTTTTATTTTAAAATCATTAAAACATTATTTTACATACCTAATTTAAAAAGATATGCCTACGCCTATGTTATGCGGCTAAATTAAAAGAATTTTTTTACCAGTTTTTTGTATACTCTTCCAAATGACTAGATAAACTTTACCTACTGGACTATATTTCTTTAGCAAAGTTGATAAATCTGATAATTTTTTTGCCTCAATTTTTTATCTCTCTAGTTTTTGTTCTTAATTGTATTTCATTGAATGAAAAATAATGGACCATGTAAGTTCAAAATAATCTTGTTATTTATTTTAAACATTTATTTGTTAATATTAATGGACTTATTTTACAAACCAAATTAAGTAGAGAGTAATTTTAAAAAATCAATAATTTATATAGACTTTTCATAAGTATTAATAAAAATTACTAGAAAAAATGTTTTTAAAAACTGAAAAAGACTATCTTAGTATTATTTTTGATGAAACAACAAATAGTTCTCAATTATTGTTTTGTTCTTTGTAATTTTGCTAAACTGGCTGTTTTTTATATAATATTAGTTCCTTTGAAATTTTAAATGCATAATAAAATATAAAATTTCAAGTGTGACATATCGTTGGACTAGGATTTCAGACTATAATCAAAATGAAGCAATATACGGGGCATTGCAATAAAAAAAAAGTGACCAATATTATAAAAAAAAGGTTAATTGCAAATGAAATAGGAATCAGCATGTCCTTAAACCCTCACAAATTTGTACCTTTTTGAAAAGTGATAAAATGACTATGATGCTGATAGGAGATCCGGTATACAAATAGTCCTCATCCTGAACTTCTAAAACAAAAAACAAAAATCGACGTCCTCGTCCTTCTACCGAGCCGAGCCTCTAAAAAAAAAAGACGAATGTGAAAAGTCCTCGTCCTTCTACCGAGTCGGGCATCTAAGAAAAAAAATCTTGTGTATTTTTGTACAAGCCAGGTCCCTTTCAAAGATATCAAAGAGTTAACAGGGTAATACAGGACATATGCCGTAAAAAAGGACATTTTAAGCTTCAAAAAGTCGCAAGGACATTTTGCTTGAAAAAAGGACTGTCCTTTTCAAAAAAGGACAGGTGGCAACTCTATAGATACATTAAACACATTTTTTACATAATACTTATACATTTTTTTTATAATTATTATTTTTGTTCCTAATAATCAATATTTTATATAATTACTGAATCACATTTAAGAACTAGTTTTTTAGTGAAAAATATAATACATTTTTTCATTATAATTTGCTGGTAACCCAAATATGAAACTCATGGGTGAACATTTTTCCTCATCCATCATCAAAAATTAAAATCATTATAGTCAATACAAAATTAAATACCTACCTGCCTTTCATTCGAGTTATCACATAATATAGAAATAAATGACATGGCCTCCACGAAGGGATGTGATCACTACTGCTTCTACAAATAAACTATTTCATGCATACTACTACAAATTTATCTTTATTTTTTCTTTCAGAAAAATGTTTAATAACGTTCCATACAATTTTTGGTGTATATTTTTTATTTATTTAATTTTTTTATTTTGCTTAATTTACCAGAATAAATAAATACATAGATGATTTTTGAAACCTTAATAATTATGAAAAAACAATTAGTAGTTGTAAAATTTATTTAAATTCAATGATTTACTTAATAATTAATTTGGTTATCGTTAGTTATTTTATCCAGTTTTCCATTAATTCTTGCGAAACCCAATATGAAAATGCATATAATGTTTAGAATATAAAATATTTTAACGCCTTATGCATATCGATCGGTCGAAAGCAAATCAGACAATAAGATTTTTTGTTAAGTATTCAAATCATATATTAGATAAAATATACTAATTATTCATGAAGATTAGCAATGTTATGATTATTAACAGGGCGCGCCTAGAGTTCAATGGTCCCCGAATGCCCAACAAGGTAATGCAGTACCACAAAGGCAGTTTATTCAACTAGACGCCAGAACTCACCAAGAACTGCAGAAAATGCCTCCAGAACAACAAGCGATATTTGTTGCGAGAATTCAAAGACACAGGCAATTCTTGAAACAAAGAGGAGGCGGTAGTCATATTTTAATCAGAGGCAACGTTCCTCCCGGTCTAACAACCCAACAACAAGTTCAGTGGCTCCAACAGCAAGCCAAACAACAGGGAATCGTTCTTCCTCCCAACATTCAACAGCAAAACATCACGCCGGGCACATTGACGCAACCCACGCTAGCTCAGAACATGCAACACGCTCCAGGTTTGAGTCCCATCAACCAAAATACCACTCAGTTCACCGATCAGAATCAGCAGCAGCAAATCCAACTGAGGCAGTTCAGATTGCAGCAGTTGCAGCTGCAGAGAGAGCAGGCGCAAAAGAATCATCTGGCCCAACAGCAAGGTATATAACAAATGATTTAGAATTGGTATAATCGATAGTCGCATGAAGCTCGAAATATGTTGTTAAAATAGCACCACCTTTTCAAAGCTGACATAAGTCAAAAAATTTAAATTGTGAGAAAATGAGATCAAAAAAATAATACTATATTATTTTATGATTTCGTGATTTATGATTAACTTTTTTAGCAAAAGGTATTTTTTTGAGTTTTGTCGATTTTTTTTATTATGACTCTACAACAAATTTATATTTGACAGTAGTTATTATTAAAAAGTGGTGGTAATTAAAAAATTATTTTCTTTATTTATCATAAACAACATTGTTAATATTAAACTGAAAAAAAAAAAGAAAAATTAATGCGAACTGCGAAAGTCGGCATAATACTTTTTAATGTAAATAAAACAAAATAATGGTCTTTTTTTTTCTTTTATGATTATTGCACTACGGTTCACTTGTTTCAAAGTGTTGCACCTCGAAATATGACATTAAAACAGAACAATTTTATAGAGCAAAATTAACACAAGTCAAAATATGACACTTTTGGTATGTGAACTATAAAAACGATATTAGTGTCTTCTATCTAATAATTATTGTAGTAACGGACTTGTGACATTTTTACAGATGGAGATTATAAGGTTTTAATTAGGTTAGCTGATATAAAATAAAAAACTGTTGCATTTTGAGTTGTGTCACTTTTGAAGAGGGGATGCGAAATATTGATTTCAATTTCACTCGCTCATACGATTGTCCATAATCTCGATTCAAATAGTTGTATTCATTATATTTGACAGTACGTTGGAATTATTGATTTGTATCTGTAATTAGTAGGTGCTATTCAACAACCGGCTGTTGTTCGACCGCTGGGTCCAACGCCTTTGGCGGATTCTACCACAAGCTTACCTCACGTTCAAGATGGAACCATCCAGAATCCTTTGGTCGTCAATGCCAAGACTAAAACCGCTCTGGCGAATATGCTGAGCATAAAATTACAGAGTGGCGGTTCTTCTGTTGGCGTCCAAAGACCGGAAGCTATTCAGGAACCATCCGCCGCTGGAACCTTGAGGTAAGTACTATATTTTGTGGTATTACTATTTTTTTTTTTACTACTTGTAGGTGCAATGTTTTTTCGATTTAACGTCAAATTCTTTTAGTAAGATTTAAATATTCTGTGAGAACCATAACAGAAAGCCTGAACGAAATTGGTCAGAAATAATAATTTACTGAATATATTGTTAGGCAGGTTTTTGGTATCTCAAATTATTTCAACTTAACTTTTACATTAACTGTATAACTGATAACATTAACATGTAACGTCTATCATAAAAACTGAAAACTGACGTCAGGATCATTGACTTATAGAACTTGCTTGGCCCTTCTCGAACTGTCTTCTAGAAGTTTCTTGACAAGTAATGACATTTCCAGATATTTCTGGACTATTCTACCTTCCTTTACTCTTACTTTTACTGATGACGACCACAGCACACTGTAGGGCGATGAGTAACATTGCACTCCTTTTTGTATTCGTACGTTTCCTATAATAGCCTCAGGCTACTGCAGGGTGCTGCGTAACATTATGTAATATCCAATGTTTCTTTTATCTCTATTATTTTTAAGTTATCAATTAAAATAAAAATCTATTACTATCACATTTTATGATGAAATATGGTGAAAATATATACTCTTTAGAGTCATTTAAAAACATGAACATTTAAGCTGTCCCTGCATATTTCACAGAAATTTAGAAATATGCAAAAGTAAGCACTATAACTTTTATTCAAAATATTTCTTATAATAAAAGAGATATTGGTCTTTCTCGCACTAATGGGTTATCCTGTATATATAATCTATTCACTTTTTATTTAACCTCTGGTTTTCCATGGAAAAATGTCACATTTCAATGTATACAGGGTGTTTTTGAAATACCTGTAGGTATTAAAACAGATTAATATTTAGACCCTAGAAGAACAACCATAGAGATGCGAGAAAGCCGTTCCTGTAAAAAAATGGAATGGGGGTAACTCGGGCAACTGTCATTTCAATTTCAACGTGCTTGCCGTATTCGCTCCGTGTGCGACAGCAGCGCCAATTCGTTTTGGTACTAATGGACTATTTCTGCGTATACTGGCAAATGCAATTTTTAATAAAATTCGTAATTAAAAAGTATATATGTTAGTTTTAATAAAAGTTTATGGATTTCTAAAACAAGTAAAATATTAATTTATTATTATTATATATTTTTATCTCTTAAATTAAAGAAAATTATGTATAATCAATAAAAATAAATAATAAAATATAGACAGGCAACAGTATTTACCGGAAAATGTATAAGAAGTTGCCTAAGTCTAATAAGTTGTCATTTAAGAATTAGCCTGTTCGGTCAAAATAAAAAAATAACATTTAATAATAGCGTGAAGATAAAATGTATAAAAATGATCGTTATTTATATTTTCATTTTTGTTGGAAAGAAAACATAGAATTAATGATTAAAACTGGTTTTCCATCAGTAAGTCACAAAATTGCATTCCAGCCACATATAATATTCAATAGCAGAAATTTTGAAATCTAGTCCTTGCTGAATGAACATTTAAGAATAAAGGGATCTTGAAGGTAAAATGATAATTTATTGTTTATTTAAAACCTTTCAAGTTTCTAATGTCTACTATTTTTAGCATTACCGTTATTATTACAAAAATAAAGGTAATTTTTCTTCTTATTGTACACCTATCCATTTATTTCTTTGATTTAATTTCCACTTTGTTACTAAAATTTTTTATGTTTTTTTTTGCTAGTATTTGTACAATTTCAACACAGCAACTCCGGTTGCCTATTGTATTGTTTTTACTTACTTTTTTGAAAAAAAGTAAAATGTTTACGTGTATTTGATATGCCAAAATTACAAAATATCGCCCTAAAATGCATGAATTATCCGCAGCTAGCGTTAGTATCACTTTTGCTTCCCTTTCCATGATTTCGCAAGGAGCGAATAGGTAGCTTGCCAGTTTAACTAGTTAAAAATATGTTATTTTTATAAAAATGTGTTTTATTTGCTATTTAAAAAACTGATAATCCAGCTTTTCTGTTATTCGACAATTTCACATTACACATGCGCGAAAAAAGCGCGGGACTTTTGAATCTAGTAATTTTCCAACAACTTATTTTTTATCTCTCTTATCCTTGCCTTACAACTGTTGTGTTGGCTGCTACCCCCTGTCCATGATACTAGGACGAACAGATAAGCTCACTTGGGGTACCAATTTTGAATCAAATTTTGAATATCCGCACATTTGCACGGAATTCCACGCAAAGAATTATTCGTTTAGACTAGCTTGATTAAGTTAGTGTATGTGTGTTATTTTTGTTGCAATGGACACTTCAGACAAATAATATGTGGCGTTGCGTGTAGTTTTAGAATAAGAAAAAGTTGAGTAAGTAAACAATAAAAAGTTCAAGTGGGTCCTTTAAATTAACCTGAAAAGACAAGAATATGGAGAATTTCATCATCTATTCCCAGACCTTTTAGAAAACGAGCAAAAATTTTTTCAAGTACTTTCAATTATCTAGCAAACAATTAACGATTTTTTTAAAATTTTAGATATTTTGAAACAAGATACGTTTCGAAGAGCTATAGATGCAAAAGGATTTTATTGGTGTTGGATTCACGGAAAATTTACTTACTATGCCAAGGTAGTGTGTGGACTCTATCTTAGTTATATGCTTTTCCAAATTTCCGTTGCATTTTGTTCATTTTCGATCCATTCTGTTTCGCGATAATGTACGATCTGCTTTAGTCGTTACGAGTAGGTTTACTAAAGAACGCAACCGCTTTCAAGTAGAAACTGTCGAAAGCATGATTCAATGCAAATTCAATTTTAAAAAAACATGACATGAACGGAATTTCATAAGTACATTATGTGTAAACCGGATCTGCTGAAGCAGGTGAAGAAATATGAATAATTTTTTAATTAAAAAACCGACTTCAAAATCATGCAGATGCCCTTAAAAATTGAGATTTTTTATTTTCTCATAGTTCATCAGATCCTAATCAATTGTATATGGAACTACCTCTGAGGTATCCCCTTTCTAACAAAAAAAGAATCGTGGAAATCGGACAATGTGATAAAGAATTATCACTGAAAATAGATAAAAAATTAAGTTTGATGATTTTCTCATAGACCCCATCATTAGATTTTTAACCAAATTTTAATGGAACCACCCCTGAGGTACCCCTTTACTAACAAAAAAAATCATAGAAATCGGACAAGGTGGTAAAGGATTATCGCTAAACATACATAAAAATGGAGAGTTTGAGGATATTCTAATGGACCCCATTGTTAGATTTTGACCAAATTAATATGGGACCACCCATGAAATACCCTCTTTCTAACAAAAAAAAAAGATTCATTGAAATCGGATACTGTGATGAAGAATTATCGCTGAACATACATAAAAAAAAATGTTACGAACGAATTGAGAATCTCCTCCTTTTTTGAAGTCTGTCAAAAATATAAAACAATTAAGGCAGATACAGATTGTTCTGACACTATACGCTACGCCACGATATCTGAGAAAAGGACAGGTTACATGATAGCTCTTACCACCGGGAGTAGTAAAAGTACATGTTGTTCACTCCCTCTCCCCCCTCTCCCTCACCCTCTCCCCCCTCTCCCTCACCCTCTCCCCCCTCTCCCTCACCCTCTCCCAACTACAAAAAATAGCAAGCAAAAAAACACGATATGTCACTTTTTGCAGTCAGATGAGGGAACAATATGCCTATGCCTTTACTGTTTTATTTCATGTTTAATTATTGAAATTAATATGTTATGAAAATCGAATTTATACAGTTAAATAGGCAACCAATATTTTTTAATTTTTTTATCAGGTCCCGATCAGTACTTAGACTATTATGGCAACCCTATCCTAGTTTCATGCCCCATGTCATCGTTACTTTAAACAACTGCCATCTAGTTAAAAGTATCCCTGGCCCCCCTACCAATAATAAGAGTTAAAAATGACATTTACGGATGTGTAATTGAAACTCGGCGTAGAAAACAACACATTTTTAATTTTAACAGGAAGTAGGATTTGCTCATGAGTAATGGATATCATTAATAACGGGAACGGTCTATTAGCATGTTTTTATTTTTGGAAAAATCAAATTAAAAGTTTTAACTTGACAGAATTTACTGTAATAAAAACCAGTATTATTATAATATAAATTTTATGCACGATAAGTAAGATAAAATATTTTCAATATAATATTTTTTCTCAGCATTTATTACGCTCCATTTATTTTTTTCTCATAAGTCAAATTCAAGGTGAAGAAATTTTACTCTCCAAAATTCAAAGGACCGACAGTTACTGCCGCTTCTCTGTGGTTGTTATTCTTGGTTTAGACTCTCCTAGAATGTAAAAAATATGATTTTGAAAAAATAACAATAATTGAAGGTGCCAAAAAATTAGGTTAAGAAAACGCGAAAAGAATTTAAGCTGTTCGTTCAGATTTGGTAGCTGGGTAGAAAATCAAAATTTTTAAGGTCGATTTATATATAAACTTGCAGTTTCCATCGCAGTTACCGTTTCTGTTTGACGTTATAGTCGTCGTTGATATTCATAATTTATAAAGCTGACGTTTGCCGCCGTTGTGTGCTGGGTAGATAATCTAATCGATTAAGCCCAAATAAATCAAAGTGAGATGAAAAGAAGAAAAATCTGACGTGATTTTTTGTTTTGAGTTTTCACGAGAAGTAGGCAAATCGGCAATGGTCCTTGAATGGTCAAATTTTAAATTTCCGTCCTTCTTTTTATAAATTTCGTGAAATTGACTGTAGTTGGCATGTCTAATGACAGCGCAGTCAATTTTCTATGTAAGTCAATGTAAAATAAAGTGATTTTTTAAAAAATATATTAAAAGAATCAAAATAATTTGAAAAAAGTACCTGAGTACAAGTAACATGAGTGACAAAATACATCAAAGCAAGATTTACGTCGTTTCAGATTGTAAAACAGGATAAAAATCAAATGTAAAACTAAAGAAAACCCAAGAAGAAATCAATTCAATGTCTTTTTAAAGCTTTTAATGTAAGTAAAATAATGTAATCATGTCTAAATATAATATTTATTGTAAACTAGTCACAATATGTATCTTACGAAGTGTAGTTTATTTTATTATAAGTTTCTATAATATAAAATTTCACAGTTTTAGATGCTGACTTACAAACAACAATAATTATGCATTAAATTTAACTTACTAGAAAAGAACATTAATTTTTTATAGAGTTTTAATGTTTTTTTTACGATACTAAACGTTTAGAACAGTGGCAGCATATATATGGTTCCTAGTGCCGGTAAAGCACTTTCTAGAGATGATGGTGTTCTATACTTTTTAAAAGATATTATCAAATATTATGAGACTATTTTTACTGATGGTAAAAGCTGAAATTAAAGGATGAGGTAATACCATGTATATTCCCAAATCTCCCTTTATACTTTTATTACAACAATAAAAAATCTGTTAACTGTGTTTTATTTTACTCTTAAAACTATATATTGGTTCAATTAAAAAAAAAAAAAAAAAATTGCCACAAAATTGTACTTATCAAATTTCAGCAAATAAGAAACCTTTTCGAATTTGGTCATACACACCTAATTTATATTTTATATAGATATAATTAAATAATTTAACAATTAAAACACGCAAGACTTATTTAGAAATAAATACAACAGTATGTTATGTGCTTTATTTAGCTGTAAACAAGTTTATTTTTATTATTTTGACAAAATTATGTATAATTCCCATAAGAAGCCATGTATTTTGAACAACGTATGCAGTAGCAGCGCCCATGCGGTTAATTATAGAAGCTCAATTAGCATGCGTTTTTTGGGACCGTATTTTGAGTATGCCGATTCGTCTCCTTATCTCTAGTCTTCATAGATTTGATTTCACTGAGTAATCTTTTTTTTAATTGAGTAAAATTGATCAAGATATCTATTTAGATATTTTTCGAATACTTCTGCGGTTTTTCGAACACTTCTGCGGTTTTTCGAACGTCCAGGCTTTTTATTGGTTAATATGCCAACGGCACGAACGGTGAACTGCAAAACTTAAAACTTTGTTATCTTTAAAGGTCGATTTATGAACTTGCTGTTTCCGTCGCGTTACCGTTTCCATTCCCGTTTCTGTTTGACGTCGCCATTGATATTCATAATTTATAAAGCTGACGTTCGGCGCCGTTGGAAACAAGAAGAAGCTGAGTTTTACCCAGATTGTCATGCTATTTTCAATTTTCATATAGTGTCTTTTTTGATTTAGTTGAAATATCTATTTAGGTATTCTTGGAATACTTTTGTGTTCGTTTACTTAACATAAAATTAAGCAAAGAACATATACGGCGTTTTAAGGTATGTCCCATTAACCAAATAATGAAATCGTTAGGAAATTTACAATATTATCCAGGCTTTTGATTGGTTAATATGCGAACGGCACGAACAGTGAAATGCAGAACGGTGACAGCAACAGAGAATATAAGTGGGCAAGTGTGAAAGTAGCGTTTTAACTATTAACGGGAACTGCAACTGCCAGCGGTAACTGCAACTGCAAGTTTATAAATCGGCCTTTAGACATACTAACTTATTATAATTTTTTTGATAATAAGCCAAATTTAACAGATATAACCAATCGACAGAAAAAATGTTGTAAACGATTTCTCATGATTTTAGAAAAAAAACTTCATGAACTCTAAATTTGGATGAACTAAATAATAATAATAAAAATTCCCATATATGGTACGGACTTTTATGCAAGGCGCACAGAGTAATATGGGTATAATAAGGAGGACAGGTGTATTATTGTTTCTAATAAATTTTATTAAAAAATAAAATGATTTAGTTCTTGATGCCAAAAATACATTAAATGCAAATAAAAAAAATGTTCGTAATGATAAGCGATTATAAATAGTATCATTAAAAACACGTACTTAAAATTGGTATATCTATTATTTTGTTATCATATCATTGAATGTGATATCAGCCGAAATAGCTCAGTTGGGAGAGCGTTAGACTGAAGATCTAAAGGTCCCTGGTTCGATCCCTGGTTTCGGCAATGTTTTTTTTTTTTATTTAAATATAAAAAAAATGAAATTGAAAGTAAAATAGTAGTTTGTGCAACAAGTAAGAAAAAGAGTGTTTATCTTTATCTCTAATATTTTTTATCGATATTAAGAGGGTTCTATTCGCTCCGTGCGAAGTCATGGAAAGGGAAGCAAAAGCGATACTAGCGCTAGCTGCGGATAATTCGTGCATTTTAGGGCGATATTTTGTAATTTTGGCATATCAAATACACGTATACATTTTACTTCTTTTTCAAAAAAGTAGGTAAAAACAACACAATAAGCAACCGGAGTTGCTGTGTTGAAAATTGTACAAATACTAGCAAAAAAAAAACAGTGAAACTTATATAAAAAATTTCACTAGCAAAGTGGAAATTAAATCGAAGAAATAAATGGATAGGTGTACAATAAGAAGAAAAATTACCTTTATTTTTGTGATAATAACAGTAATGCTGGAAATAGTAGAGATCAGAAACTTGAAAGGTTTTAAATAAACAATAAATTATCATTTTACGATGTTCTTTATTATCCCTTTATTCTTAAATGTTCATTCAGCAAGGACTAGATTTCAAGATTTCTGCGTTTGATTATAATATGTAGCTGGAATGCAATTTTGTGACTTACTGATGGGAAACCAGTTTTAATCATTCATTCTATGTTTTCTTTCGAACAAAAATGAAAATATAAATAACGATTCTTTTTTATACATTTTTACTTCACTCTTATTAAATGCTATTTTTTTATTTTGGCAGAATAGGCTAATTCTTCAATGACAACTTATTAGACTTAGGCAACTTCTCATACATTTTCCAGTAAATACTGTTGCCTGTCTATATTTTATTATTGATTTTTAATGATTATACATAATTTTCTTTAATTTAAGCGGGAAAAATATATAATAACAATAAATTAATGTTTTACTTGTTTTACAGATCCATATACTTTTATTAAAACTAACATATATACTTTTTATTTACGAATTCTATTAAAACTTGTATTTGTCAGTATAGGCAGAAATAGTCCTTTAATACCAAAACAAATTGGCGCTGCTGTCGCGCACGGAGCGAATACACATACTTTGATTTTCTTTTACTATACGGAGAATGGTCGCACTGCGCAGCTTTCTGAGTGCCTTTTAAAAGGAGATAGAAAACTCCGCCATTTTGATCCCTTATTACGTGTTGCCTACATCTTGGCGCAATATTTTTAATAGGTGCGTTTTAGTCATCCGCTTCTGCTTCGGAATTGTCGGTTTTCTTGTTTTAATCTGACAGGTTAAAACGACTAAACCGACAATTCCGGAAGCAGAAGCGGATGATTAAAACGCACCTGATATTTTGCTTGCTGCTGTCAGTGTCAGTGAGTATTATTTTTGGAGTCACAGTTTATTGCTAAATAATCAGTTAGCTCACTCGGACCAGTTGAAAGTTCCAAAATAACATCCACTCCAGGGATACAAATTCAGGATACGCAGAAGACTGCTGTTTTATTATAGGCGGTTGTCATATATTGTATTATCCGAGTTGCGCAGTGTATAAACTGGAACATTGAGATCAAAAGTGCCGACGCAGAATGAGCGATCTGATTGTTTAGCTATAAACTGTGGCACAGGAATCAAAATGGCCGCGCCCTATGTTGGGCGTGTCGGACCTCTCTCTTGCACCGTATAGTAAAGAAAATCAAAGTATGTGGTTCTATACCCATCAGCTCAATCAATTTCATACATAACCTCGAAATCCACGTCCCTTACGTCTTTGCCATATCCCCCCCTTTAAAGTATTTGTTAGGCAGCCTGAAATACATCTCTGTGCATTTGTGGTTGCATAGTCTACCAATTCTCGGATAAGAACATCTAGACCTAGTATTTTCGGTCGTGGATGATTGAAAAAATTAGATTTCTATATATTAAATTAATCAAATAATCTACTTCATTGCTTGACGTAGAATTGACACACTTCCGATTTATTAAAGTCACAGTGATTATTCTCGCACAATTTACTAAATTAAGACACAATTAAAAATGTCTTATAGGCATATACAATGTATTTGTTATTTAATTCGCATTCGCAATGACACTTACTTTGATGGCAACTAATGATGGGCAGATCGGATCCGAGGGTTGTCGAATTTTGAAGAAAACTTAAAAACGGATAAAGAAAAAAACATTAAATTTTAAACTTAAGTTTTATTTCGGCCTGACGGGAAATGATTAGATTTTGGACAAAGTCGGAACATCTGGGGTGTACTTTATGGGAGGCCGTTTTTATATTTTATGGAATATATCTGTTATTTACGTTTGGAGAAGAAAATTCTTCAAATAAAAGTTACTTTTAATATTAATATCTATAAATTTTGTTCTATACAAAATTTTCCTAAAATGGTCCGTATTCGAGAAATTTGATAAAATGTAAAAAAAATAATTTTTTATAAAAATTGTTCAAATAAAAGTTGTTTGTAATATAATTCTCTATAATTTTTATCCTATACATAATTTCTCTAAAATGGACCGTATTTGAGATATTTGAGAAAATGTGTAAATGTCGAATTTTGAAGAAAACTTAACGGATAAAGAAAAAAACATTAAATTTTAAACTTAAGTTTTATTTCGGCCTGACGGGAAATGATTAGATTTTGGACAAAGTCGGAACATCTGGGGTGTACTTTATGGGAGGCCGTTTTTATATTTTATGGAATATATCTGTTATTTTTGTTTGGACAAGAAAATTGTTCAAATAAAAGTTGCTTCTAATATTATTATCTATAATTTTTGTTTTATGTCAAAATTTCCTGAAATGGTCCGTATTCGAGAAATTTGACAAAATGTGCAAAATTCTGATTTTTATGAAAATTGTTGAACTAAAAGTTGTTTGCGATATCGATCTCTATAATTTTTGTATACACATTATTTTTCTAAAATGGACCGTAATGGAAAAATTGTAGGAAAAGTGCTAAATTTAAATTTTTCAGTATTTTCGTTTTCAATGTATCTATAGAAAAATGTTTCGAGGCATGTGGAAAATGTATATATTTAGTTTATCCTCTAAACATTTATAGAGGTGCTGTATTGTACAAAATAACCGGAAAAAGCCTATAATAACTAGATAGGAAAGTCATGTGTTGGACACATCAGATTTTTTAGTTATGTGTAAGAAATGGTTATTAAACTTCAAATTAAAATGAAAGACAACTCACAAATCCTTTACCTCACATTCACGATTTGGTGTGACATCACAGCTCTGTAATTAATTATTGGGTTGTGTTTTTTTGTAAATGTTACAACTGTACATTTTTTATATTAAGTATAATTTTATTATCTACAAATCATTTACTTACATGATTGTCTTGCTGAAACAAATCACAATCGGTTTGTGTATTGACAACTGTGCAAAGTTTGAAATCATCTGCAAAAAGTAGTCCTATGGAGTTAGAGAGGCAATCTGGCAATGTGTTGATAAAACACAAAAAAGTAACGGCCCTAAATCGCTGCCTTGTGGGACATCTGAAGTTGCAAGGACGGTTCTGATTCACACATGCCTACTTTAACCCATTAGATTCTATTTGAAAGGTATGATTTGATAAAATAATAAACATCTTCGATTATGCACAGCTCGAGGCCCAGCTCCACGAGTTTACTGAGTAACAATTCACGATATAGAAATAATAAGAACGCTATTCATTTCTCTGTTATAGACTTAACATATTTTGTAAAAATAAATAATAAATGAAAGAATGTATTTGCAAGTGTTTAAATTTCATTAGTATTCGGTATCAAATGATTGATAATAATTTATAGTGTCCCGATGATGGCTTCAACCGAACGCGCTTGAATGCTAATACAATTTAAACCCTAGAAAATACAAATTATGTTCCTTATTATCATCTTACACAGTAATCTGTGAAGAGTATTATAGGTTTACTTTCGAGAAACCAAAATTTTTAATATTGATCCATATTTAAAAATTTTTGTACCGAAATCATTTTCATCAAATTTTAAATAATTTTTAAAAACGTCTGCCCGATGTCATATTTTTTGTCCGCAAAATAAGTCAAAAACGAAATATTCAGGATAAATCAATTATTGATTTTGAAAAAATCTGAATAAAAGTTGAGGGATCAAGGGGGGGGGGGGGTTGAAATATTAAAAAAAAAATCCTAACTCAAAATCAAAAAAGGATAACAGCTTAAAATAATTTTTAGCAAAAATCAAGCTCTATATATGATTCGGGGGCTGATTTCTGTAGTGATATGCTTTTTTAGTGAAATTTGATTCAATTGAATGATTGGTAACAATCTAATACATTGCCGTCGGCGTCGTAGACGCAATTACCATTAAGTAATTAAATTGTAATTAATTTATTTTAGTAAATTTCAGCAATATGTTTTTTGAATCAATTAAACGCCATTTGAAAGAAAATGATGTGAAAAATATAAAAAAAAAAATTGTTGCCAGCTCTCAATCAGCCGCAGCCACTAGGTGGCCAGGTGTGAACAGGTATGTTATTGCAGGAAATAGATTCTAATTCTCGAATGTGACCAATTTAAAAATAAACCATAAAGGAAAAAGAGAAACTGAAAGACCGTGTCACAAAAATAACGAGCGATGTTTGTTGCTCAATCACGCAAGAACGGCTGAACGGATCTGGATAAAATTTGCCCCAAAGATTATATTCTGGAATAGCACATAGGCTACTTTTTATCCCGGAAAAATATACGGTTCCCGTGGGATAGATTTGTTTTTGTTTTCACAGACATGATTTTTTACATAGTGGTAGTAAATCATGAAAATTTGAAATACAGCTACTGAGCATAAATAAACAATGACGTGTTTCAGGGTTTTTGGATTTTCACATTTTAAGGGGGGGGGGGGGGAACGGGGGTTAAAAGTTTAAATGGAAGTATCGATTTTTTAAAGATAGGAAATGTAAAATTGGAATTGTAGCTACTTATCATAAATAAATAAACATTAAGGTTAAAGTTTGTATGAGATTTCGGTTTTTTAAAGGTAGGAACTTTAAAATTGGAATTGTAACTATTCATTATTAGTAAATACTGAATTATTTCAAGGTTTTTGCATTTTCACATTTTAAAACTAAATAATAAATAAAAACAAAATAAATAACAATAAATAAAAATTAATAAAAATTAAATTAATAGAAAGTTAATAAAAAATAAATTAATAAAAAATAATAAAAAGTTAATAAAAATAAATTAATAAAAAATAAATTAATAAAAAATAATAAAAAATAATAAAAATAATAAAAAATAATAAAAATAATAAAAAATAATAAAAAATAATAAAAATAATAAAAAATAATAAAAAATAATAAAAAATAATAAAAAATAATAAAAAATAATAAAAAATAATAAAAAATAATAAAAATTAATAAAATTGATAAAAATTAATAAAAATTAATAAAAAATAATAAAAATTAATAAAAATTAATAAAAATTAATAAAAATTAATAAAAAATAAAAGATAATAAAAAATAATAAAAAATAAAAAATAATAAAAAATAATAAAAATAATAAAAAATAATAAAAAATAATAAAAAATAATAAAAAATAATAAAAAATAATAAAAAATAATAAAAAATAATAAAAAATAATAAAAAATAATAAAAAATAATAAAAAATAATAAAAAATAATAAAAAATAATAAAAAATATTAAAAAATAATAAAAATTAATAAAAATTAATAAAAATTAATAAAAAATAATCAAAAATTAATAAACAAAAATTTCCTGGTATTGTGCGATCGGGCCAGCTAGTAATTAATATTATGTTCTATTTGTCAATAAAATTATGCCAATGCAACTAACAATACAAGAAAGTAGTAATATTGGTTGCCTAAATGTCAGTAATTTCTTACCAAAACACAATTTTATAAATAATCTAGTCAAAATTAAAAAAAATATTGTATGTAACAGGTTCATGTTGCGGGACCTCGTTCTGCTTGTCCTGAAAATATTCATTTGTTACATAAAATAAGGAATTTCGTAACTGGTTTCATAAATAGCTATTATTTATAAATTTCACAATTTTTTTTCCAATGTTGTGTCTTTATTTATAAATCGATCATAGTTTTACACATTCATTAAAAATTAATTAAAAATACTTTCATGCACGACCGGGCGATAAAGTCCAGATTATAAATACGTTTAGTTTAGTAGGCGTAAAGTGCTCCTTTATCGCACGCGGACTATTTATTTATTTTTTTATTTATTTTAAAAATTCACATCTATTTAGTAAAACAATAGTTATTTATTAGTAAACGATCGTACATACAATTTTATATATTTGTTAACAAATTATCATTAAAATGGTCGGGCATAAAATTTTATATGCGTTTCGGACGTAAACAAGCGTTTATGGACCTTACGTGTTAATAGCCCTAGCCTAGCGGCTCGGGCTGTCACATTTTTTCAAAAAATGATTTTTATGGCCTAATATACTTAAAATATATTATATTTTTTGTTTGTGATAGTTCTGATTTCCAATTTTGATAAATAACGGCCATTCATCAGATAGGAAGGTATCATGGGCCATATATCATAATGCAGTTGTAAAACTTTAAAATTGTTTTTCTCGAAATAATCTTTGTGTTACATGACATCTTTATCCACTTGTCTTAAATTTTGTGTATTGCGCGGCAATCTGTCGAAAGCGGCAACGAACTTTTCGCTCAAAATGCACACAAGATTTTTTCTACAATCACATTATTTTAAGAAATAGATATAAAAACTGAAAATTTGTCGTAAGCAGTGTACAGTGTGTTGCCTATATCTACGTTAATCATGAAAAACGGAGTTGATATTCAAAGTTAATGTTAACTTGGATAATAAAACAATAAAACATCAAACTACGTATAAATAACTTGAAAATAATTTATTAAGAAGAAATATAATTTTTTTATATTATATCTAATTTAAATTAGGCAAGCAACAAAGCTGTCAAGTTTTCCGCTCGTCGGGCGACACTTAATGTCGGTGCTCGGAAAACGTCAACTTTGCGGTTGTATTTGGAAGCGTAAAAGCCTACTGTGGATAGTGATCGTAGAAAAATAACGATTACCCATTTTTTCACGTTTTCTTATTTTTACGCATTGTCTTCGCATCTTCATTTTTGATAAATAAAAAAAAAAAAAATTGCATCGGCCGGGAATCGAACCCGGGCCGCCCGCGTGGCAGGCGAGCATTCTACCACTGAACCACCGATGCGTTGGGTAAATGCGTCCAATTTTTGGTATTCACCATACAAGTTCAATTATTATTGGAAAGTACTAATTCATACTCATTTCCTAGCAGTATATTTATTTACAGCATTAGCTGTATCAAAGAAGGAATTGTACCTACCTCGTTGAGAAAGTGTAGTTTTGTATTAATTCAGTAGAAAAATCATTTTTAATTTTTTAAGTTTTATCAAATGTACTTACTTACATAATTATTTTACATAGGTACCTAATAGATATTTAAAAAGCTTTCAGTCACATTACAAGTCATTGGTATTTTCATTATACACTTGTACCTGTCCTGCCCTTTTGTTGGCTTTCATTATTCACTAAATTAAATGTAGGTACGCTTTTTAATTTTTAACATTTTTATTTTATCTCTAAAGTAAATAAATTATACTTTATACCTATACCTACCCTTTTTGTAAGAAACTCTTGAATAAAAAGAATTAAAGTAATAGACAGATATATAATCTAACAAAAAAAAAGGTAGGTATTCTTCATTCTTGTTATTTTATGATTTACCTATTGTTAATAGGTAGGTAAGTTAGGTACCTACTTGACATAATTTTTTCATTATTGAAAATATAGATATTTTTGCATAACAAAAAATTTAACTATATTTTATTTTTGTATATTATTTATTAATAATAATGGTCCTTTTTTATTATTGAAATAGCAGGTTCTATCACGAAATATCTACTCTAATAAAGATAAAAAAATAACTGAGTTTTAGTACCATAATTTAAGAAAATTACATCAACGCATCGGTGGTTCAGTGGTAGAATGCTCGCCTGCCACGCGGGCGGCCCGGGTTCGATTCCCGGCCGATGCAAAATTGTTTTGTTTTTTTTATTTGTTCAAAAATGTTAAAATGTACAGAAAGAAATAAATAACGGTGCTGTATGAACATAAACTGACATTTTTGCAAATTAGATGTGAATAATTAATAAGAAGAATAAGATTATTTAAAAATGGTACACTGCATGCACAATCGTGATCAATACAAAATAGAAAGAATTAAGGTATATTAAATTGCTATTTCCAGGATAAAAACAAAAAAATTCTGGCATTTTAAATATAATTAATTGAAACTATTCTGACGTATTTTTATTTTTGGGAAATACTTTTATCAACATATCGAAAATTTGTATACGAAATAGTAACACACGCATATTTTTTTCTCGGATTAAATGGAAATTAAATACAAATAAATATTCCAAACGTTTCTTTTAATTAGAGAATTATAAAAAAAAAAAAAAAAAAGTTTGCCGAAACCAGGGATCGAACCAGGGACCTTTAGATCTTCAGTCTAACGCTCTCCCAACTGAGCTATTTCGGCAG
Organism: Psylliodes chrysocephalus; assembly: GCA_927349885.1. Classification (NCBI taxonomy): domain Eukaryota; kingdom Metazoa; phylum Arthropoda; class Insecta; order Coleoptera; family Chrysomelidae; genus Psylliodes; species Psylliodes chrysocephalus. Next base: position 34,488,856 of record OV651818.1, on the reverse strand, counting down.
ATGAGGGAAACTGTCTTATTACAGTAGTGACAGTAAATTACTTATATTATTATACCGGGAGTCCCAAAAAATATTTACCAATTTTATCTTAGAATGTACCACATATGAAAAACATAAAGATCTGGTCGATTTTAATTATTCAAAAATTTTATTACATTTTGAAACACATTTTTCCTGAGAGTCCTTTTTAAAATAAAAAAAAGAACGTAGGCACCTATAATTATATTGTCCATAAAGGTCACTTCAATCGAAATTTAATTTAGGGAAAACATTAATAGTTTAAACATATTATGCTTTATGTATGATTTTAAATGTGATGCCTACAGTGAAAGCCCTTACCTTAATTATTAAATAATTAATTTTTGTTCGATTTTACCTACCTAGTATAGTGGCATTGCGAGACAGGGCAGGGGAATATCTTCCCCGGTCGGCACTTTGATAGGGGTGCCAAATTTTAGGAAAAAATTATTTAAGTAAGGATATTTGAATGACTTTTTTTATAAAATATTAAATTAACCTATTTTTATATTATTTATTCTCATTAAAGTTAATGATAAATATAATTTTGTTCATTGATTAAACTATTTATTATTACAATATTCAGTAGGTAATTTGAATACTAATTTTCATAATATTCAACTAATAATAAAATATTCTTATTAATATTGTTTTTTGGTAATAATTGGTTATTTTTAGAATTCCAAAACAAGCTTTTGAATATGGTTTTTATAGTTTTTAAAATTTTTGGAGAATAAGAAATTTAATTGATAACTCTATGGAGGAGGGACAAGCAAATGTGGCATTTGCTCCGGATGGCAGAAACCTACTATACGCCATTGCTTATACGTTAAATAAATGACATTATGAGAAAATATAGCTTTATTTTCGGCAAAAAACACCCTCATGTTTTTATTTTGAGATGGATGTTTTTTATTTCGTTTAAATTTAACCAATTTTTTATTAACACCTTTGCTGCGATTCAGGGCACATATTAATGTCCCGTACAGTAACGTAGCTAGTGTAAAATGGTAGGGGGGAGAGAGGGTCTAGACGATAAAGGCGTATTTTTCTTGAAACTTTATTATTTTTTACTTTGGAGTAGACATTGGAAGCAATAGATCACTTCTTTGGCAAGTGTTTCGATATCTCTATCTGGTTATTCCCTTTTCTGTTTGTGCACCTCACAGCTAACTTCTCGCTTGTTATATTCTACACAAAATAAAGCTTAGGGTGAAACTTCTGATGTAATCCAGCATTATTAACATTATAAAATAATAAGAATTATTTCAGAATAAAAAAAAGAATACTCAATCAGTTTTCATATCGGATCGGAATTTAATTTTGTTTATACTTAACCCAACTGAGGCAGGGATCTTTCTCCTCGACCCGTATTGTGTTTCTTGCACTGCGATGCCCCTAGTATCTTAATTTGATCTTGACCAACTGAAATTCAACTACAATGTACAAAAAAATATATAAAAAATACATAAATAATATTAATGTACTAATAAACAAAAGCAAAAATGCACTGAAAAAGTGTTATTTAACTTTCAGGTTAATGACAGCCCAACACAATGCAGCTTTGAATCAAAAACCTCAGGAGATCATAGCGTTGCAACGAAGACCAATAAGCGGTCCTAACGGAGAAATCATAAAAACACCGGGAACCACTCCACATCCAGTTACGCCAACTAATGAGCCCCCAAAATTGCAGTATTGTCCCAAACCGTCGCTACCTCTACAACATAGACCTGGACCTTTTTATGGACACAATCCGAATCTTAAATGTAAGTAGAATTTTATATACAATGGTGATTTATCGTTTTATGAACTATTCTCATTGGTCATTAATAAACACAACACGAATTATAATTTTTTTAGTACCACCAGATCTATTCCTCCTAGGATGCGTATTCGTAGTGGTTGAATTAGAAGATTTTCTAGAAGAAAAAATACCGGGGTGGCAACAAAAAATTGCAAAACATGGCGGTAAGTTCATACCGAATACATTTGGTACACGTACAATTCTTCCTGGTTCTTCACATATGTGTCATAACACTCATAACTAATCTTCAACTAAAATATATTAAAATAATGCCATTCCTTGGTATAGTTATTTTTTTATGCCCCACGTTTGGCGCCAAATTACTCTTCCTTCTTCAGGAGATACAGCTTCAAGAAATATTTCCGTTAAAATAGAATGTAACTTAACCGGAATTGATTTTACAGAACAATTATTTAATTTCCAACAGGTGAAGTGGAAAAACAGTACTGCAGCAGAGTCACTCATGTACTGTGCGAAACACAACGACACGGCGTTGTCATGCAAGCGCTTAGAGACTGTAAACGATGCGTCACCATCATTTGGCTGAGCGATGTCATGCAAAGGAAACAAGTTCTTCCCCCTTGGACAGCTCTGCATCTTCCAAATATCTATCTGGACACTACGCCGGCCGCCAAACATCTCATATCGATTAGTGGATTTGAGGGGAACGATCGTGCTAGGGTAAAACAGATGGTTAAATATACAGGGGCGAAGGTAAGCATTGATTTAACATTTTGGATTATTAATATGTTGTAATGTTTTTTTTAGTGTACAACCTATTTTTCAAAACACAACACCCTCCTTATATCAGCCAAAGCGGACGGCAAGAAATGCTCGTACGCCAAAAAATGGCAAATACCCGTAGTCAGCGTTCAATGGTTGACAGATGTCATGCTGGGACACTTTGCGGCTTTGAATCAATTGGAGCACCAGGTGTACCAACAATTTCCCAATCCGCCGAATTTCAGCTTCGATCCTAAACTCGTTCCAAATTTAATGGGTAAGAACCTTTCATCGTAATATCTTTGGATTGTTAGGTAATGTACATTCATTTTTCTGTTTTAGTGGCTTGGAAAGCTCCGATCAATATTTCTCAAGAATCGTACGAAAGAGTTAAAAGAAGCGCTTCGCCTACTATATCGCCTAAGAAACCAAAGAAGTTAAAAGTCGAACCGACAGACGAAAATGACAATATAAGTGATCAGCCGATGTTGGATTATTCTTATAGAATTTTATTCTCCTTCATAGTCGACGTCAAAGAAATGAAACAGAAGGTCAAGTAAGTATATAAGAGGTGTACTGTCATTAAATCTGTTAATACTCAAATAATAATAGTCTACAGGTCACCTGATAGGGATCTAAAGATCTAAAGAAACTAAACTAGTAACCATTCAGATAAACTTAATAATACTAACACAAGCATATTTGACTCTTCCAGAGAACTAGGTGGATGTTTAGCCAAAGACCATCAGGACTTCACGCACCTGGTGATGCCTCAACTAGCTCGTACCAACAAGCTCTTTTTCGCTATAGCCAAAGAGGTTCACTTGGTATCCGATCAATGGCTCAAAGATTCCCATGAAGCCAACCAATTCCTACCAGAAAACAAATACACTTTGCATCCCAAAGACTTCAACTTCGAATACAAATGTGACATCGAGCAAACGTTGCAAACCCGAAACAGGAGCAAACTGTTCGAAGGAAAATTCTTCTTTGTCACTCCCAGCGTCTTCCCCAGCAAAAGAATCATCGTTGAGCTGATCCAATGTTGCGGCGGGACGGTGGAGAAGCATCGCAGGAGTTCTTCCCAAATCGAAGCCGCCACCATTAACAATCCTTACAGTTATTTCGTGATTACTCACGAAGATGATTTGCACCTCGTAGCTGATTTACTGAAGAACAAAAAAGATAAGATGAGGATCGTTTGTAATGCCGAGTTGGTTTTTAGCGCTGTATTGAAGCAAACCTTTGAAGTAGAGCCGTATGCTGTTAGTGTGTTATGATTCTCTGATAAAACGGAGGAGTCGGTTCAGGATGAGACTGAGGATGAATGAGAAGCGGGCTTGGATTTTTGTTTAACAGGGTGATTTGTGTTTACATACTGATAAGCTGGTGTGGATTTAATTTATACATGGATTCCGTAAAACCAGTCTAGGTAGATTTTTTATGCCACACGTTGGGCGCCATTTATAAAAGGAAAAAGTTTAGTGTGGAAAATATTTACGATTTTACAAAAAGAGAATAAAAATGTAAAAGGTCTTCATAAAACAAATTCTAATGCAGTATGACATTTTGAACATTCAATGAATTGCATTTTTATGCCTACACACTTAGTATTGTTACCTATCATTTTAGTAACAAAATTGTTTATTATAAAACCATTGTGAATGAATGAATAAGGCAACCATAGTTATTTTTTAATTATGGGGCATTTTTTAAGAAGTATATTTTATTTGTTTAGGATGATTTTTATTTTAATAAAACAATATACATTATGAACTAATTCGGAGCTGTTATTATGTTTTTTTTTTAATCAAAATGTTTGACTCCAAGTAACAATGAAAACCTGAACAAAAAATAACTTTTATATTAGGATGGTTTGAAAATTACAATCCTACATCAAATTTGTATTTTCATAGTTTTAATTCGAATTGAAAAGGTTAGAAAAACTAAACATGACCGAATTTAAAAGGTAATAAATAAAATGGTTGAATTTTTGACTTTTTCGAATTGTCTATAATCTTTATAAATGTCTTGAAGTTAATTATTAAAACTTGTATGTATATCTGTCTAAAAATAATCGCTGCCACAATAGATGTATTTGGGAAGGTCCCCTAGATACCCTTACCTATTATACTAGTTTTTGAACCTCTTTAATGGTAATTATAAAATTTATATAATATAGTAGGTAATATAAAGATAAAAATATTTTTACCACAAATTCATTTCGTTTTATCATTATAAGTGTATTTAAAAATTATTAATTTTATTGTTAATTCTGTTTACATTACTTAGGGAAACTTTTTTTTTTTGTGATATACAAAATAAAATTACTGAAAATTTGCTATTTTTTTATTCAAACCAAATTGTTGTCCAGTGCCCTTCTTAGCTATCCTCTTTACTATGCAGGCATAAAAAGTCGCTTCTACATTTAAAAAAAAAGCTAAATTTATTTAACAAAAATATTTTAATAAATACTAATGGAATATTTAACATAGAGATGGCACTTTGCGTGAAAAGTAATTTTTAGACTAGTCTGACGGACATGTCTGGAAAAGTGAAAAGTAATGAAAAGTAGTCGACCTAAAGCATAGAAGACACAGTTAAATCTCCATCCTGGATGTTTTTTCAAAAACACTTTGGAAACAATATTTGTATTTTCGTTTTTTTATGCAAATCATTTGTAAAATACTTCCAACCTTTGGAGTTTATTTTAATAAGATATGAAACGAAAATTCGAAAACATCGTAAAAACATTATAAAAGTTAGTAAACATTTGTCGTTTCTTCTTTTTCAAACGAAATTTTGCCTCTGTAAGAAATTCAGACGAATTAGTTAATTTAATTTCGCGCATGTGCAATACACTTTTCCACTTTTGAAAAGTATGTTTGGACTAGTCAACTTTTCAGACTTATACGTGGTCTTTTCAAAGCGACCCATCACTAATTTAACGAGTAACTTCAACAACATAAACCTTAATCTTTAATAATATATATTAAAGTAAATAAAAAATCTAAAAGTAAAATAAACGACGAAAAAAAAATTGGTTTTTACTACACAAATATTTCACCCTTTGTTAAAGTTAAAGACCTATACGTTAAAAACACAAAAAACGTTCTTTAATTTCAGTAATTTCTTTGTTACCGTCTAAAAACCTAATTATCTAGCATCTAAAATAACATTTAACAGTTTTTTTTTTCTAAAATGACAAGTATTTTTTTGAAAGTAAATTAATGATTTGATTTAGAAAATTAACTCTCAAATAGTGGGTTATTTTACTCTTGGATTCTTTTGTTTTTGTTATTCTTTTTATATGCGCTAAGTTCAGTGATGATGTAATTATGGTTCCACTGACAATTAAAGTGACAGTAGATTTTTTGAGTGCGTTTTGTTTACCTAAATTATATCGTTTTTTTCACTTTTATAAATATATTCCTAAAGTAAGTAGATAGCATGTATGAAATATACAATCGTTTAGTTACCAATTACATACCTTTAAACTATTTTTTATGACCTGTTAACAATATTTTGAAATAAAATAAAAACAGTAAAAACGTATATGTCAAATTTATTGATGTTTTTGTTAAAAGTTTGGTTAGAATTAAATGTCAGTGGAACCAAAATGACATCACCCTGAACTAGCGCATTGTGATCGGATACCACGGAGTCAAATTTTGCTGTCATTTCAACAGCTTTTATAAAATTGTCATTGTTTTGTTAAGACAAGACGGAACTATTTCCACAAATTGGTAAGGATTGCCCATCTACAAATTGGATAATGGCAATTGTTAGATAGTGTGCCTATTTAATACTAGGTATTTATGAATTATGCAAAGCAAGATACTATATTGTTTTGTTTTTGGAAGTTTTGATAGACATATTTTTATTAGATTTGTCAAGCCCTGATAATAAAGTATTTTACTGAATAATAATTTATTGCTCTTTAACAGCAATAAACCTTTTTAAGATAAAACGCCAGCGTTCCTTTTCAAAATAGTACATTAGTAAATTTTTTAATTATCAAACTCCTTGACTCAATCCATTTTATATTAGCTTGCGGATGATGCATGGAGGATTCATGCTCAGGATACAATATGGTATAGGTGCATTGCCAATCAGAACAACCTATTTTTGATGTTCAGTTTAAATACTTCGTTATAAAATATTTTTCAACAAAAACAGAATACCAACCTCTTAATTTTCTCTCCATTTTAGCAAAATGCAAAAATACTGGTTTGAAGATAATTTCCTTCCAGTTTCATCAGCAGGGTACTGTTTTTCTAACTACATAATCATTTTGTACCAGTAAGTATTTCGATGACTCGATTCTGTAAAATGTCAGGCCAGGTAAACGGGTCTAGCATCAAAACAATCAGGTTGATGCTCTGGGACAGAGTCTCCTTAAATGTTTTATTTAAATTTGGATTATGATCTGTTAGATGCAGTTTTTCTTGTTGCGTACCAAACAGGATTCTGCCTACTGAATTAGGGTACCCTCGAGGATACCTGCTTTCTTCAGCTCACTTACTCTAGCTTAGCTATTTTCAACTCTTTTCCTCCGGGCCACATGCATATGTTTGCTATGGTACACAGGTCGCAGTCATTTTAGGAGGTGTCCTTTTTTTTTAAGTCATCCATTTAAAATTAGTGGGGACCTTATTTTAAATTTACTGCTTATGTACTAAATAAAATACGAAACCTAAATAAATCCAAAAGTTTATTTAAAAATTTACGTGATATTTAGCTCAGCGACCGATGAATGTTTTCAGGCATTTCGCCCAAGATTTTAATTAGTGTTTTGACGTCTAGAAGCATATATTTCTTTGCCAGCAAAACACGAAAAAGATCCATGTATTAGCAACTTTACTTTGAATTTGATAGGTCACACGACAGCTCCCATCGCCGGGACATAGTATATGTTGTTCACCCTCTCCCCTGAACCTTAACTGCAAATATAAAACAAAAAAGACGACGTGACTCTTTTTGCAGTCAGATGAGGGACTATAATAAAGAGTCGAAAGTTGAAAAATCAAAAAAATTTGCTAGACAAAATCCAAACTGACGAAATGTAATTTCCTTTCACATTTTCGTCGAGTATATCAAACGGCGGCCGCCCTATATTATTGTGGCTTTTCCAACAATAAATCAATGTTACAGTACGTTAACTTTGCTTTCCTGATACCAGTCGCACGGTATAGAAACACAATAGTATTAGTATTGCTTAAAGAGAAATAGAATAATAGGCGTACCGCAATACAGGGTGTACCAATAAAAACTCTCAGGCCGGATGTTTTGGTAAGTAATAGAGATATTTTAATTCTGTAAAAGCCAGTTCATAGATCGCTAAGAGAGCTTCAGTTTTAGATATAATTTAATTTTAAATAGGTCGATTTGTAGATGGCGCTGCTCTCAATATTTTTTTTTTTCGTTGGGAGGAACTTTCTTATATAGCGCATCATGTAAAAAATGCATTTTTAAGCATATTTTTTTCTATGAACTAATTCGATAAATCTAGCCATTTTTGATATACAGAGTGGGTCACTCAAAACAGTTTCATCCTGTTATTCAGCATTTATCATTGGATTTTAAGAAAATGCTAAAACAGGTCGATTTTTTTCAAATAAAAAACATTTTTACATTACAGACATCTGTCATGTGTCAACCCCCTCCCTTACACTTCTACAACATCTTAATTTTAAATAGGTAATGTACCATGTATGGCACATCATTGAAATATCCTATCAATGCCGTCGAACGAGCGTAGTTAAACCATTGCTCTCTTTATTTGTCTCACCTCAAAATATAATTGTCTCATCTTTATAGTCTGCCGGATATGGTATTATGAGGTACTGTATATAGAGGATTTTAAGTGTCAAGTCTAGCTTTTATGAAATATCTTAGGGCCGATTCCACCGTTTGTGTTAAACGGAGATTAAAATGACATTGGGGTCTATTCTGTAACAATTCCTTTATATTTAACGGCCTTTAAAAATATTGGCGACCTTTAAAAATATGTTTGTATTCGTTAATTTACTTCTGTCATTATTTAAACAGATTTCTTTAAAATAGTCCTCTAATGTATTTTAAAGATCCGTTTAAATAATGACAGAAGTAAAGAAGAAAATATTTTTAAAGGCCGTTAAATATAAAGGAATTGTTACAGAATAGATCCCATTGTTAATGTAAAAATGTCATTTTAAACTTCGTTTAACACAACGGTGGAATCGGTCCTTAGGTATGAAATTTAGTTTAACTTATTTTTATATTCAAAATGTAAATGTAATTAACTGTTCCTGCCGACGACGGCCTGCGGCCGCCCTTAAGTTTGGTTGCCCTTTTTATGTCTGCAAACCCCTAAGAACGGCTCTGGTGTCCCATACGTCACAAAAGAAACCACTTGCAAACGCACTTCATTGAAACGCACACGAAACAAGTAGTTCTTTTGTAACAAGATGGCAGAGTAACTTCACAAACACTCCTATTTTTAATACTAAAAAAAAAGAAGACTTCAAACATCAATTAAGGTTAGGTTTAGATAATATTTTTGTAAGGTGATGTTTTTTCAATTTGATGAGAACTAAATAATTGTATATTTCGTTTATATTTGTAATTTAAAATGGATAATACTAAAAAAAATTGGACGGATCAAGAAAGACAAGAATTGGCGGCCAAATTAGATAAAGAGTTGGATGATTTCATTGATAAATTGCCAAAAAAAAAGTATGAAGATGGATGGCCAGAGGATCGTTGGGAAGAAGTAAGTTTACTGTAATAATTTTTGGATTTTCCTGGTTGACTCTTAGTTAAGTTTCAATAAGCAACAATAATATAAGTTTAAAGTTTTTTTTATTAGGAAATGGATAAACATCCATTTTTCATGAAAGAACCACCAAAACCAGGGGATGAGGTTCATCCTCTGTTTGAAGGACTCCAAAAATTGAAATACGATCCAGAAGAAAACGAACCAGAAGGTAAAGTCAGAGTAATACTTAAACTATAATTTAGATTTTAATTAATAATACATTTTTAATACACATTACAGATTTGGCAGTTAATTATAAAGAAGATGGAAATTATAACTTTAAGTACAAAAACTACAGATTAGCAATAATATCTTACACAGAAGGAATTAAAGTAAAATGTGAAAATCCAGAAATAAATGCTACTTTACTTAATAATAGGGCTGCAGCACATTTCTTCCTAAAAAATTATAGGTACCTACATCCTATTTTTTTCTTGTACCTACTATATCCCCGTTAATTATTTATTTATCTATTGATTTTGTTATTAGATCTTCACTTCAAGACTGCCAATTGGCTTTAAAAATAAAACCAGATTATGAAAAAGCTCTAGTCAGAGCTGCTAACTGTTGTTTTGAGATGAAACAATATCAAAACGCAATTGAATTTTGTGATGTTATTTTGAATAAACAAAAGGACAATGAAGTGATATTAGAATTAAGGCAAAAGTGTGTAAATGAAGAGAAATTGAAGAAACGAAATGAAAGGAAAAGAGATATTGAGATCAAGAAGAAAGAAAAAGAAGAGGAGGAACTTATTAAAGAGATTATTAAGAGAGGATATAAAATAGAAGGGGGGTTAAAAGGTGAGATAAATTTTGGTTCAATAAAAATAAATACTATAGTTTAAAATTGATTTTCAGGTAAACTTTCCTTAGATAAGTTGGAACCTCATTTTCCTCAATTGGTCCACAACAGAGTATTCTTGGATGAAAATAATAACTTAATATGGCCTGTTGTTTTTGTCTATCCAGAATATAAAATTATGGACTACATACAAGAATTCAATGAGAAAAAAACGTAATAGTTTTGTACAATTTTAATACAATAACTTGGTCCAGTAATAAACTAGTATTTTATCATTTTACTGTGACATTTTCAGATTTTCGGAATTGTTTGAGCTGGTATTTAAATCACCTCCGGAATGGGATACAGATAAGAAATATAAACCAAAAGAATTAGCTATATACTTTGAAACTTTACAAAAAAAAGTTAAATATGTCAGAAATGAAACGATTTTGGGAAATGTGTTGGCATCTAAAGAGTAAGATATTTTTCTATAGAGAAATCTAAACAAAATATATTTTAAAAAATTAAAAAATATATTTTTCTTTCAGCTATGTCATTAAAGGAGGAACTCCATCATTTATTATAATGGTTAAGGGAAGTCCAGCAGAAAAACGTTTCCTGGAAGAATATTAGTTATTTTATATAATCTCCTTTTCTATTTGTCTTCACTTTAAATAAAAAATATTTGACTTTGCTGATATTTTATTTGGATTTATGTACTTTGTATACAGTATATATCGAGCAAGTACCTTCACATGTCACCTAATGTGTTTAATGAAAAAATTAACAGTATTTTTCTATTAATATCCATATCTTTTTGTCTGAATAATTCATTGTTAACAAGATGAACAGGCGTATGTCAAAATTACAAGATTTGAGTAATTAAAGTTTTTTATTAACTTTAAAAGTTGCTTAAAAAATGCTAATATCATAAAATGTTTTGTCAGAAAACGCCTTCTGATGGATCTAACTCAAATCCTGGAATTTCTGAGATATGCCCCTTCGTCATGTTAGCTATGAATTATATCGTAAATAAAACCATTGATTTGTAGTTATTTAGTGCTTCATTTTATATTTACTATAATCATATTTATTTGAATTGAATTATACATTTTGTAAAAAGTCTAATTTATTTAGCTATACAGTTGTCATAGCAACATAATAAATAAGAAACTTGGTAAAAGTCCCTCATTTGACTGCAAAAAGTGGCATGTAATATTTTTTGCTGGTTATTTGTAGTTGGGTACAGGGAAGGGGGTGAATAACCTACAGTAGAACCCTGATTATCCGAGACGTGGTTAACTGAGGTCCTGATTAACCGAGCGGATGAGACATTCTGATTATTCGAGATACGGGCGCGATTGCTCTATATTAACAGAGCTCACAAAATGTATACTTAAAATCAACGGGGAATCCTAGACCAGCTTCACCCGTGTAACGGATAATCCGAGGCAGGTCCTCTACATTTTACCTCTGATAATCTGAGTTCTACCGTACTATGTCCCGGTGGTGTCATCTGACCTGTTAAGTAAAGTTGCTTAACGATAGATTTTTAATTTTTTTTTGCTGGAAATGAAATATATGAATGCAGACTTTTTCTGTCATCCCATAGAAAAAGTGTCATCCGGTGTAGAGATTCCAGCGAAATAACAGGATATTAATTTTTTTCAACTAAATTCGGGATATAGCTTAGACGCTGTTTTTCAAAATCGGAGGCACATATTTTTTGTGTCGACAACCCCGGATTTTCAAAAAAAAAAGTCAAAATAGTCTAATTTATGGCGAATTGGGTAGATTTACTGAAGAAAAAACTGCTTGTAAGGGCAATACTCTTAGTTGAGAGTCATACCATACTAACATTTTGAGAGCAATTAAACCATCCACTTTTCGACTTTTAGTTTCGATTTTACATCTATTTCAAGGTAACATTTTTGTTTGTCTATCGACCCTTTCCTCAGCCAAAAAATGCAATATCATCTCATATTCAGAAAAACCGCGTTTAAGCTATTTCCCGAACTTCGTTGAAAAGGTTATACCTATATTCAGTTACGTTGCCGAAATTCCTTACACCGGAAGTAACAAAACCGGACAACAGAAAATGCTCGCAAAGGCATTGTTTTTATTGGTATTGACAATCCATCGATAAGCAACTTTACTTTGAATTTCGCAGTAACAGGACCGCTCCCACCACCAGGACATAGTACATGTTGTTCACCTCACTCCTGTACCCAACTACAAATAATAACCAACTAAAAGCACAACGTGCTACTTCTTGCTCAATAAATAATATAAAGTGCTCAAAAAATTCTGATCACTTAGGTCGTTATAATAATTCCAAAGAATTCCACTACTTTTATGAAACCTGTAGGTACCTATATACTAGCACTGAAATTATTTAGAATTCCAGTAGGAGAAAAATTAGAAAAGTAACATTTTTAATTATCCACTATTTCTATGCCCCTTATTTGAACCAAATAAAAGTATAAAACATTGATTTTTCTGATATTTTATTTGGATGTACTTTGGATACAGAATACATCAAGTAAAATTATTAAACCCAATATGGTGCCCTGTCACCTAACGTGTTAAATGAAACAAAAATTAATTTTGGCCGTTATCTCTCTTTGTCCGAACAATAATTATACCTTAAATAAAACCATTGATTTGTAGTTATTTTGTCTATCAAAGCTTTATTTTTATCAGAAATTTGTAGATCCGTACCTACCCATTTACCTATATACTTTTTTAACAATTATAGACTTTTCTGTACTAATCACCTAGTGTTTAATTCATTTTACTTGTTTTGTAAATCAACTTTTCCGATAATTACATTTTTAATTCATAATATTCCTGTTTTAGTGCCGTTATTTAAATCTCGCTCGGCAATAAACAAAAAAAAAACATGTGGAGAACAGTAACATTTCGTGCTATTGTTGTGGTGCGCCAGCAAGTGTGCATTCACCTTGAATTCGAACCGTGCATGTGGCGTGGCAGCACTGTTAAACAATATACAAAATGGCGTCGTAATGTTGCTCGTTGCTGTCGCGGACGTTATCAGAATACTTATCAAAATAAGTAAACAATTTGAGACGACCGGCGTCCGAAATCGTTATCAATGCATTTGAGCATTATTAGAGCAAGTGACGAGTGCACAAAAATCGAACTTCGTGAAGTGAATGTGTGAAAAAGCTCGTTGGAAAAATGTAATGTTTCTTTGTCTACACAAGTAGACTATGCAAAGTGTTCATGATTGTTCTTTACTTCTACCGACTGTTTCTCATCTTTCAGCCCAGTAGGATTATTGTTTGTGATACGTGAAAGAATATACTCGTAAGTAGAGGCTTTTTAAGACACTTTTCATTGATATTTCGATAGTTTTCATAGAAAATTTTAAGTAGGACAGCGGGAATCTTGGGCGTATGCAAGAAAAATGTTGGCAGTATACAACTGGTCTACAAATTTGATGTATAGAGGTTTCTTCCGATTTTTATTAAAAATATTGATTTTATCCCATATTATGTGTTTTCGAAGTTTTTAATAGGATCATGCATTGTATCCTGGACGTTTTTATTACCTATAAATTCCTGTCCGACCGCATTCTAGTAAATATCTAGTACGGGAAATAAATTCTTCAGAAATGTTGATAACCAGCTTCTTAATTGTGCAATGTAAGTATAACCCTTGCCTATTTTTTTATTGCAGATTCCCTATTTTGAAGACTGGTTCAACATTCCTGTGACTTTCAATTTGCTCTGTAAGTAATTACTTTTAATTGCTAATTTGCTTCGGTCGTTTTTGTTTGTCCCTTTCTTTCATTCGAGTTGTAGTGAGGGCCACATAATATAAGCACATGTATGTAATTGATTTTAAATTGTTCCGCTTTTTCTTTTGCTTCAAATTGAACCGTTTTTCTCCATTATAGATAAATGGATATTAATGGATTGTAAATAAATAATAGTGAGTGTAATTAATTTTGGTATACCGAAATGCCGAAATTGATGGCAGTAATTCGTTTTTAGGTGACATTTGTGCAGTTTATTTTATTTAAAAAAAAATTCTAATGGGTTGTTTTTTCCGCTGCGAATGTTTTTAGCTTTTCTAATGTACATCATAATGCAAAATACGCTATGACACGTTAGTATTTATTACAGTCGAAGAAAAATGCATCTACCTATTTTGTATACCTATTTAAATTATGTGGAATTCTTTGATTCAAAGATGTTTATGTCCGAGGTACCTAGCAAGGTAAGGAGCAATAACCTCATTGTCAGATGCTTGAAGTGAACAATTAATAAAAATAAACATCTCTTTAATTTTGGTTTGTTTTGTTAAATATTTAATTTATATTTACAATGATCTTATTTGCCTATTTGAATTGAGTTTTAGCTTTTGTTAAAAGTCAATAATTTATTTTGCTATACAGCTGTCATAGTGACAATAATAATAAAAGATACTTTGTAACTATTTCTGATTGAAAACATTGCCATGGCATGTAGGTATATAGAGGGGAATTAGCTCATGTTTTACAAGTAAATTTGGAACCTAACCTGGCATATAATTTATTTATTAGACATTTATTAGCTGTACTTTAATGGCATACATACAGATTTTCATTAAGATACAAGTTTACAGCCAATAGAAATGCAATATCACAGCAAAATTTGCTAAAAATCATATATGCCATGAACATCTGACACATCTAAAATTTATCAGTTTGACACTTTATTGTCAGATTTTAGTTAGTAAAAATTCTGAAAATCATAAAATCGGAGGTACAGTGACAATAATGAACTAGATAATCTAACTACACCAGAAATTGTGGAACAGGGCACAAGAGCCACAAATAATTTATTACCATCAAAATCCACAAAAGTATATGAAACATTTTATAGTCAATTTATGGATTGAAGGGATAAGAAAAATGCAAACACATTTTTAGAAAACGTAATAATTGTTTATTTTGATGATTTATCAAGTAAATTAAAACTGACATATTCAATTTTTAAATCGACTTTGTGTATTAATCATCAAGTGGATATATCCAAATATTCAAAATTACATGCATTGTTGAAAAGAAAATCAAAAACATTTAATACAAATTAAATAAAACAATTTATTGCAGGAGCCCCAGACGTTAAATATCTGTTTTCTATGTTTGTTTGGGATAAAGTTTTGATGTTTATTTAGTTCTTCCTCTATAAGTTTAATAAAATTTTTTTAAATAAATTCTTTTTCTTAATTATAATTTAATGGTCGTAGAAAAAATAGTATATGCAACTCACATTTAATGGCTATTAAGGCACTCGTATTCATTACGACACTCGCCAAGGCACCTGTCGTAATTCTCATACTCGTGTCTTAATAGCTATCATTAAATGCTCGTTGCATAATTATACTATTTTTTATTAATAATACAGGACAGGGTGTGACGGAAATGTAAATTCCCGTGAACAATGTAGATTCATAAGTTTCCCAAAAAAATTTTGAACACTAAAAATAGTAGGTGGTACTCATTCCATTATAATGAATTTAAAAAAATGTATATGTTCATGCAGTTTTGCCAAGAGTTTCAGTTATAAACAGTATAAAATACATGAATATTAAGCTTGAAATATTCTTAAAATTGTAGAATTATTAAAAAAAAAATAGAGCAAGGAAAATCTTTACAAATGAAATTAGTCCCTAATACATATTATAGGAATGACAAAATTGAATATGATTCAAAATGACAACGTTGCAAACTAATATGTCAATAAACATTTTCCATGAGTTATACTCTGTTGTGGCAGAAAATAATGTTAAATTAGGTTAAACAGTAGAAATGTGCTTTTTATTTTAATATTAAAAATGAAAATAGCAAATACATAATTTCCCTTATCTAATTTTTATTAAGATATATTTTATAGTCGACTACGGTAGCGCAGGTGTCTACGGCGCCGCATTCATTTGCGAGCCAATTTTCTGGTAAACGAGACACGGTTTCGAATCCTACTGAAGACCATGTTAATTTATTTGCATGGTTCTCTATAGAATTTGATGGATGCCGTATTAGTAGAAATTTAATTTCTGTTGATATGACATCCAAATTATTAAAAATCCCCAAATCCCCATGCGTTGCCGTTTTCGATGATGGTGGGTGGGGTTTTCCTCACCTGTAAGTCAAATGGCACCATCAATCATCTTTAAGTCGCCCCGGAACGCCACGGCAAATAATAATAATAGCTCAGCTTTAGGGGTAAAATTCACTCGTAAGGGGTGGATAGGGAGTATTATTACTATAGAAAATAGGTAAGTTATTTCAATAATCTAGTGATAAAATAGTTTCCTTAACTAGATTTTTTCCACTAAATTATTAATTAAACAGTAATAAACTGAAGAAGGGAGGAAAACTCAAAAGACTTTACCACAAAAGAAAAATATAATTTATTGTGTAGGGCGTCTGCCGAGGTATAGCAGAAGTAAAAGTTGGAAAGGCTTTTGCCAGTTCTCCCACTTTATACACATAAATTGACAGGTTTGCGGCGGATCTCACCGAAGTGGACGCGATACATTGGCGTACAAAATTATTTTATAGATGTTAATAACAATTTCGAGTAAATAGTTTAATAAATTGTGAATAGCTGTTGAAATTTTGTAAAATTATGATTTGAATATTACAATACATGTTTAATAATTATTTATAGTCCATAAATACTTGCGATTGTCCGGTTCCGCCGATAAAAATTTAAAATTACTTAGGGCCGATTCCACCGTTGTGTTAAACGGACATTGAAATGACATTGTTAATGTAAAAATGTCATTTTAAACTTCGTTTAACACAACGGTGGAATCGGTCCTTATTCTATGAAACGACACTGACAGGTAAACATTACTGCGAAATTCTCGAAGCCGTCCGACGTGGTTTGACGTTTACCCCCTCTCTACCTACCAAAAGCCTTTCCAACTTTTACTTTCGCTATAGGCCACCTAGTTTCGGTCAATGACCATCATCAGACAAAACAGTGTCTAGAGTCGTCTAATGATTTGCATCAACATTCCTTAGCTGAAACATTGGATAATCTTTTGAATAAATTGTACCGAACTAAGGAATGTGGATGCCAATCTCTAGACTCCTCATCCTTTATACTGTTTGGCCTGATGATGGCCATTGACCGAAACTAGTTGTCCTACACAATAAAATATATTTATCTACTGTGGTAAAGACTTTGAGTTTTCTTTATGATTTATACCATATTTGTGCAATAATGGATAACTAACTTATTATACTTTTCACACAGAAGTCTGTGTATCAACTTGAAATTTTTAGGACATATCAATCTCTATAAGGGGACGAAGTCTATTAATTTTGAAACATTTGATTAATAATGGAAGGGTTAAGGGAGGATTGAAACTTAAAAAAATTATAAAATTAAAACGAAAAACAATATCAACTTGAAATTTTCAAGAAAATCAATGGAACGAAGCCTATTCATTTTAAAACAAATCTCAATAAAAATGGGGGGTTAAGAAGGTTAAAATTAAAAAAAAAAAATCATACATAAATTAAAAGCTAAAAACAATATCAACTTGAAATTTTCAGGAAAATCAAGCTCTGCAATGGGACAAAGCCTATGATTTAAAAAAAAAATCTGATTAAAAATGTGGATTAAAGGGGGTTAAAATTAAAAAAATAAATAAATCAATAACATAAGACAATATCAACTTAAAATTTTTAGAAAAATCAAGCTCTGCAATGTGACGAAGCCTACTTATTGATTTAAAAAAATCTGATTAAAAATGGAGGGGTTAAGGGGGGTTAAAACTTAAAAAAAATCATAAAACAAAAACTAAAAACAATATCAACTTGAAATTTTCAGGAAAAATCAAGCTTTACAATGGGACGAAGCTTATTGATTTTTAAAAAAATCTAATCAAAAATAAGGGGTTAGGGGGGTTGAAATTTAAAAAAAAAAATATTAAATCAACAAAAAGCGATATCAACATGACATTTTTGTTAAAAATCAAGCTCTATAAGGGGGTGAAACCCATTTTTTTTGTGTGTGTGTCATCGGCCTTAACTGCTAAGGTTATCTCGCCGCGTGTTTTGTGTAGGCTTTGGTACTGTTTCTCAGTGCCACTTTAGGAACAGCATTGTTAATTAGAACCCAACAGTGAATGGTCGAGTGGGGAATCCTACCAAGGCATCAGAATTAATTTTAAATAATTAAATTAAAAAAATCCCGGCCAATGGTGGGATTCGAACCTGGGACCCTTGGAACCACAGGAAGAGACTCTACCACTGAGCCACCCAACCCATGATTTTGAAAAAAATCTGATTAAAAATGGGGGTTAAAAGGGGGGTTTGTTTAACTGTGAAGAGTATCATATAGAATGCCAAGCATTATATATCTTCATTCTAGTTTATTACATACACTAAGTAAACATTTATAAAATAAGCTTTACCTGTTATCAGAACTGGACTCATCTTTCAGTAGCATCTAAAAGTAGTGTTGAAGTGTACTTTATGTTATTTTCGAATCCTGTATATTCCAGATATTACAAAATAGTACAGCACACCTGCCTATAGTTGTTTTTGCACCAGTACTACTGCAAAAAGTATATTTAGTTTTTTTATGAGGTTTTAATCTCGGTTAAAACAAACTGCTAAATTTACAAAAATATATCTGTATGTAAAAGTAACAGTGGTAGATTGACATGTACAGGGTTTTCCATAAAGCTGGATCCATATGGAAATTTTTTAACATTACGATTGGTAAAAACTTCGTAGGATATTCAGCTCTCCTTTTTTTTAAACTTAAAATAGCCCATATTAAAGTTGGTTAGGAACTGCATTAGTTATCTGCAAAATTGTTTTTAAAAAATCGGTAAAAAAAAGAAAACGAATGTCAGCAGCCAACTTTAATAGGGGCTATTTTAAGTTTTTAAATAAGCAATTGCCTTACGACGTTTTTCTCCATTTGTATTATTAAAAAAAAATCCCAGGTGGATCCAACTTTATGGAACACACTGTATGTACTGTGATTAGATTTTTACATAAAAATCAAGAGCTGTTTTTTAATTTAGGTAGAATGTCTTTTGATTCATTCATTCAAGTCAGAGTTAGTAGAATTAGCTCGGCATTCAAGTATTCAGAGATTTAGAGAGAATTGATTTATAATACGATCAAAATTGTTCTCGTTTCAAAACTCTTTCTATATTTAATAATTATTGCTTATGGAGTTTTCTCACACCAGGTTTGCTTATACACATATTATCTAAGTAGTATTTAATACACCAAAAAAGTGATCAGAACACATCTTAATACATGAAAACGCACCTTATTTCAGTACTTCCATGTACTTCTATAGGAATTCCAAGGTGGTTTACCCTCGTAAATACCAAAGTTTTACAATCCTGTTTTGTCCTTATCCCAAGCTCGATTTTATATCTCAATAAGGTCTCTATACCAACTTATCAGCAGGGCGAATGCTCCCTTTTGCAAGCTTAAGTGTTTTACACGATTTTTCCACTAAACTCGAATTTGTTTCCTTTCTGTCATCGATAATCTCACCGATACCATCGTCAACAAATAACAAATTCTCCCCCATAGCCGACGTCGAACCGAAACGCATTCAGAATTTAGTTTTCGGAACAGAAAACTCGATCATTAGCACGGCTCATAAATTACGTTAGGAGAAACATATAAAAGAAAAAGTAAGCTCTCCCATTTATATGTTGGGATACTTTATGGCACCTTCAAATACGAATGCTCCCAACATCCCTATAAGCATCTTTTAGAACCATCCGGCGTGTGTAATGCTCCCGTTTGACAATAATTCTGTTGTTTGTTTCTCGTTTGCCGTCACGGCCTGAAGGAGGGAAACATTTTTAAATTTGGGCATTTATAAATACCTATCTACTAAAACCTTTTTACGTATGTCACAGCATTTAAAAATATACAGTATAATATATAAAGAAAATAAAAATATAACAATTACATATTAACATGTAAGATTTTTTATAGCTCTTTTAAAAGGCATAAGATATTTATTGATACTATCAATCTTATTCTGGTGTTTGTTAGCCAAACGTAAAATTCTGGATATTGTTTCATTTTGCCCGTAGTTAGAGTGATGGAAAGGCATATGAAATATAATTAAAGAGAAGTGATGTGAGTAACTCGGTTTAGATCCGAAAACTAAATGCAATTTTTGGAAATTTTGTAAATTAAAAAATTTGTAGTCAATCAGATTCCGATTCTCGTTGGTACACACACACACACAGAGCTGTCGCATCGGTTGCCGCATTAGAAACAAGGAGACGGCTGCTAATTTGAGTTGGGATAGTTTGTGCGAGTATATTTATCTGAGAAGCGAGTTTATGAACAAATCAGTATTTACGTCTGCTACGCTTGTTTTACACTGCCGTCACACTTTAAAACTAATTGCGTACTTTCCTGATAAACACTATTCAACTATAACAGTTGCAACGAGAAAAAATATATTAAATGATATTAACTGGCATTAAGAATGCAAATATACTTCCGTAATGTAATTTTGAAAGCCTTTTATGCGCTTTAGAGCCTTATGTTTAGTCAATACCGAATTATAAGCAGGTTTGTTCCATCACGCGCGAAAACTAATATTACCGTACAAATCGTGCGCTCTACCCAAAAATTGTAAACAGCGCATAATTTGTACGGTAATATTACGATTTTCGGGCGTGTTGAAACAGACCTAGCATAAACAATCGTAATAATACTCTTCCATCATAATAATTTGACAACTACGTGGATACACCCGTGAATATTTGCAATTCGATTTTTGTTAACAAAATTAGTCTAGTAGTTTTTCGTCGTTGATACACACAAATTATCATCCAAACGATGTCAAAATGGTGGCTTTAAGGAGAATTGAAGGAGCCAAGATTGGATGTGAATTTGTGTGTACCGACGAGAATCGGGATCTGATTGACTTTAAATTTGCTAATTCGGATATCATTTTGACAGCTGCATCGCATTGTTGACAACGCTCTCCTCGATGTGATGTCAATTGAATTTATACGAATTTCTATGATTTTATCTATCTACGAGCATATATTTTGTCTCCACCTTCTGTCTGTCTGTCCATTTATATGTCTCTTTCCGTCTTTCTATCTGTCTAGCTGTTTGTTTTTTGTCCACCTAAGGTCCTTTTGACAATGCTACAGCGTAGATTTATTTCAATGACATGCTATTTGACTCCCTTTTGAATAGTAGCGAAGCTTTCCTCTGACTCTCGTCTTTTCTGTCTGAATTGCACCAATAGCAATGACTTATGTCCTTACGACAACTGTGCTTTAACGTTATTCTACTTCAGGCTACTCTTTTTACTAGGCCTAGGCCTTCTTCTTCAGTTCTTCATGTTTCTAGAGGAAGGCGTTAGGTTGGATGGCTTTTCGTATATGACAGTATGTCCCTGTTCGTTCCTGTATGTCCCTGTATGACCCTGTATGTCCCTGTATGTCCCTGTATATCCCTGTATGACACATCTGCATAATACTGTTTTTCTTGTTGGAATTTGACCAATACCAGCTGAAATATAGACAAGCCTTTTTACCCTCTACATAATGTCGTTATCCTCGTTTAAATCTGACCAATAATAACCGAGATACACGTTTAGGTCCTTTTGACATTGCTACTGCGCAGGATTTTTCCCTTAAACGTTAATCTTATAACACGTTCTCTACATAATGCCGTTTTCCTCGTTTACATCCGACTAATAATAGCCGAGATATACACTTAGGCCCTTTCGACTATGACATTGCGCATTGATTTTTCTCTTCAGCGTTAATAGAGCTAATTTTCCCCCGTTTTCCCCATTCTAATGGGACCAATAATAACAGATATACACGCTTAAGTCCTTTTGGCACTGCTACTGAGCAGGATTTTTCTATTCGTCGCTCTCTTGGATCGTTTAGCCGAGTTTCAATTGACACTGACAGGTGTCGCCATCTAGCGGCGACTTTTGGAAGCAGTGGTCCCGTAGTAGCTTCGTATATCTACTTATGTGTGTTGGTAGGTCAATTGGCAGAGTATGGACGGCCCAAGTCCGAGGTTCCGGGTTCGACTCCCGGCAGATGCACTCATTTTTTCTATCTTTAATTCTCAGCTTTTTTAATCTTTCTTTGGTTTGTTTTCACTTTGGGGATATGAGGTTGTAATCATAATTTCGAAAGGGGAATTAGGGATTTTTTATTTTCATAATTTCCAAAATGAATGAAGTATGTTGTGTACAGGGTTTTTCATTATATTTTGACCACTACTTATTTTCATTATTACTGCGAACACAAAAAAAGTTTCAAGTAAAAGCTTTATTATTTTATCTGTACCGAGTAAAAATATAATAACTTGCAGAATTCTATATACAGGGCGCCCCCAACAAAATATTATTTCAATTTTTTTTATGGGATACCCTGTATATTTTTGTAATTTTAAGTAGACCTTTATTTCCTTATTACAAATATATAATATTATTTTAATTATTTAGTGACTTATTGGACTATGAAAGCGTAACACATAGATGGCTATGAAAATGATGTTTCCAAGTAAAACAGTTGTTTTTTTATTAAAAATTGTCAGTTGATTGCTTGTAATGGGTTATACTGTGGCCGAAAAAGTTGAGGTAAAACAACACAGCTTTTACTTGAAACTTTTTGTGTTCACAAGAATAATGAAAATAATTAGTGGTCAAAATATAATGAAAAACCCTGTACTTCTTTGATTTATATTGAACAGTATTATATTTAATAGTTTAGAATTGGGATAGTATGTAATATTTGCAATTTTATATAAAAAAACAATAGTCAAATTATATTCGCCTATACTCCAATATTTTCTTAGATAACATCCATTCCGTTTACACTCATTAGGAGAGCCCAAATCCGTAGACATTTTCGTTGTACCTTCTTAATGTGGTTAATGAAATGTAATTGGGTAATATTCTAAATTAGACCTGACCAAAACCGAGTACAACATTCTAATTTATTAGCAGAAAATTGTGTAATGTTTTTCTGAACAAATTCCAACATTTTAAATGATTTAGAAATTATTTAACTGCTCTAAATATCTTTACATCATCAGTAATGTTAGAAAAGACAGTAGAGAGATAATTAATAAATAAATTGAATAACAATGGGTCCAAATGAGATCCCTCCGTTATATCCGATGAAACTATGATGCCTCCGATTTGCAGTTGTCACATTTTTATAACATATTGAATTTGTTTCGCAAATAACTATCAATCCAATTTAGTATAATATCTCCAAACCATATCCTTTTAGTTTAGCAGTTAGTATGTCATTGTTGACTTTGTCAAATGCTTTTGAAAAATCAGTATAAACGTAGTCAACCTGACACCTCGATTCTAGGATTTTATACGATGAAATAGTTGCAATTCACTAAATTTGTACATGTAGATTTATCGTTACAAAGATTTACATTTCATTAGGACTTCCCGCCTCGATCTTTTCAGATCTATTATGGATATCATTTAATCGTTGTTTAGAGTACCTTGTCTAGTTTGGTCTTTTGTAGTAGACTCCATGGACTAGGAAATAGTTATCCGGTATAGCTACTTGCCCTTGGGGTTTTCTTCTCCATGTGGAAGGAATCTTAGTCTTGATAGACCTTCACAGTAGCACAATACGTATACTGCAGTGTTTTCTTTTTCCTGGCAGAATCACAAGGTCTTCCGCCAGACCGATGTAATATATATGTTTGTTAAGCCTACAATGTTTTTTTAAACATCCATTGCTTTGTACATGTTCGGATAACTGTCTTTGTGACACCACAGAAGGGCCTGGGCCAATAAGAGCCTTTGAGGCTCCTCGGGCTAGTAAATCAGCCTCTTCGTTGCCCTTGTGTCCTCTGTGACCTCTGTGGCCTGGTACCCAGGATATGGTTGCTCTGTTTTGACCACCCAGCTCTTTTAGGGCTTCCAAACAGTCCCACACAAGCTTTGAGCACACCTGCATGCAAGTGAGTGCTTTCAACGTCGCTTGACTGTCTGAGAATATGACAATGGTTTGTGCATTTACCTTAATACCTCTTTTGCGCATTGATGTAATGCTGCTGTTTCTGTCTGAAATACTGTCGCATGGTTACCTAAGCTAAGTGAGATTATTGTCTTTGGCTTGGTATTAGACAGTGTGTTCCCTAAAGTTGGATCCATATGGGAGTTTTTTTAAAATTCTGCTTTTTTAAAAACTTAAAATAGTCCATATTAAAGTTGGCTAGGTACTGCATTAGTTATCGGTCAAATTCAGTATGTTTTTGACATTACGTACAAAAATTTTTCTTTTTCAATGCGAATATGAGAAAACTAATGTCAGTGACCAACTTTGATATAGGAAATTTTAAAGTTTTTGAATAAGCGGAGGCGATTGCCCTACGACGTTTTTTTCCAATCGTAATATTAAAAAATTCACATATGGATCCAACTTTATGAAATACACCTTCATGGGTTTTTGGAGCCGTCTGTATACCAGGTGAATTCTGCGTGAATAAGAAAACCTCGCGTCCACGTTTCCCTGTCTGGTGACTTACCTTGACAAAACTCATGTTGCTGGTCTGACATTGGATGTTTACAATTGAATTTAAAATACTCCTTGATTAAATAATCAATCCAAAATTTTAGATATTTCATATTGTATACGGTAGTTGTCGACTTTTTCTTTTGGTCTAGATTTGTAAATAGGTTTTTTAAAACTGCTCTTCCAATAATCAGGAAATTCACCACAAGAAACAAATAAATTAAAAAGAAAGCGTAGAGAATTTCCCAAAGTAAATATACCTACATTGTTTGAAATGTGTATAAGGACCATATACGATATCGAATTTAAAACAAAACAAAAAATTATGACTGCCCTGTCCGCGTTTTACAGTAACTGAGCCTGATTGGATTGATTCTGAAATATAAAGAATTGAGAAATAAGATGTTTCAGTTTTTTAATTAGTAGGTATTTATACTTCACCTAAAACTGATTAATTCATTCAAGCTTTTTTCTAAACATTTTTTTTTGACAGTTTATAAACATCAATTAATTAAAATTGTTAATATGGTTGGATAGATCATTAAAATACCTGTCAAATGATGTATAGTAGAGTCCACATTTCTGTTTAAAAAAATTATCGACCCTCACAGAAGAAATTGTTCAACATTTAACAATTAAAATAGCGAATTTGTTTGTGTGGTATAGGTACCGTTTCCTTTCTGAATAATTGCTTTTAAAATATTAAATATAATTAAAAACATTTTATACCTACTTGAAACGAATTTTAATACGTAATTGGTATGATTTATTAAATACCTACATAGTTACAATTTTTATTTACCACTTTTACATGATTTTTCTTGTAACGTAACTTCTAGAAACTTTTCGTTGCGTTCACTGAATGATATTCATCGTTACACCCCTTTTTGTTGTAAACTTTTTGTTAAGTATGTGGTTGGATAATAATATAATAGTCTGTCATGAATACAAAACGAATTAAACAAACAATGGTTGTTAATAATGCAACACTTTCGGTTGTGGTGAATGACTTATTATTGAAAAATGCTAATGATGATTCAAAACTGGGTTTGACTTCAATTATTTGGTTAAATATTTTAATAACCATCAATTTTCTTTTATTTATATTTATAAACGTTTTGAGTGAACGTTTATTGTTCGTGTATTTTAGTTAGGAAAACATTTGGTCGATATCCACGAATGAATCTCTATGTATCTCTGCAAAAGTGGAGATAGCTTGTTAAATTTGACTTACAACAGGTATTAAAAGTAATTTTAACAAAACCAACTTCAAAATTGTGCAGATGCCGTCACCACATCTTAACCAAATTTATATGAGACCACCCCTGAGGTAACCCCTTACTAACAAAAAAAGAATCATAGAAATTGGACAGGGTGGTAAAGAATTATCGCTAAACATACACACAAAAATTAAGAGTTTGAGGAGTTTTCTCATGGATTAGATTAGATTTTGACCAAATTTATATAGGACCACCCCTCAGGTACCCCCTTGCTAACAAAAAAAGAATCATAGAAATTGGACAAGTTTGTAAAGAATTACCGCTAAACATACATTAAAAATGAAGAGTTTGAGGATTTTCTAATGGACCCACTTATTAGACTTTAACCAAATTAATATGGGACCACCCCCTGAAGTACCCCCCTTTCTAACAAAAAAGAATCATTGAAATCGGACACCGTGTTAAATAGTTATCGCTGAACATACATAAAAAAAATATTACGATGAATTGAGAACCTCCTCCTTTTTTGTAGTCTGTTAAAAAGAAAGTAGTAAAGATAATCATGAACTTATAAATAAACTTCATGATCCTCAATTCAGAATCTACACAGAGTTCTAGCGATATTTGTTAAATGTTCTTTAACACTAGTTTAAAAATGTTTTCCTCTTTGTCCAACATTACATAATTCTTACCATTGGAACTGCAGATTGATATTAACGATGAGAGACATTGAAGATAAATGAACATTTTTTGAATTTTTGTGACGTTTGCATTTGAGAATTACTGTTAACCGCATACTTATTTAGCTAATTATGATTAATCGGATAAAAATGATTATTTTCCTGAGTAAAGTAGAGGACCGTTACGGCTTATGTAACTTCTATTAGACAATATAAAAAATGTCACATGAACAATTTTTTAAGTAATTAATAAACTTCAAAAATAAAACAATGCTCCTATGGGAAATATTTGTTGCGGAATCTATGTTCATATACCAACAGTAATTATTTACTACTAATAACTCGATTACCTAAGTCAGTGGCGTAGACACTCACGAGACCAAAGGTATTTAAAACACATTGGTTATAGTATGAAAGAAAGATGTATGAACGTATTATTTTATTTATTGATTGATAATCATAACCAATTAATATTATATAATATCAAGTGCAGAATTAGTTGTAGAGTCATTAAGTTCATTTAAACTTCTAGATAAATTCAAGTTATCAGCAATACATATCGATATCAATAATATCATTTATAATGATAATTTACATATAAGCAGTCCTAGTTTACTCTACTCTGTGGAATCTCTTAAGAAGATTCTTATACATATTCATGATATCTGAAGCCAGCCACACCGTTTGTAATGTCACTAATGATTTGACTGAAAGAGCTGAAAACCAGTTTGGTTCAGCAATATTCCGTAGTGTGTTGAACACCTGATAACTAAACAGAAAATTATTTATAAAGTCTTCTGTAAATCAAAGCGATTTATTTTTATTTTATTTTTAAATTGTTTACAGAGTAACTCAAATTACAAACTAAGGACGTATCTGTATGAAACAATTTAGAATATTTACAGATAATAATTGTTAAGGCTTTTTCGTTAAGGATCCAACTACTATGCAGGGTGTTAAGTATGTTTAATTTTACCAGACGATTCTTTGACTGATTTTAATAAAAAAGATTGCCAGAGAGGCCAGTCGCGAGATTATTGTCCATCCACGTTCTTGCAACTGTTAAACCGTGATACCGTGATATCTCCGGTCTATGAGCGGTGCCACTATGGGATTTAGCCGACTAGCGTTTAACCATCGACGATGTGGAATGAATGACGGTGAAAATGAGTGAGTGAATGAGAAAGTAGTAGGACCTTCAAATGGCGGTACAATAAGTCGCAGGTTTGCTGTGCCCGCAGCCGCCACGCTATAAGCGGATTAGGGTGATATCACGGAGGGGTTCGAAGGGTGTATAAAAAAGACAAATGCTTTATTTTCAAGATACGGATCTTTAATATTAAATTTCGTAAATATTTTGAATTTCCTTTCCCAATTTTGTTGTAATTTTGCAGGGTTATTTGTGGTGTTAAGAGCCAATTTAACTTTCAACTTGATTGAATTTATTAATTCCAGATGCTTCCCTAGCGGCAAATAAAGTTAATCAAGTTGAGAGCTACATTATCCCCTTAACACTACGAATTACAACCAAATTGAGTAGAGGATATTTAAAATATTTACGAAAAGCCATTTTTTTTTAATTTGACACCCTGGGAAGCATTTGTGGACCCATGTTTATATGAACTTTTTGTCTTAAAATCACTCTGAATAGTCTGTTAAATGTATTGTACATATTTAAGTAACGCCCCCCCCATATAGCGAAAAAGCTGTTAATGGTATTTGTTTTCATTTTTGATCTTAAATTAATCAAAAATTTATAGAGATATTAAAGTTTTTTGTATTGTAGTACGTTTCCGTTAAAATATTGTAGCTAGAAGTGAGGGAATTCCGGGGAATTCCCATCAAATTGTTTCATTGACTCAATGTGTCAGAAAAGACCCCTCCCTATCCGTTAATTGTTAAAGAGCCCGCGGTTGTCGAATGATTCATAATATAATACCTTTTCTTCATTAACATATGTAATTTAACTTCATTTTGGGACAGCGGCCCAGTTTAGCAGGTTTCCTATTGTGGATCGATATCTGCAATCAAGCAGGGTCGCCCGAAGTTAGACTTAGATGTGTGAATATCCAAGGAAAGTCGGTGTACCTATTAAAGCCCAAACAAACTGCCCGGGTAGTTACATACCACAGCTGGCAGGCGCTATATCAATGAATTCAAGGTATAGGGCGAAGGTCGGAACACCGGAGAATATGGCTAAAATTCGGGTATTCGGGGGTAGCGTGCTTAATAAAAAAAAACATTTTTTGGTAAAATTGTATACTTGTATTTTCAGATTCAAAGGTGAGATTTTTTAAATTTTAGTAAAGATTTAATTATTATTACTCAAGCTGAATATTACCAGACCGTAATTTTATTTGGTGAACGAGGCAACATTGTATGTCTGTTTCGAAATACTTTTCGCAGGCTTTCTAGAAGTGCATGCAACGTTGCCACGTTTGCCAAAGAATATATTTGGCAAACAAAATTATGGTCTGGTAATATTTAGTTTAACTAATAATAATTATATCTTTATTAAAATTTAAAAAAGGCAATACTCTTTTAATATGAAAATACTAATATTTAGTTTTTTAGAAATGGAATTTTATCATGTAAACTACATTCCCATGTATTAGTTAATATATCTTAACGGGAAAAAACTACAAGCCAAAAGAATTTAGTATATTTGTAACTATATTAATACAAATCCAAAAATGTAAATGAAAGGGCCTCTTGTAAATTCATAAATTCATCTATTTCCAGGAAGGATGTGATGATGTAAAGAAAAAGACGCTCATCTGATTTTATTAAAACATTCTTATTTTCTTCATCAAATAAAAAAATTGTCTTTTAAAAAAAAAAGTCGTTGTCGGAATTAAAATTTCTCCATCCCCTGAAACATACCACTGGTACCTTTAAACTGACTGCGCCTTGTTAGTAATTTTGTTATATTTGAACCATATTTTTGTCAGCTTTATGAAATGAGATTTTTTGAGTATGCACTGTATATTATACAAATAAGTGTTTTTGAGGTTTAATTAATTAAGGAAACGAAAAGTTAAAAACTAAAATGTATTATTTATTAACCCCTTTAAATTAGGTATTCTTATTTATGTACACAATTTTAAATGTGTTTACTCCTCGAAATAATAATAAAAAAGATGAGAATCAAGTGTGGTCTTAAGATGTTAATGTATGATGTGCAAATATTTTGTAATTATCTGATTTTAGTTAGTACCTGGCGGTAATAACTTATGCTTGAGGGTTGATATAAAACCAAGAGGCTCTCGCAATGGCTTTTAAGTTTATTTAACCGATCTGATAAGGATTTATGACGAAAAGGCTACATTTCGAAATAATTATGACATAATTAATCGGCAAGATAATGTCAGTATCCATAAAAGATGAAATAGCTCTTTAAATTGTTTATTAAATGGGTAATAAATTAAAGAAATTGATTAATTAATTGTTTTAAGTCGTTTCTAATGTACTATGGGTCATTGACTTTGATGATTTCGTTTTGTTTCTGTAATTTTAATTTTATTAAATTGTTTTGTCAACAAAATCTAATTATCTATCTTAATGATGAGTTAGGGGTCAGATTTGTTTCGAAATGTTCTTTTATTATATAGAAAAGTTTTAATAGATTTTATCAATTTATAATTCAATAATTCTATACATACTTAACTGTTTTATATAGGGTTATCCCTTATTTTTTTACTGTGTATAGAACAACTCAAAAACAAGGAAATTGTCCATTTCGACCGATCCACCATTTGGAAAAGTATTGTCTAACATATACAGTTTTTAGTTGTTTAAAAAAAAATAGATTTAATCAAAAAAGACCACCTATTTTTCTCTACAATCTTTTATATTGTAATAATAAGGGATATTTAGATATTTTAAAATACCATTGATATTTTGAATTTGTATGTTCAATATTCTGTTTAGTGTTCTTAATTCTAAAGTATATGAAACAATTTTTGGTCACATTGTTTAAATTCATTTGATACCGTCAAAATTCCAACACATTTGAAATTTAGTAGGTTCCAATTACAATTAGAAAAACACCGTTACGTCATAATCATTATTTCGAATACATAGTATGGTATAACTATCAATAAATAAAAAATAAGTAAGTTGTTAGGTATAAAACAACATTTCCTATATTCCTACAATATTAACACTCCACTAAACCCCCAGTAGGCGGCGATAACCATTTAATTATTTTGCCAAAGGATGACGTAGGTGTGTTCTTCTAATTGTAATCGGACCCTATGCAATTGTTTCAATACAAAAAAATGAAAAATTCAATCAAATCAGAAAATTTTAGACTGGTCAATACTCTCCCGTCAATTGAAAAGCTATTAGAATTGGTTCTTTATGAACAGCTACTGGAACATGTTATTAATAACAAATCAATCTGGATTCAGAAAAAAATATTCCTGTGAATATGCATTACAGTTAGTTAACAGTAGTAAATTCAAAAATGATATTGATGAAAATAAAGGTATCGTAAGTGTATTTTTAGACCTCAAACGTGCATTTGAAACCTTTGATAGAGGTATGTTATTGAAGAAGTTCAACAGTGTGGTTGGTATAGGTGGGAATAATTATCGGTTAAGTGATTATCTGCAAGGTCGAAAACAAAGAATACGGTTTAATAATCATGTATCATCCCAGATCTATATTGACACAAGAGTTCCCCAGTGAAGTGTCCTAATGCCACTACTTTTTTTACCATATTTGAATGATATTCAGCTGTTTGCTGATGACACTTTGTTGGCATGTTCTGATACAAATGTAATTGCCGTACTCGAGAAAATGCATAATATACTATTCGTAGATAAAGTTAGTATTTTCAACAAATTAAAGGTTACTAAATCAAAAGTCCTAGTTTTTAAAACTAAACATAAATATAACTTACTCAATATTAATAATATTAATTTAGAAATGTATGCTGTGAAATTCGAAATAGTTACATCTTAAGTATTTAGGTGTCCAGATCGATAAATAATTTACTTACTTTTAACGATTACTGAAAGCTGTTAAACTGTGAAGAGTATAATATAGAATTCCAAGCATAATATCATCATTCTAGTTATATTAAAATAATCATTTTTGTATATTATGTAATCCTACTTCAATACTGTCGAAAAATATGGATTCATTCGTATAAGAAAACAAAAACAAAAATAGATAGAATCTACACGGTTCCACCTTTAACATAAATCTTCATTGAAGTCGGTTATTTCATAATTTGTATCTCTAGAATTTACTACGCTAAAATAAAACCGCTCGGGATTTGGCGATATTATTAGGCGCAACCTTAATGACTAGTTCGACGGTAGATCTCACCTACAATAATCAATGAAATATAGTACCTGAGCCTGAGCGTTTTTTCGTTTTAATACTTTATCTGGTATAATACTCAGTTGGCCATGGCGAACTGATACCTTTTGTACTGTATATGTATCATTTTTTGACTGTAAAAAATACCACAAACAATATAGAAACCATTGAAAATTACTTCGATTTTATTAAAATCGTTTTTGTTTAATAGCAATATTTATTTTAATTGTTGCAAATTGACTGATTTTTATGAATTCTCACTTTCCAATTATTAATAACATTTGTGTTCCAATAAAATAAGTTTTTTTCATAATTTGTACAAAAATGGCACAAAATTATAGCGCTAGTTTCATTGAAATTGCATGATAAATAACATAGTTGTGATATTTTGATAATACTGGAGTTGCCGAGGTTTCAATTCTGGGCTCATTATCTCCCTGTATCTGTAAGGTAGAGAGGATTGGTTGCTCCACAGCACCTTATACGACCCATTGTGCATCCTCCAGGGGCTTATAGAATCTGCCTCTCGACTTGTCAAAACCTGGTGGTTGCCGCGGGGAGGAGTGTAGAGACAGCCATCTTCCCAGCTCATCAAAGTCCTGCAGCTTATCAACTCGTCAAAAACCTGCTGTTTGACGCTGAGGGGTGTCTACAGACAGCCATCTCTTCTCGTCAAAGTACTGCAGGTTATGAATTCATCAAAAAGCTGCTGGTTGTCTAGGGATTGACAGCCTCCAAGGTAGCTATTCTTGAATTCGAAGAAGTATAAAACCGGTTTTTACTCTTAATCTGCAACGCACCAAATTTGTATTTTTGTCCCATTTTTCTTCCCTCAAAATTTCTACTCGCCGAGATTCAACAATAGATACCCTGTCAAAGTCCTGCAGGTTAATAATGTCGTCGAGAGGTGTCTCTAGATGCCCCATTATTGGGAAGTGGTCACTTGGTGGGCTTTTACCACCACGATGGAAAATGCCCGGGTGAAGTCATTCTATCTGCCTGCTCATTGTTATTCACTTTCTTTAAATGACTTATCCAAAAGTATTCTTGTTTATTAGTAGAAAATGCAACATTGCTAATTACTGATAAATCCGAGTCAATATATTTTAAATTCACTATGTAATAAATACACTAATAAGCCCCAGTAAAACCTACATGACTTTTCACACTTAATAGAAGTCAAACCTATCTTCATGATGTATTATTAAATAACGAATATATTGAGCAAATATATTTTGTTACGATTTTGGGTATTAGTATGGACAGTGATATCACATTTTACCCGCAAGGTAGTAAAATTATAAAATCACTTAACTTCTATGTGTTATCCTGAGAGAGGTTTTTGGACAAGTACAATCAAAACAAGCGTATGGAAAAACAATTTGGAGATGCTGACTAGGCGACGTTTTTCTAGCCTAAAAACGAATATTAATAGGGATCTTACAAAAGAATGGCGTGTATTTGCATGTTCCTATAATTAACAAAGTTCAGAAATATAGATTGAAAACAAAAGGGGACCAAGGACAGTGGGATACTCACTCCTAAGTAAAGTTGACGATTTCTCTAGCGTTAATTTTTCATAGCAATTACTTAAATAAAACTTAAAAATGTTAGTGAGGTTTCTTCGAAACCAAAATTTTTCAAGTTTGGTAAAGGAAGCTGATTCTATAGTGTCAAATGCTTTAGAAAAGTCAAGCAGAATAACTGCTGTAGTATTTCCTCTATCCATTGATCTTATGATATTATCTGTTAAATCTATTGTTTATTGGTTACAATATTATGAGAAAATATGTGTATATGTTTGTTTAATAATACATTTTTCTACAATTTTCAATAACGTCGGTATAATACTTACGGGCCGGGCCGAAGATTGCTAAATGTTTCCAGATTATTTGATTTTGGCAACGGCTGCGTTGTAGATTGTAATCAGGAGCCTTTTTGGGTTGATGTTTGTTTTTATTTCTCTAGTAACTTCTTTTGAAGTGACAAGTTTTATTTCCTTCCTCTTCTATTGATTTTTCCTAGGTAATTTTCTATATCTGATTCATTTAGGATGGAAGAATTTTTGTATGTGTTCTGCAAAAAGGTCGGCTTTGTGTTTATTTTTTCTGTTCGTAAGGGGAGAATTTTGGTGATTGTTGTCTTAAATTTATTTTTTGCTTTCTAAATTGAATAATCATTGAGAAGAAACATATGATATTGGTTTAATAGGAATAGTCTACCGTAATTGAAAATACTTTATTCTGGCCCTCGGACTATAATCAATGCAACAGTTACACCTCGTTCTGATTAAGTACACCGAATCGCACCAGCGTTCGCATCCTATAATATTGCAACATTCTAGTTTAAGGCCTTAATGAGATAATTAACTGCGGGACAAGAGTGTATCTTCCTCCTCTGTCCAATCAACATACGTAGCGATTCATTGTGTCTGAAATTGGACTTTCATTATCTTGATGGCTGATGAGGCCTCAGTGTTGTTGCTCTTTACCGGTAGGCACGGCACGACCGTCCGTCAGTCGGGGTCGGTGGCATACGAAAATTACGAGAATTTATCGATCTCGGATCGCTTCCGCCATATGCGCAAAGTTTGATTTTTTCCCTACTTTATTTTGTTATAAAAGCAAACAATGCATACATTAAATAATATAAGGCCTCTTCTTAAAAAAAAAGTCTGTCCAGAATTATAATATCCTTCTTACTAGCTTATGGGTATTTGCAATTAAAAATTTAATTTGACACTGCGCTTAATTTAAGCTAGCAACGCCACATTTTGTTTTTTAAAGTTTTTATTGGTGTTACAAATTAGCAGAAAATAAGTACTAAATACGGGCCCTAACAACTTAATGTCCGGACAAAATTACTGAAAACGTTAATTTACACAAATTAAATAATGATTAAACTAAAGAACTACATTAACAACATGTTAAAGTCTATATCATAATATAGTATATTGTGTCACAAGGCCAGAAAATGAGATTTAGCGAAGCGAGGGCAGCTGATAGTTAAGGGCTGCTAAAGCGTTTTCTGCATGTGTGACACACAATTGTTTTTCGCCTACAAAAAAAAAAAAAAAAAATAAAAAATAAAAAAAAAATATCTAGTGAAAAACTACAAAATCGGGCTGTTATGAGTTTAGCAGCCCATGAGACGATATGCGTTACTTTCGGTCACATATTATGGTAGGCGAAACAATATTTAAATGTTTTTGTTCCTATACACATTGAAATACACTGTGGGCGAATAAATAAACAAAAATATTGCACAATATCGGGGCAAATAAATGATTTATCTAGTTACCAGGTACCTATAAAATAAATAACTTTGGCATTTACTTATTATAAGTTATTAGAAACTTGACAGTTACTTGTTAGAAACCGCTGTGTCAAAAATTCTGGTAAATTTGGTCAAAAATGGCCAGAGAAAGTTCTACAAATGTAAAAATTCGTGAATTGGTAATCAAAAGATATTGTTAAGAAAAAAAAAATACGTGAAATTGCGGATGAATTAGTTTTGGCTAAGTCGACAGTTGGAGACTCACTTAGGCACTATCGTAAGAGTGAAAAGGTCCAACCGAAAGGCAAAAATTCGGGTAAATCCGGAATTGTGCCTAATAGAGATGGATGATTACTATAGTAAACATTTTTATCTTTCTTGTTCCTAATACTTTATGCCATTGTTTTTAACCACTTTTATGACTTATGATGGTCTAGTTTGACCGAAACTATTTGGGCCTTGATTAATTAATTGCAATTAAGACTTTGAGTTATCTTTTTCCCAAATAAAAATATATTTGTATTTATTTGGTATCAATAAATTATAATTTCAATAAATGTATAATATTATCATTATATCATTAAGAATGGGACACAGAACAACTGAAGATTCTGATTGAAAATAAGGCAATTAAACGAAACATGCTTAAATAAAATATTACTGATTTCCGAAAGTTAAAGTAGAGCATTCAAAAATTATTAGTGGCTATAATTTTTATTATTTCTTAGTAAATTATTACTAAATTAGGTAAATCTTTTTGCAGCAAAACAACCAATCAAATAAACTTTGCCAGAGGTGTACGACATGGATAAGTAACACCACCCTCTATAAATTTTACACCAATGTTCAAAAACTTATTTGGACTGTAGTTTTATATTTTTTAATGTTTTTTAAGTAAATCATGTGCTCTCGTGGGAACTCATAAATTGATTGGTTTTCGAGATATTTACACTCAAAGGAGGATATTATTCACTTAAATTTTGGATTTTTTATAAAATTATACTGATCACACCTTTTTTGTGCTATAAACAAGATACACATCAGCAAAAAAATAGTTAAATAAACTTCGCCAGAGGAGTACAGTACCTTCATCCCTTCTAAATTTTACGCTATTCTCCAAAAACTTATTTGGACTATTGTGTTGGAGTTCTTTTCATGTTTTTTTTTTTTAAATAAACTATATACTCTTGTGGGAAATTTATAAAAAAAATTAAGTTTTAGGAGAGTGGCGTAAAATTTAGAGGAGCTGAAGTTGTTACTTATGCGTGCCTTACGCCACTGGTAAAGTTTATATAACTGATTGTTTTGCTGCTAGGTGTATCTTATGACACCAAGAATGTTTACCGAATTTAGTAAAATTATACTGAGAAATAAAAAAAATATAGCCATTAATAATTATCGAAAATTCATCTGTAATGTCCTGTATTTTGAAAACCAGTAATATTTTTCGTTTGTCTTATTTTTAATCAGATAATCTTTATTTGTTCTTATTAATTCCCTTATTTTGTAACCGACGGTTGAAAAAAGAAATGACTAATACGCTACTTCGGCCAAAATT
Source organism: Psylliodes chrysocephalus (assembly GCA_927349885.1). Lineage (NCBI taxonomy): Eukaryota > Metazoa > Arthropoda > Insecta > Coleoptera > Chrysomelidae > Psylliodes > Psylliodes chrysocephalus. Next base: position 34,452,108 of record OV651818.1, on the reverse strand, counting down.
CCATTAAATTCCAAGTAATACATGTTTTACCAAGAGTTATTCATTCACTTTAAAAAAAATATAGACTATGAATTACACAGGTCTGCAAAAAAAATTTTTGATTTCAGCTGCACGGGAAATTTTTGTTCAATTTTATATTTTATAGTGTGCTGAATTCAAAAATGAACTCCATTTCCTTCTATCACCTACAGATTTTTTGCAAAAGCTATGAAAAAGTCAATATTTTATTACGATTAATTTTTCTAATAATTGAAAAAGAAACAAAACTATTCCTTCGTGACATATTTAACACTACATGTTTACCTTTTCTGTATGGGAAACATTGGTCCAACTCCTAATCTAATCTAAATGGGAAACATTTTCTTCTTCTCTTTGATGCTCCTTTGAACACCCTTTCGCTTTCCATCTTCTGTGTCCCTCCTGAGCATCCAGTAATCAACTAGCATGTTGACGTCCCATCTGCCTTGGTATCGGCTCTCGAAATCACGGACATCTTGGTGAAATCTTTCGCTCAGCTTTTCACTACAGGCTTTTCGGGAAAACTGTAAATAAAGGAGTGTCAATATGAATTTTGCAAGAAAACCTGACGTGATAGAATTTTTAAAATATTTTTTCTGGTTTCAGTGAGAAAAAATCTATACATAACAGTCAAAATATCCTATGCAGTTTTTTAGTTGCATACTTGAATTATAAACTACATTTAGGGTTGATAAATAATCTCCCTAACAATTGAATAATTACTACATCATCTTTATGGAAGATTAAGAAGGCAAGATATATTTCCTTATACCATACACGAGACCATACATTCGATATTATATTAATATATTTCTCATTGTTTTAAACTGTTGATGAACTGTCTCGAGGGCCCTAGTTAACAGATAACAGTTAAGTTTTCGCACTATACACTTACCTAGCGGAATTCAATAACTTTGTATTAATAAAAATCGGCAGTACCTACATAAAGTGATTGTGGGTGCACTAGCCGTTCGATATACTAGTTAACCTCAAGCGAATGTGATTAGGCAATATAAAATAGAAATTCCTATTGAATCATAAAAGGTTCGCCGTTTAAGAGTTACAAAATTTATAAACGAATATTAATCAAAACAAATACTGGGTAAATGCAATAATAGTAGTCACGTTGATTTAGTACATTTATTAATAATAATTGTAAACGCCTCCGCAAAGGTCACCCGTAATAAAACTTTGATTTATATTTATATTATTTATTGATTTTGCGATAGAACTTTACAGCGTCCTTGCGAAATTAGGTTAATTTCAGGAAATTCCTATTGTAAAAAATTCTGTTAATACGAAATGTTTTCACTTACTAAATCTATGATCCCCCCAAGTTTTTTAGGCTTAAAGTACATACAAAAGTACACAATTTCAATTAACTCATTTATTCATATTGAAAATTGCATGATTAAACACCCACTATCATCTTATATATTTCAATAGTGCATCAACCCAGTCGATTTTATGAAAAAGAACTAGGGATGCATGGATATTTGACCAATATTAAATAAACATTTATGAGCGATTTGTATCCAAAAGGTTGAGGAATAACTTAATAGTAATATTAAACAGAATAAAATTTACAACCAGAAAAAATATATTTAATGGATATAGCGAGATACAGAAGACATTTTTAATAATAGAAAACGATGCCAAAGAAGGCAGTAGAACACCTAAGGAATTTTGAGTTGAGTTGCCATATTTATAGGCTATTTTAAAACTATTTTTATACTCTGTTCAAAAATTTTATGCTCCTCGTTTTTTTTTACAAAAATCAAGGTGCTCTGTTAGCTTCGAACGAAGTCAGCAGAGCACCTTAGTTTTTACCAAAAACAGTACATTTTTCGGCTATTTTTAGGCTCTTGAAATATTATAAAACTTAACTAAAAATTGCCATTTTTAATAATACAGATTGCTTTGTTGGAACAAAGTCAGCATAGCACCTCGGTTTATTAATTTTTGTTTTGAGAACAACTAGGTACTTGTGCCACATATTAAAGCTATTTTTAGGCTCTTGAAATATAAAACTTTTCTAAAAAAAATTCTATTTTTTATTATTACAGGGTGCTTTGTTGGAACAAAGTCAGCACATCACCTCGGTTTATTAATTTTTTTTTCATATTTTTAAGCTATTTTTAGGCTCTTGAAATATAAAATTTTTCGAAAAAATATAGTATAATTAGTTTTTAGAAAAAAGCTTTTAAAAACCGATGTGCACTGCTGGATTCCCAAAAATAGCTTTAAAATGCGACATAAGTAGTTGTCTCGAAAAAAAAATTAATAAACCGAGGTGCTTGGCTGACTTTGTTCCAACAAATAATAAATAAACAAATAATAAAAACTATAATTTTTTAGAAAAGTTTTATGATATTTCTAGTCTAAAAATGTGGTGTGGTTGTTTTTAGGAAAAAGCTTAAAAACAGATGCTCTTCTGGAACCGTTTGAAACTAGCAAAAAATTACTAATTTTTTCGAAACATTTTATAATATTTTAGGAACCTTAAAATAGGGTGTTGTTGTTTTTGATAAAACAACTTAAAAAAATGAAGGTGCTCTGCTGACTTCGTTTGAAGCTAACAGAGCACCTCGATTTGTTGTAAAAAACGTGGAGCATAAAATTTTTGAATAGGGTATAAAAATATCCTTAAAATAGCCTAAAAATGTGGCATAGGTTTTAAGTCAAAATTCCATAGGTGCTATGCTGCCTTCTTTGGTATTAGAAAATGTCCACTTCAATTAAAAAATTAAGTGCTTTAGGAGTACCACAAGTGAGTATTATGGGCCACTTATGTTCATAATCTATATAAATAATCTGCAAAGGGGTCTATTCTGTAACAATTCTTTTATATTTAACGGCCTTTAAAAATATTTTCTTCTTTTATCTGTTTAAATAATGACAGAAGTAAATTAACGAATACAAACATATTTTTAAAGGTCGCCAATATTTTTAAAGGCCGTTAAATATAAAGGAATTATTACAGAATAGACCTCAAAGAGTGTTAAAAAATTCGTTTATAAATTCATTTGCAGATGATACTGCCCTATCTGTATCTGGGCCAAATTATGGGGAATTGGTGGAGACACTAAATGTGGAATTAAACCTTTACAACTGGTTAAATTATTTAAAATTCATTTGTTAAGATTTTAAAACATATTGTGACGCGCAATCAAACCCGGTCTAGCAAGAATCCTGCCACCTGACTTATGGTCGAAACACTGCTGACGTCTAGAGACAAACGCACAGCTTCTCGAATTTACCAGAAAAAGCAATACGTGTCCGTTGAGTCATAGAGGTGGAATTTACTGACATTCGAGAGCGTCTAGAAACTACAAGTACAGAGTGGGCTTTGTATAACTACCAGCTCCATTTTTATTACTTGTCGACTTCAACGCCCATTCTCCCCTTTGTGAATCACTAAAAAGAGATCGTATTGAAACGTTAATCAACAACAACAATGTATGCATTCTCATACTCAGGAAAACCAACTCATTTCAATGCCAGAACAAATTCTTTTTCCGCTATAGATTTGATTTTATGCTCACCGAATATTGCCCCACAATTTACTGGAACCCTTTTGTCGATCTGCACTCCAGTAACCTTTTTTTAATTTATAGTGCTATTAATGCTCCACACCAAAAATATTTAGATATATAATAATAATAATAATAAAAATAATTTACACAAAAGAGTATAATTTTTGTACAATTACATTGGGCGAGGTTTAGCCTGTGGCCATTCCTACACCTAACCCCAACAAATACATTTAAATAATTTAGTTTATCTATACAATTTGGCAGGGTTAGGAGAATATATATCATGATATTTATATCTTGATATATATCCGATATATTCGATAATTTTATTTATTAAATTAAAAATGTTTTACACCATTCTGAACATCCCGAAATGTCTCAATACGCCCCTGTATAAAAATATAATAACTAGCGATTAATATGTATTTGTGTTAAATATTAATGTTAACAAAATAATGTTAAAATCTGTTAATTTTATAAATTATTTTTGTTTTTTTTTCTTTTTAATTTGAGTTAGAATAAACGGTTTTGTTAATATGTTTGTGTTAAAATTTAAAATATAGTTTGTGCAAGAAACAATACTGTTTTTAATTAAATAATTAAATTTTAAAACTGATATATATCGGATATATATCAGATATATATCATGTGATATGATATTTATATAAATATCATGATATTTTCGAACCCTGCAATTTGGTATTAGTTGCTTATTATATCTAACGGTTTACACTTTATTAATAAAGAGTTGCCTTTTAAAAACATTATAGAGACTACGATTTTTTAGAGTGACACAAAATTGATCGAAAATAAAAATTATACCAATATACGAAAAAAAAAACTAATTTACCTAACCTGTTGAATGAATACAACAGCAACAGTTTGTATTCATTTCTGTGTTTCACACAAACTCACTGTGACTCACCTCACCGAATTGCGTCTGTACTCGCGCCTAGGTGGCTATCCTCGACAATCGCTAAAAAACGAACAGTTTTCGAAAGTGAGTGGTTGAAAAACGAGTAGTTTGAAATCTATATTCTTGACTGGCGTTCGATGAGCATTCGTTTTTTAAAACGTGTACGTTTTTAACAAGCAAATAATGGATCCTATGATTGAACGTTTACGTTATCCGTAACGTACATGTTAGGCCGAGTTTTAACAGTAACGAGACAAGTTCGTATGATGGAAAACTTTTTCCAACACATTACAATTATGTCCCACCTGTTATGTTCTAATTTAACAGTTTTCCATCATACGAAATTGCCTCGTTACTGTTAAAACTCGGCCTAACATGTACGTTACGGATAACGTAAACGTTCAATCATAGGACCCAATATGTCTGGCATCACTGTAAACTATTGAATTCAAGTATTGTGCAGGCCATAAAAAAATAAGGATTATGTCATTTAATTACAACAAACCAATTATTTATCGAATGATGATTTTTTCTAATCACATAATATATAAATGTTTAGGATAAACTGAATCGTTAATTTTTGGCGGAAAAATAGCTATACGGGTGCAGTCAATGCAACCTATAATTCCAGGAAAATTGTACTTCATATAAAACCTAGTTTTTATAGTACAAAATTAATTTAAATACTAACTTTTCTTATCTCATTCAGTTCTCTAATATTTTATGGCAATTTTACAAAATTGTTAAAATTTTTGGACACAACGTGTGATACAGAAGAGCTTTGAACAACCACTTGCAAGAAACCGCAAGCAAATTAATATCTATAAATAAAACAAACATACATGAATTAATAATTAAATTCTTACACGGTAAGATATAAAAAATATTCATTCAATATCCATTTAATTCAAAAAATGGATTCTGCCTCTGCATGTCTTTCTTATCTTCCAAGTTTTTAATTGTTCAAATAATAATAATTGAAAGAAATTCTCAGCTATTAGACTTTTTAGTACTGCAAACCATATTTATAAGAAATTATATACTTTTGTAGATATTAATAAAAAGTAGTTTACCTAGAATTTGTTAAAATCAATCAATATCATCCTATAAGTGACATTGGCTAAATCCTTGAAAACATGCGCGCTTTATCAAAAATGTGTGAAAAATTCCGCTCGCTGTAAAACTCCCGTTTTAAAAATGTACAAGTTTTTAAAACGAATGTCGAGAATAGCGAATCCCCCGCATGTTGTTAAAGCGTATACGTTTTTTAGAAAACGATAGCCGAGGATAAGGCCCCTGGCCTTAGTATTGGTTAAATTTAGAATTTAGAAATATTTCGGAAGTCCCGGAAGTCCTTCAGTAATAGCTGTACACATAATTTTTCTCATAAGTTTACCACTCGATATTCAGTGTTTAAACGCTAAGCGGAAATCTAAAGTCGCAATTTATCCCGAACAGGTGCGATGTCAGCTCAAGAGCGACGTAATATATCTAGGCATTGTTATTCAACTTCTTTATGATTTTTTCCTTTCTGCGAACGGAAACTCCAACGAAGTCTTTACGTGGGAGTAGGTTCCAAAAAGAAAAAAAAAAAAAAGAGAAGGAAGAGAAAGAAAAAATATCCTCGAATAAAACTCCGGCCAACAATCACGACAAAAACATTTTTTACACTTATCTCTCCAGAACCTGCAAACTTCTTGCGACAAACGACATTCCCGATTTTTCGGGAACGATCCATAAAGTTTGACGCGCCGGCCCGACCGGTTGTTACCTTTTCAAACATTTTCCCAAGATGTCTTTTGTGTTTGCCAAGTTTCCATCCCGGAATGTTCGCCATTCTTTTCGATATTTTCGTCTGGGACAGAATAATAAATTTCATCTCGAAGCGGCGGATTTCTTTGCCAACTACGTTAACGAAACTTCTCGTTTAATTTGTATCAGTAGTTGCGCATGGTTTGTGGATAAATCGAAATGTAGATTCGTCTCGGAAATCGCGGAAATTCTAAAGCCATTCTCAAAATGGTTACGGTTAAATGCTGATTTGTTTCATTCATCGAAAGAACGACAACAGGCAACTATTTATAGCTTATTCAATTTAATTCTAATTCGGTCTGTATACTCTATTTTTAAACTTTAGCTATAAAGACAATATCCACAATACCCCTTCTTTTGCTAACCATATCCTATCTTGCAAACATAAGTTTTCTACGTCAAATATCTCTTATTCATCAATTTTCTACAGGTAAACTAAATTCGCTCGAAATATCCGAAATACATAAAGCCCTTAATAATCATTGTTACATGCCTAAATGAATATATCTTCCCTTCTCTCATTTTTAATTATTCAATTTGTTCTTATTTACTTTCATTAGTTTATTATACTTTTCATAAAGTGCTGCCTGTTCCTTGATATCTCTGTCGCTCTGAACTTTACAATTTCAATTTTTTTTAAATTTCATTTTAAAATATTTTTATTTTGATCTTTGTATCAACTTTTACCTTATACAGGGTATAACATGAAATGATCGAACAATAAACACCTTCTAAGAACAAAAAAATGAAGGCAAGATAAGAAAATGTTTTGATTTTTTTTTCTTTATTAGTTCGAGAGAATTTATTATTGTATGGAAGTCAATGGAGGACAATTTGAACATTTGATTTAAAAACGCAGTTTTGATTTTTTTAATTGTAAGCATGATAAAACAATTAATTTTTTTTAAGAATGTGATTTTTTTCATACACCGTTGTAAAGAGGCTTCCAAGACCTTACAAATGAAGTATCACTCAACCCCTCTTCCCTATACAATTTTGAGGGTTTGAAGCGCCCCCTCATAGTGGGTTGCTCGTTCAAGCCTCAAATATACGTCAAAAGATGTCTCCCAAAGAAAATCATCCGACGTGTTTCACGAAATTTTTCCAATTACTATGGATGTAACACCCTGTATAAGAGAAGATGAAATAAACCGCTAGAATGGACACAAAATTGGAATTTTGTATGAAGATAATGACGAAAATATAAAATCTTAGTCAGAATTCAAAGAAGGTTGGTTTTTTATGTTCCTTTTAGTTCAATATCTTGTACATTTTTGTATTTTGATGTGTTTTAATAAACCTGGTAGGATATTAGGGAAACGATGCAATAAACTTTTTACACCCACATGGATATTACCTTATCTATACACAGATTACAACACGAAAAAGTAAGCTATTGCATCTGAACGAATATATTTCATATCCGTTCTAGGTAGTGAGAACTCTGCAAAAAAATTAAATCCACCAATCACCGTTCATATTTTGATCAACCTACTGCTATTATTTTTAAAATATTAAATAAGTGACAATTCTTTCAAACTAATTGTCAGTATATTTTTTAGTTATTGAGAATAAACGTACATTAAAATGGGTTATTCTTGTGTAGAGTCGATAAATAATAGTATTTCGGTTTTTATTTCGTCTATCATTATAAATAATTTGTTAATTTAAATAAAACTATATGAAGTCAATTTAATTTCGAGTATTAAAGCAACAAAAATAAAAGAATAGGTGACTCTGTGGTCAGCGTTCTTGCTTTCCACACGAAAGATCCGAGTTCGATTCTCGAATGGGGAAAAATGAGATGAACTTTTTTCTTTTTTCGTTTATTTTATTTTAAAAATTATTAAGTCATAAATTATTTTAAAATTAGTTATTTTGTCTTAATAACCTAAAATATTTTTTTTATTTGTAAATTTTCGTTAGTAGGCCGTAGAAAAAATATACTGTACAACTAGAATGGATTGTCCACATCGCACTCAGACGATTGAGCACTTCGCCTACGGCGTCGTGCTCAAATTTCGCCTTCGTGCGATATGGCCATCATATCCACACTTGTTGCACAAACTACTAGTTTAAAAGTATTATGTGGTATTATTGCTCGTAGTTACATAAAGCAAGATATTTAAAAAAAAGTTTTTCTAAAAAAAATTAAACATTAAAAATCACTGGAAAACATATAAATTCATAAAACATCCAAAAGAATTACTGAACAAATCTAGTATTTGATTAACTAGCAAACTGGCTGTAGAGGATCAAATAACTTTTAAAAAATTTACAAGAATGTCTGAGCACTTTTGTAAATTTATATTCAAAGTAAAACCTTACATAGAACGAAAAAATGTCCCTGTGGTTATATACCAGAGTCATAAGGCCGATGATAACCTACGGGTCGGTGGTATGGTGGCCAAAGACTAGGCAAGCTGGAGCCATTCGACAGCTCAATGGTATTCAAAGGCAAGCATGCCTGAGTACCACGGGAGCTATGAGAACGACTCCAACAGCAGCTATAGAAGTCATGCTAAACCTAACACCACTACATATATTCATTCAAGGCGAAGCCAGGTCTGTCACATACAGACTGCACAAAGGTTCATCGCCCATAAGCAGTTTGCATGGACGCGACTACAGCGAGCTATATAAAGAGTTGGAGAACGACCAAATAATGGGAATGCCTTCAGACGAAATGCTTCCAAAGTATAGCTTTCAAAAGCAATATAAAGTAAGTATACCAGACAGGGAAGCGTGGACGGGAGGACCTCCGATTCATGCAGATCTCACCTGGTATACAGACGGCTCCAAAACCCATGAAGGTTCAGGAGTAGTTATATATAGTACCAAGCCAAAGACAGGAATCTCACTGAGCTTAGGTAAACATGCGACAGTATTCCAGGCAGAAATAGCAGCAATACATCACTGCGCAAAAGAAGTATTAAGACAGAAGGTAAATGGAAAAACCATTGTCATATACTCAGACAGTCAAGCGACGTTAAAAGCACTCAGTTCCATGCAGGTACACTCAAAGCTTGTGTGGGACTGTTTGGAAGCCCTAACAGAGCTGGGTAGTCAAAACAGACTAACCTTAGCGTGGGTACCAGGCCACAGGGGACACAAAGGCAATGAAGAGGCTGATTTACTAGCCCGAGAAGGAGCATCAAATGCTCTTATTGGCCCAGAACCCTTCTGTGGTGTAACAAAAACAACTATCAGAACATGCACAAAGCAGTGGATGTTTAAAAAATCTCAGGAGTGGTGGGAAAACTCACCAGGACAGAGACAGGCCAAAAAGTTCTTAAAAGGACCATCGTCTAAACTCACCGAGCATCTACTAAGCCTTAATAGGAAAAATACTAGAATACTAGTAGGTCTATTAACAGGGCATTGTAGGCTTAACAAACATATGTTCAATATCGGTCTGACAGAAGAGGCCTTGTGCCGATTCTGTCAAGAAGAAGAGGAAACGGCAGAACACGTATTGTGCTACTGCGAAGGTCTAGTAAGACTGAGATTCCTTACACTTGGAGAAGAAAAACCAAGGGCAACTAGCTATACCGGAGAACTACTTTCCAGTCTATGGAGTTTACTACAAAAGACCGCATTAGACAAGGTACTCTAAACAATGATTAAAGGATATCCACAATAGATCTGAAAAGGTCGAGGTGGGGGAGGCCACATGGCCCATAGTCCTAATTAAATCTAATCTAATCTACATAGAACGAAAAAACAACTTTTAGATAATGTAGATTAGTCAGGACAAGGTAGTGTTAACTAAATTTTATGCATAAATTAGGAATGCCATTATTAAAACTATATCGGTATGTAGCAGTTATCTAATCCAGGAGGACTTATTATCAAGGGTAATACCACAAGAGAGTTCTGAAAAAAATAGAGAATTCACAGATACGGATCCATTTCAATTAGGTCGCACTGTGCATTTTGCACTATCGCTTATTTTTCATTTCGCAATTCTTTTAGTTAATCCGTACAAAACTAAACAAAAATAAGTTCTGCGATTTCTTGATTGCAAAATAGAAACGTTGCATCTTCTATATAGCCGCTCCACTAAGATTGCTTTTTATTTGTTTCAAAAACAAATTCCTGTTCAAGAAAATGCATTATTCTGATGCCGGATAAAATATCGGAGCCGAGAAAAACTCACAAGATGTGACAACATCAGAACGCGCGGAGGATGTCTTGGGAAAACGTTTGAAAAGAGGACGTTTTAATTTCCATGCAGTCGACGTTGTAAAATAAACGTTTTCTCATGAAGAAACGCCGAGATTCTGGTAGCGACATATTAAAATTAATATTTCCTTTATTTCTAACCACCCTGTTCTGTTAATAAGAGGGTAGGTAAACAACCATGCAAGAATATTAATAATCGTTGAACAATGATACATAATACACGTACAGTTTTTTATACCTTTAAAATTAACCTTTTTTTTTTTTTTTTGTTAAAGAACAAATCTTGCAAAATTGGAAACGTCTTGTCTTGTGACTAACAAAGGTACATGATTTAGTGCTTGAAGATCGACATGTGGGTATCACGCAAATTTTTGAAGAAACTGACATACAAAAAATAGTGGAGTAAAACTGCTTTAGAAAAAATAGTTTAATTACCGTGCAGTTAAACTCCTCCCACTTGAAAGTAGTTACTAGTAGTTGGAAGTAAATTACCTTTGTTACTTTTCTCTAATCTCTTCATTAAAAAATAAAGCAATCTTTTACAAATATTTGAGTGTAAATACCAAATTTGAGTTGAACACAACCTAAAATCGCTGTTTTTGATTTTTCTTTTGACGAAGGTAAGGCCTCTACCTGCTACTAAAAAATTAAAAATTTGTTTTCACAAGTCGCGTCTTCTCGTCACAGAGATTTAAAAGCGCCCACCAATCATGACAAAAAAAAAACCGTTCCAAAAGAGACATTTCATTCCTCCGAATACTTTCCCACTCGAGGTTTACATAAACCCGTCACCGAAACGTCTACAAACATCCACGAATGTTTATTTTGAAATAAGGAGAAAAAAAGCCTCTTTCTATTTCTGAATACTTAATACTTCATTTATCATTCTTGATAGGGATTTCGTGTAGCGCAAGCCACCCCAACTCTCGCCCTGCCATGTACTCTTACCAAAAGGACGGATGCAGTGCCGGGGCTTTTAAAGCCGATTATAAATTTATCGCGATGTGGGTGCTAAAAGGGAGATATTCATATGTATTTTTAAAAAATATAGTCCTTTTGATCTAAGAAGGTTTATTAGATATAAACAAACCCTTGTGTATCATCCATCTAAAATGAAACATGACTTGGTTACTACACTAAAAAATAGAATGATTTAACAAGGTATCTCATCCAGAAATATCCTATAATTGAGAACTCTTACCTTCCAAATTGGAATTTATGTTCATCAGTAAAAATGGCATGAATCTTCATTTAATCAGAACCAAGTTGATTATGCAAAAACTACATTCAAAATAATAGTATTTTATTTAATAGCAACGAGAAACATTAAAACTATGTCATAAGTATTTTTATACATTTAATTTAAAACAAGAACTAAAATAAAACCTCTCGAATCTAATCACTCAATGTAATAAAATCTACATCGGTCAAACTATCTAAAATGTTTTTCTCACAAAGAGGTATTGCAGGAATTTAAAATAAACTTGCATTAGAAAAAACTACACTAAATTACTTTTTATCTAGAAATGGTCAACATCAACAAAGATCAATACATAATAAAAGGTCTAATTATAATAATTTGAGTAATAATTTTTACAGCTACAGCCAGCCAGTGGTATTACAAAGAGAGGGGAGAACATTGAGAACAAAAAATATATTACTTTTATTAATGGTGTTTTGTCGAATCGTTCATATCTACATTAAATATGAAATAAAAAAATTAAAAGACTATAAAATTATAAAAACAGTTTATTTATTACTGAGGCCCTTTTTTTTAAACCCTAATCAAAAGGCGATATAGAATGGTTTTAAAAATCAAGGCTTGTGAAAATCATCACATGGTTTAACATAAGTAATGCCAATGATTCACAAACCAAAAAATTCAACGTCCTAATACTACTATCGGCTTTCGGTCCAAGTTAAATCATTTCTCGTTTTTGTTACGCTACGAGTTTACCCTTGTGGGCCTCAGTCTCGATACGGTGGCAACCACCATTTAAGCGTCTCTCGAATTACAAAATTAAATTAACATTATTTAACTACTGACCAGCCTCTTTTAATAAGAATACTGGGAGCAATGAATAAATATTTTTTTATAAAAAGCGATTTCCTCCGTATTTCCACGGTTTTTCATTTTTCCGTTTCAAAAATTTTAAGTCCCAGCCGATCCTTGTATATCCGTCAACCCGCATCGCAACGGTCCATTCTAATTATTCATTTGTTTCGAAAACGGATAACCCGATGACGGCAAATCAACCGCGTCGGCCGCCACTGTCTACCCGAATGACAAGGGGGAAGAACCCAATAACCGCGAGGGTTGTACGACTCATGTTATTTTTATAACATTCTAAAATAACATATCTGGTTACATAACAGGTAATATTTTCCTGAAACGTTTTTGACGCCTTATTGGCCGAAGGGGATATTGTCGAGTTTGGTTGGGGCGAGGGGAGCGGTAATTAGGGAAATAAAACTCGGGCGTGATTGTGATTTTTTCTGGTTTGGGTCGGTGACGGCTATATTAAATCTGACAGAAGGGAAAGATTAAATGTGCTACTCGAAAGGAGGGTGTCATTCAAATAATGTTTTGATATAATATCGCGGGGTCTAGCTTGGCCACTTTGGATTGTTGCATTCGAGAGCTAGGGCTGCCAGATTGCTGTTATCAATTTCCGGAATATTATATCTAGCTTTATATGTACGTATATACAGTGTCGACGTTAAAATCCGCATCATATGGGATTTTTTTTTATTATAACGCAAATTTTGAAACCATGAAAAGTTTTTGCTTCGAAAATAATAAATAATGACCAGTGATAAATTTTTCTGTCGATCGGCTATGCCTGTCAAATTTGACATATTTTCAAAAAATTTCGAAAAATGTTAAAAAAAAAGTTTTCTTTTGTTTTCTACCCGCCTATGAAACTTGAACGAATTTTGACAATTATGAAAGGCTGAACAACGGTCGATGTCAGTCGAATTTTAAAACACCCAGATTCTATACCACGGATTCCTAAACTGTGCGCCGTGGCCTCTTTACAGGACACTGCGATATATTGTAAAAGCTTCATAATTAATTGAACCAAGACATTTTTGATCTAAGTAACCAAAAAAAATTGTCCTAATTTTGTGTTTCTTTTGCTGCGGCGGCGCAGGTTAGACACGTTGAGGTGCGTAGAACCTTCGAGACAGATTTGGACTGTTCTGGAAGATCTTGAACCAATCTTGTGCACATGTCAGAATCATTCTTTTAGGAGATTGAATCTACTCTCGGTTTTTGATTTGGGATACTTATACAGGAATATCTGCTATACTCTTTTAAGAATAGGCTTACAAATATTTGAACCCCACGGTTGGGTCCATTATTCTGATTATTTACCTGCTATTTTTCGTGTCAGAACATTTTCATAGTTTTTCTGGTGCATTTTTGTTCCGGCAACGTTGCACTCGAGGTGGGATGGTACGAAAACACATCAGGGAGTACGCACGCATAGTCGTAGTACAATGTGTAGTGATAGATAGCATCACGTTATCAATAACATTGATCTTATCTCTTATTGTTTTGGAATTGATTCATTTAAATTTTTTTAAATATTTTTTGGGCAATAAATGGTCGCGTCATCTACCAACAGATAGTTCGACTGGATAATTCTAATATTTTATTATTCTAGCTGTTTTAAAAATAAATAATTTCTAATTTACAAATAAGAAACTGTGATCTCAGAAATGTCAATCTGTTTTAATGATCTACATGGATCATAGGTGATAAATTATAATTTAAAAAATAGTCACAAACTACAACAAACCAATGCTGGGTTTTCTGTTTAATTTAACTGATGTTAAGATAAGAATCGTTATATTATTTACTTACATTTCTAAATAATTTCTTTTCAGGAATAATAATACAAGCAAAACTGTCTGTTAACGTAGACCTGCGCACATTACTTTTACATTAACCCTTTCTGTCCCAACGCCGCATATATATGTTTTTTAAAAAGTGGGTCTGTAGTCCCAGCCGCCGTATATATACGTTCAAGGTGGAATGGTATAAATTCACCAAAGCCGAAAATATGCGTTACTTGTAAAATTTTAGACCCATTGAGGTCCCAATGCCGTAGAAATATGTCCGAAAATGTTAGATTATTGGTCCCAAAGCCGCAAAATGTTGGCACCTAAGACAGGTCATGCGGACCCATTGCCGTATATATTTGTTCTCATATTGTAGCATGAAAAAACCTCTGGGACTGAGGGACCAACATGTAAATTAAGGCCCGGGGCGCATATTTACACATCCTCCTATATGACGGCACCGGAGTGCTGAAATCTGTTCGCCTTTGTAACCTACAAGTAAGCTACAAAAGCTCATTGATTTAGGCACCAATGCATGAGGCCTCTCTTATTGCTGGAATCAGTAAGCAAGCTTATCTGCATTCTATGAAACAATGGCTGTACTTAAACTGCCGTTAAACGGTCGTGTACTAAAATGCCGTTAATAGACATGATGTCATTCAAATGACGCATTTGAAATGTTTTGGGATTAAAAAAAAAAGAAAATATTCAAGAAAAAAACGAAGCAACGAGTTCTCGTAGGGTGGCGGCTTTGCCGCCACCAATAAATTTTAACCTATACCTGGCTACGCCTACCGGCATAGACGCCAACGGCCTGGACACAGCTAAAATTGAAAAGTAAAGTCTCACATAACATAAAATTTGTATGGGTGTCTAAATCAATGAGCTTTTGTAGCGTACTTGTAGGCTACAAAGGCGAACAGGTTTCAGCACTCCGGTGCCGTCATATAGGAGGATGTGTAAATATGCGCCCGGCATAGAAAGGGTTAATATAGAAGCATATTATAACTTAATCAATCTTACGTTAACCCCTCTTGTTACCCGTTAAAGCCAACTTTTAACTAATTTTTTATCAAATCTTTCTTTTTATAGGATTCAACTTTTAATTTTATCTGTAAACTTCATAGTCACATTTCTGTGTTTATCGATTTATGTCTCGCTATTTCGTTCGTTTCTTTCTGATGATGGTCGTATTTAATGGAAACTAGTTGTTATATTAATATTTAATTTTGTAACATTTGGCGAACTAATAATTTTCCACACATTTTCTTCCTGCCCGTTTATTATCTAACTACTACAAATCGATTCTATTAAATCTAATAAAAAAAAAAAGATTTATACGAGCATTAAATCATTGTGAATCTCCCATTAAACGAGCGGCATGTACGCGTTAACGTTAATTTGCGAAGAATGAAAACGTATAATTTCCACAGTTTAATCAAATGATGATTTAATAAACAAAACAATCGTGCTGCTCGGTATTGCCTAATTACATTTCTCAGAACGTGACCATTATAAAATTGCTTTTACTTTAATGTTACACACGCTTAAGTTGCACAAATTTTCCGCCATCCACGTATGTTTTAAGTAAATTCACTTTTACTTGCACAATTTCATGCTTGATTTAAGCAATTTTTATTTTTTTTAAATGAATATAATGTTGCAGTATAAGTCTTAGGAGATATGACCTCCGAGTTCGCATATTTAAGTATTTAGTTATTTGCAAGTTTATTTACATTTGGCAAAATTATGAAATTGCTTAATCAAGGATTCCCAAACTTTTCCGAGTTGCGACGCCTTTTTTCCATGACGCCGTAGTAAAAGTATGACTAATCGTAAGTAAAGATAAAATAAATAAAACCTCGTATATCTTCATTCTTTAACTTCTTTACTTTATTAACATTAATTAATTTGATGAATGAGCTTGCAAATCACTGCACATTTTCTCAAATCGTGGAATTATACTGGACATGGCCACCCTCATTTCCCTTCACGTTGGTTTTGATCCATACTTGCTTTTTAATACAGCGACCGCCGAAAACTCAGTTTCATACAAATACGTCGAAAATGGAATTAAAATTAGCTGTACCTAATCACTTACATAGATTCTATCAATTCTATGCTGCCAAATTTTGCTTTCAAACTATTGTGCAGTTGCAAGATAGATAACTCGATAAGAACTTCTTCCGCATAAGTAAACTACTATTTTCGGAAGAAATTATATTTTCTTTCGAGAGTATATAAAACTATTATTCAACCTCATTTTGAATATTGCCCTACCTTGCTTTACGTGTTTGATTTAAATAAACTGAAATCACTACAAAAGCTTCAAAACCGAGCAATGAGAACTATTTTAAGACGTAGCAGGCTTACTCCAATATTCTTAAAACTGTAGACCTTGGAGTGGTTATCCGTAGAACAAAGGCTTATGTATTTGGCAATGTGCTATATCTATAAAATGGTTTATAATCTTCTACCTTCCCATTTTAATAGTTTTATAAATTTTAATTATTAAATTCACAACTACAATACCAGGCTAAAGGATAACTTATATGTTAACAACCAAATTAAGGCATTCAACACAAAAACATTAACTTTCAAGGGCTTTATTGTTTATAACAATTTACCAAGTGATATAAAGGGTTCTAAAACTCATTTAACGGATTATTCATTTAAAAAAATTAGGTTAAATTGTTATTAGGCTTAATTATTAAACTGGTTAATTTCAATTGTATCTTATAGTTTGTATAAATTAATTTTTTTGTATATTAGGTTGTATCCTACTTTCAAATAAAGATTATAGTATTATAATTATTTTTAGATAAATTTTTAAAACTAATTGAGTTGTTACGGTTTTTTCATTTATACAGGGTAAGTCAAAACTATTGGTACATAAATTAAGCGTATGTTGCTGTGCAAAAAGATGATTAAAATTAATATAGTTCTTTCAGTTTTTGGTAATAATTTCTTAATAAATTACATTAACTAACAACAATTTTCTGACAACAGAGAGCAAACTTTTCATAAATGAAATATTTGCAAAACTATGAACAAACAGTTCAATCCGCATGTTCTCAAAACGTTTGAAATTATCAAACTTAAACAGGTATAAATTTACACAAAAATTATGTTAATATCTTTCCTAATAAAAATTACTAAAAAAAGTCTTTAAAAAGGTATGGCTACCCCACTCCGGGATGTTTTTAAACACATACCCATTCTTCTTCATAATAATGAGAAATAGTGTGAACAGTCAATTGTTATAATTATTTATGGCGTATTTTAATTATTTGAACCGTGATACGAAAACCAATTCTGCCTATTTTTGTTTCTGTACTAACAAAGGCAACCCTAGTTATTAAAGAGGAGACTTTTAACTCTCATTTGACACTAATTTTATCATAATAGGTGATAACAACAGATAATCGTCGATTAAGCGCACATCGAAAGAGGCTGCGACATACTTGTATGCACGTTAATAGTACAGAACTGTTCCTAATTAATCTGTGCATGAGCAGTACGATTTAACTATGATATATTTCTTAACTACAAAATACCACTTCAATATATTCATAATTTCGTATGCTTAAACGAAGAAATTTAAGCTAAAGAAAATTATATTTTCCTCACCTTCTCTAACCTATAATTTTCTGCTTGTCCTCCTAGCTTTGAATTTATTTCATTTCTGTCATTTAACCTACACTTTTTTATAGGGCCTTTTACTCTATGATTACTTTATTTGTTTTCTTATTTTTTAATTACTGTCCTCGATCTTTGAAACCTTTGTGTTCGGATATATTTATTTATATTTTTAAATTTTTAATACGTTTAAATTTAGTATCAACTTTTCTCACTCTTTAATTATTAACAGTTATGTTACTATTATTGTTCAATTTGTTAAATCTGTCTTATATTTGATTGTTTTATTTAGATAATTAACTTATTATTTTTACATACTTTTTAAATGGACTAGTCTAGTAGTTTTTCGTCCTTGGTCTCTTTAATAGAAGTTTAGTCACATCTCCATAAAGTCTCCCTTTAATTTGGCATAGTGCTCTATATTCCACCTCTCATTTTTCCATATATTGGATTTAAAAAGAGTTCACCATGATGCGCCCAGGAATTAATACTCAATATTTGTAGTCGGTCTTTTTTGGCCAATCATCTACTTCCTCATTTCCACTTAGGCCCATATTTATAAACAAAACTCAGCTGAGTCGGACTTGGGTAAGTCGTCCTTGAACGAAAATCGAAGTTCGGTTATATCGCGTGAATTTAGAGATGGGTGGTAACAAATCCGTAAATGTACGTAACAGTTACAGATTTGCTAATATCCATCTCTAAATTCCAGTCAAACACCAGAACCACCTAGAACTTTAGAGACGTTGTAACCGAATTTCGATTTTAGTTCAAGGACGACTTACCCAAGTCCGACTCACGTAAGTTCTGTTTATAAATACGGGCCCTAGTGACTAGGAAACCAAACTAGACAAATATCTATCCCCAAACTCTTTGCGTTAAATAAACTATTTTTTGTTTCCAATTTAAATAGTCCCTTTTAGTCGATATGCAATTACAGAAATTTTTTAAAGAGCACTTTAGAGTCGCTGAAAATAACTGCCTTGCTAATATTTTCACTTATAATAAATGCAACTGCTTCTTTAATTTATCGACATAGACAGTTTTGATGTCAGTTTCCGGTATCATCTATTATTTGTTACCCTACTATACAGTTGTTAAAGTGCATGAATAACTCATCAAAAAAGAAATATTTTACGTGTTTCTAAACGTTTTTCCTCTACTTCATCCTTAATCTACTAACCAGTAGATATGTTCTAGAAATCCGGGTATTCCTTACTCAGGTACACCAGCCATCAATTCCATCTTTTACTTTTTTATATGTGGTCTTGCTTCTTAATTATACTTGATGAACTTTATTTTATTTCCAGATTGGTTCCTATCAAACATGTTTTGAAATACAATATTTATGTTCCTTTCCTTACGAAACTGATATTATCACAAGTAAATCACCAGCTCTTACCATTTTTTATTCTCAACTTCATTTCAATATCTAAGGGCAATTCTTTGAATTCGTTGTTACATTCTCTTCTGAAGCTACAGTTCCAGATTGCAAAAGTCTACAAAATAAGAGTCACCCTGAAAATCTTTAAATCAGACTATTTCCTCTAATTTTTTCAATATTCTTATGTCGCATTTTTTTTGAAAAATGTATTTAAAAAAAATTTACAATCATTTCATTGTTGTTCAGTCACCCATAGGATGGATTTCGAATTTACTGTTCAAGAAACTCTAAGTGTGTAATCGGACCTTTAATTGTTATTTAGGCAGAAACTAGTCGGGACAATCTGATTTAAATAAAATATATTTATTGTGGTTTTGATTTTAAGAGTTTTTCTTACTTAACCTTAAAATTGCTGTATCGGAAGTGTGTCATTATTTTGAAGGGTTTGTAAAAGCACAACACAACAATTATAGTGGTCTGCTGTTTAGCAATAACACCATCATTTTTTTAATTCAAGCTGTAATAATCCTTCCCTTCGAATTTATACGGTCGTCGTAACAACTGACCGTTTTAGGTTTCGCTTATCTTAGACGACTTAATTCTACTTATTGGCATAGAATACACGTATATATTCGTACGGTTTAGTAAATGTATCCAGATATTTCCAGTTTACAGACCGCTGCTTTAAGCACCAACTCCTGTGCTTATGGTAAACGGTTCGGTTAACTTTGTTATCTACCCTACCTACTGCTTGCTTCGGATTTTGTCGTAGCGGAACTTAATTGAGTCGAATAATGGGTTTGCGGTATGCCGAGCAACATAAGATTGTCGATCATTTTTTTCTTGTTAACGACAACAAATGACTTTCTGAATAATAATATACTTACTACACCGAAACAAATTGTTTTCGTCGATTTTTTTGCTAATTTTGATCCCCTATGTCGAAATCGGTCGTAGAATTAATATAACCCTTATTATTCAGTGTCCGGAGGTGAATATTGCCCTGGAAGTAGTTGTTTAGTAGTATATATGGTCGCAAGTTGTATAAATGCCAAAAAAGCCAGATACAAAGCTAAAAATAATTGTAGAATTAATATATTTTACGAGTATTTGTATTTTCACTCTAGCGGTACACCCTGTATTTAATAAAAACCGAAAATTCTAAGAAACCATTAACCTTGTTGGTATTAACGGCAATGAGTTTATAGATATTATTTAAATAGGAAATGGTGTGCTGTAATGCAAATTTGCGCAGTCTCATCTACTTTGGTATTCTTTCACACCCAAGTATCTCGAGTTGATTTATTGTAATTTACAAGGATAATGCTTATATGGCATAAGTATCCGGAGAATTATATTGTAGATTATTCAAGAGTGACAAATAGCTAAATAAATAATTTGCAGGTGTATTTTATTTTATAGTTCGAAGAAAGTGTGTTTTAGAAAATTGAGGCTGTAGAAGATTAAAAGTCATTTGCGCATACGAACTTTTACTAAATCAGGGTTGAACTGAGTGCGATTCTATATACTTACACCATTTTTAATGTAAATCTACAACAGATTTTTAGAATGTTTTTGATGAACTTCTTAGAAAATTCACTCCACGGTGGGAAAATAAACCCAGTAGATACAACGAAATTAAAAAAGTTTGGGAAAATGTTGCAGCCGAATTAAATAATATTTGGCCCAAAAACATCTGGGAAAATTATATTTGTTTTGAAAGCTGTTATTTTATTTCTTTTATTTTCCGAATTAGAAAATACAATCCAATTGCTCTGTATTGTAATTTATATTTGTTACTTCATCTATACTTCTACTCATAATTTACCTACAGTATAAATGTTTTGTACTTTATTATAGCTTTCTTCATTTTCCAGTAACTCTTCAATCAAATGTTTTCCAATTATATCATAAAACGCCATTCTCGGTTCCGTTAAAAATTAAAGGTGAATTTTAACATCCCCTTAAAAATTATTATTATTAGAGGTCCATTTTAAAGGAATCCGTTTAAAAATGATGTTTTTGTATTATAACAATGAAAAAAAATATAAGGTGGACATGAATATATTTTTATAATCCAGGGAGACTTAACGTAAAAAAGGTTGGAAATCCATGCTCTTAATCATTTTTACCTAACTCAGAGGCCGAGCTACTTTTAACAATTTCTTGTTCTTCTTGAATATTTACAGATGGAGATGATTTTTTTTTACAAATTTGATCTTATGCTCATCTTGAACACCAAATATTTTATTATCCCTTTCTCGTCATCTGATAAAATGTATTGTAAATCTCGTTTTTCCTCATAATTGTTCAAATATACTCCTCTGTAACCTAAATAGGTTTCCTGAACATACTTTAATATACAGCGAAGCATCCAAGTCAGACCTAGGCACTGGTTGCACCTACTACGTCCCATCTCTTAATATTAAAGCTCTTTACAAACGGCCCGATAACTTTTCTAGTTACACTGCAGAAGCGATTGCGATACTAGAAGCCTTACAATTTGTAACAGAATCTAACACTAAAGCAGCTCTAATTGCTTCAGATTCTTTATCTGTTTTAAAATCGGCTGTAGCTTTGGACATTCTAAATTTTAATTCAAATCCATACATTTTCTTGATCAAAAAGGCATTGTTCCAACTAATTAATAATAACGTAAAGATATGCTTTATATTGGACTTAAACACAATGAATATAATGATATGCTAGCAAAATCTGCAATAAAAAAAGGAACTAACACCATTCATAACATCTGTAGCCCAGATATTGTTGCCTTGATAAAATCCAACAATATGAGAAAATGGAGGCATGATTGGTCACAATTCTGTTTCACTTATTCGAATCAGTACACTAAAATTCAAAGACATATTCCAAACTCACCCTAGTTTAAAAATCATATAATTCCAAGACACCACATTACATCTTAAATTAGAACCAGATTTGGTCATGCCAGTTATCCCAAACACGTGTTTAAAATTAATGTAAAAGAAGATGAAAATTGTGACTTTCGTAAAACCACTGGAGACCTTAATCACGTTTTCTTCGAATGCAAAAAATACGCAGTACATTCAAACATGCTTTATATGAATCTTATAAAAAACAACTTTCCATCTCCCTTAAATATTGAAACAGCTTCAACACATTTTTCTAATGATATTATCAATTGCCTCTTACAATTTCTGAGAGACCAAGATTCGTCTATGATTGGAATCTTAATCTTGTTTCCTCTGTATTATAACTATTTGTTTACCCTCTTACCAAGGCCTAATTTTGTTTGTCTATTAAAAAAAAAACGTCCTGATGGGTCCCTGGACGAAAAGCGAGTGTCCCCGTCATATATTGTTTTTCTTCTTCTTACACCTCTTGCTGTTAGGACATATTCTTGGGTAGTTCTAATTATGGACGAATCTGTCTGAATGGCAATATGCCTATACAAAAAAAAAGTCTCATGAATATAATTAAATGCTAATCTAAAAGTAGAAATAATTAAATTGCAAAAAAATTGTTAATCAAAAATATTTATACTTGAATACAAGATTATATAAATCAATAACCTAATAATATAACAATATATCTATATTCAGTCTGTCTGAAAAAAAAAAAAACAGTTTAAGAGATAATCTGATTGCGCAAATAGCTCTTAACTACACCAAATCAGAGATAGTCTCTGAATGTTATAACTGAACCCCGCAGGAAAAAGGATAATTTCAAAGAAATATAACAGCATAGGAAAATGTTTAAAAGGAAAGCCAGTATCCTTACAACGAAGCAAATAAAAATAGCTGTTATTTTACAAGTATGCAAATGATTTGAATGCAAAATCGCTATTGGAATTTTCCGAGAAAGCAGTATATATACACACGAAATCGTGCCAAATATCTTTCATTTTCTTTCAGTGATTCAATGGCATTTATGTAAAAGAGCTGACTGTGAAAATGCTTTTTCGCGTTATCTGATCCCACAACTTACGCAAACATATCCAGAATTCCAACTACTGTTTCAACACATCCAATATTAATATTATAAGCATGACCCGTTCACAAAAGTTGACTGTTTTAGTTTTGCATTTTGCAATCATTATTTATTTGAAGCGCGACTGGAATGTATATTTTTAATTAAATTCGTTAAAAATATTCGTAGAAATGAATTATATCCGTTTCATAATCAGTTTGTAATCTTTTATAATATGTTATAATCATTGGGACGATGCGTATCTACATTTTTAAAAATACATACAGTTTGACAGTTTGATAGTCGTTCGGATGAATAATTCCATAAAAAAGATATATAGAAATTTAAAAAAGGCGATATTTGTATTCGTTGGTACCTAATGAACTCTGGAGTCTAAAAATTATCGGTGTATATAGTATAGGACGATATTTGTAATTTAAAAATATAAACTTGGGCGAAAATATTTAATTATTTAATCAATGTCAGGAAATACTAGAATTTAATTCAATAAAAGATTTAATAACTATAAATTGGAAGGTAAAATTTAGAACAAAATAAAATTAGATAGAAATAAGTAATAAATGAAAAAAAACCAATGAAACGAAAATAAAATAATAGTAAAATAAAATAGATAAAATACTTAATTAATGCACGTATGAGATGGCGTACCTGAAATAAAAGAAAAACAAGTATGAGCAATCAAGTTTACCAAAAGCAGTTTTATATTAAAGAAAGTCATGAAAAGGTGATATCCATAAACAAAATACTTATTATCCTTTTAATTAACAAGAAAATTATACTGATAACTCTTTATGTCAAAATATTGATTATAAAAAAAAAATATAATTGATACAACTTTAAATTTTCCATAATTGACAAAAAGTTATATTCTCAATTCTGTTGGCACTGACCGCAATGTTACTAGCCCGCACCAACCATGGTGCGACGACTCTGGAAAACTGACCACAGTAATCCCAAAATAAACGCATACACTGACCGCAATGTACTACGCCAGAACAGACAATCAAACTCACTTTACTTTTGATTACACCTCGTAGAGGAAAAGAAAATATAAGTAAAAAATCAAATAAGTTTTAATTATTTAATATAACCCCGTTAATTTAGGATATAAGGTTTTCTCAATACTTGACAAAATATCTTTACGTGAAAATTGACAAATTAAATACAAAAGGTTGATGGATAATAATTGGGTAATATAATTTGCAAAATAACTTAATTACAAATTAAAACAAAACTAATTGATAAAACATAATTACTCAGTGAGAAAAACTCACCCTGTTCAGCAAACAGCCACTCACAAAAATTATAATTATTCACTAGTTTATTTTATTGGAACGAACTTTAATTTTGTTCCGCAAAGCAACTAACCCAAATTTAAAATGATCTGTATTTTATGCCTGCTTGATATTTTACCCTTAGTTCCCATATTCTTAATCCGATACCTCCGTATCTTAATAGTGTTAACATAAACACAGGCTGTAACTGTTTTGAGAGACAAATATTTCGTGCGTTTAAAAACCAAGTGTTTCGTAAAATAAAACTTATTAAATTTGTATAGAAAATAAAATAATTCTTACAATAGACGGTTTTAAATAACGTGCTCAACAAAATCATTTTTAAAGTATACAAAAAGTCTTTATTTAATTTTTTGTGGTTTACGTGTTGTACAATTGTTTGCAACATAATTAACATATTTTTCAAAACTTCTAGTGTTCTCAGAGGCGCGATTTTTTAAGTCACGCTTAAATATATTAAATTTAATAAAAGAATATAAAACGCAGCCGAAAAAATATAAAAACATGTCTTAAGCCTGTCCATATAAAAATATTTGGTCCTTTTGTTACTTACGTTTGTCAATGTAAAAATTATTTGAGCCATTTACCACTTAATGCCCGTGTAAAAAATTGAACCCTATATCTATCAAAATAAACATATTTGGATCCGTTACCCGGTACATCTACCCAATATTTGGCCCTTTACACCTTAAGCTTCTATATAAAAATATTTTGGCCCGTTGCCCCTTAAGCTGGTCTGAGTAAAAATATTTAGAACCTTGGATTTTTTGATCCTAATATCGTTTATAATAAATATGTCTATCCGCTCAAATAAAATCCTTTAAAAACTTTAAATAATGTATATGCGTTTTTGTAATTCTTATATATTTATATAGCTCTATCACACCCTGTATTACTTATAGTATTACATATTATGAAATGAAACAAAAAAATGGTCAGACTCATATTCTAACTATGGTAATACATGAAAATGCACCATATTTCAGTAACCGATATTCCTAATTTTCTGAACATACTGTATGATTTATTTTATATTTTATAAGTGTAAGTAACGATGAATACACTATATAAGTGTAACACATGACATAAGTTTCATGGGAAAAACAAGAATTACTTAAGAGTGGTGGAGATACATTTAAAAATATTATTTCTGCACTCCTTACTTTTGAATCTTTTTAACAGCTCACCCTGTAGAGCTTAGGGTCCATAAGGACCCTGTAAAGACCCGAAAAATAACATACTAAAATTTGTTCTGATACAACCCAAAATCAATGTAAAAAGTGCGGGGTCATGTGATTTTTTCATCACGAAAATAACAATTACTTCACGACCCTCTTAAAAGAACAGCGTAGAGGGTTATTTAAAAAAAAAAGTTTAAAATCCGATTTGCGTAGATGATAAGATACGGAAGTTGCTAATGTAGCGGGGAGGCAGAAGCAAGGGTTGTTTGCCCGCTTTTTATTTTTAATGGCCCCGTTCTGAAGGGGTTTCGAGTGGGCTTAGAGGATGCCAAATGAATGGAAATGAGGGGCTCGAAGAGGGTACATATGGCGTGATGGCTTACCAGCTAAACTGAAGGAGCTTAATAATTTTGAGTTGATACGGTTGATAAGAAAGAATTCTACAATGTATTTAACTAGCCTTGTGCTAGAGTGGATTGCAGAGTTTATAATCAGTAGTAATACTATAAGTACTTCAAAATAATCAGGTTATACATCGATAACTTGTTGCATAATTATAAAGAGTGTCAGTTTGACAGTTTAAATAATCCGACCGCGAAGCTATGATCTCGAGACAGGAATGAAACTTCCTACCGAGGTTTGTATACTATTTTATTTACAACCATCATATTTCGATCAAAGTTAATAAATCTCTGTTTCGTTCCGAACATACCTAAAATATAATCAAGTAAATATATTGTTACTGTGATTACGGGGTAAACAACTGTCACCAATATAAATAAATGTCAGATAAAGCGGGATATTAAATTCGCGAATAATAAATATCAATAAGTAGTTTGTTGTATTTTAGTTCATTGTTGTTTTTTATTGTTTGCCATTAAATAGGTATTATAAAATTTGTAAAAAAAATGTGTTGTTTTTTTAAATATAAAAAATATTCATCTAGAATAGATGAAATGAGGGCGGGAAATGAGGGCGGAAAGTGAGGGCGGGAAGTAGAGGTGTGTAATGTGACACTTCCCAACCTTTAATGACGTTAGTAATGACAACATTACATATATGGTTGTAAATAAAATCTATTTTACGTATATTTTAGAATGTCTAAAATAATTTCTGCGATATGTAGATGAGATACTTGGATTTTTTGGCAGTTCTGCTGCGCTACAGCACTTATGCAACTCTACAGCACTTATGCACCTCTACAGCACTTATGCACCAGCCGCTACTGTTATTGTCTCTTATCGAATACCATTTTAACATCTGTATTTGTTCTTCTTTGTTATAGTTCAATGTAAAGAGCAGGAATCTATTTAATTTTTAACCGTTATGGATTTAGTAAGTAAGTACTGAGTAGTACTACGTGAGCTTTGTGCCTAATGTCTCTTATTGAAATGGAAATGAAAATCGCGACAACTGAGACAAGAAGCGACCGTAAGTGGGAGTGGTGGGAGGCGTACGAATTCTGAATGGGCTTTTTTCGCTTATAACTGGTTTTTGTTTGTTTCATGTACATTCCTATTATACTTTGTCCAATTTATTGTAAAACTCCGTATCTGTAGTATTAGTTTACAACTAAGAATATTTGTAATAAATGATAATTAGATAATCAGTTCTTAAATCACAATTAAAGTTATTTTTAATAGTGGACTATTTTCTTATCGATTTTACCACTACCATTTCAGTTTACGTGCCAGGCCTATTATTTTTTTAACAGCTCTGTCAAAAAATAAAACTAATGTCAAAAACGTATTTATATATTCTTTGAATACCCGAAGAGAATCCTTGTAAGTATAAATAAACCATTACTGGTACCACTGTTTTTTTATGAACGGATATAGTCACCTATTTTTTAATACAGTCAAAAGTTTTATCTCTCGACTTCAACTTTTAATTTTTCCAAACAATGTGGATGGAGCTCTCGATTCTACTCCATATGTTGCTTTTTTCTGGAGTATTTTCTTTTTTAGTATCAAAATGTTTCCTTCAATTAAGTGCTCTCTAACGGCTTTCTTCAGGCCCGTCGACAGGATCCTAATGCCTTTTTTCTTTAGAAATAACAGATAGTAAAAAAGGATGACTTGCTGTCCCATCTCTAAATGCCAAGCCAACAATTTTTGCGGAAACCATGGCCGTCACTGAGAAAATTTAAATCGGAGCTCAAAAAAATAATCTCTAAAGTAATGATAAAAAACGTTGGGAGACTATTTTATTTTAGTGCCAGTTTAAAATGAGAAACATTTTTTGAAATACTGACTTTATTATAGTATAATTTTTCAGAAACAGGTATCTAGACAAGTATACATTTGAAAAAATTGTTTTGCACTAGTTTTAATGAATTTTAATTTTAAGTATAGTTGAACTCTCGACGTATTTTATATTTATAGAATTGCCGAGGCATAAATACCAAAACCGCAGAATTCTACAGTAAGCTCATCGGAAAGTAATTATGATGTAATAGTACCTATTGAAGCCTGGTTAAATGTAGGTATATAGCTTGTTTCGATCAGATTTAAATGATCAAGTATGCAGATTGCAGGTAAAACAAGGGGGTTTTAATAACTAAAAATAAATGTAGAGCCGAAAAAAGGCAGCAGGTATTGATAATATACCACCGTCCGTATATGAAGACGATGAAGTCACTTATTAAAAATACCATCGTTGCATATAGACCAGTCGAATTAACTCATGAAAAAAAAAATAAAAAAAAATAAAATTGTTAATCAAGCAAAAATTACAAGTTTTGTAGAGGTCACTTTTTAACTTAATCTCAAAAATTTCGATAAAAATGCAGACGTTCGTTCATTTTTTTAATTAATTTTTTATTTTTCCAAAAATAATTCATTTTGATAAAATTTGGTGAAATTATACCTAAAATAATTAGTGTTTTTGACTGAAAAAAAAATAATATCCCGACACTTTTTGATTTTTTTTTGCTTAAGACACACAAAGGTATAATTTCTCCAATTTTTATTAAAATTGATTTTTTTTTTTTTTTGAAAAAGGAAAAGATAAAAATTCGAAGGAACTTTTGCATTTTTATCGAAAATTTTGAGGTTATGTTAAACATGACCGCTACAAAAACTGTAGATTTTCATTGTACTAATATTTATGAATTGTTAAAAGTTTTGTATTCCCTTCACAATGGAAAAGCCTATCCTACTAATATATAAATGCGAAAGTATGGATGGATGGATGAAAGGGGAGAAATGTGAAAAAGTGGGTAATGGGGTAAGGAGGAAAGTTTGTATGTGTATATCGCTTTTTAACGGTAGGAAATCTAAAATTTGAATTTTATCTACTTATCATAAATAAATAGACATTAGGGGGAAACGGGAGGTGAAAGTTTGTATGAGACTTTTGGTTTTTTAAAGGTTGGAACTTGAAAATTGAAATTGTAGCTACTCGTTATTAGTAAATAATGACGTATTTCAAGGTTTTTGATTTTTACATTTTAAGGAGGTCGGAAATGGGGAGTATCGTAAAACTAAATAATAAATAAAAATGAGTGAAAATAAATAAATAAAAATAAATAAATAAAAAATAAACAAAAATAAATAAAAATAGATACTTAAAAAATAATAGAAAATAATAAAAATTAAATTAATAAAAACTAATAAATTCCTAAATATTCATAAATATTCATAAAAATTCATAAATATTAATAAAAATTCATAAATATTAATAAAAATTCATAAAAATTAATAAACATTAATAAAAATTAATAAAAAATTAATAAAAATTAATAAAAATTAATAAAAATTAATAAAAATTAATAAAAATTAATAAAAATTAATAAAAATTAATAAAAATTAATAAAAATTAATAAAAATTAATAAAAATTAATAAAAATTAATAAAAATTAATAAAAATTAATAAAAATTAATAAAAATTAATAAAAATTAAATTAATAAAAATTAAATTAATAAAAATTAATAAAAATTAATAAAAATTAAATTAATAAAAATTAATAAAAATTAATAAAAATTAATAAAAATTAATAAAAATTAATAAAAATTAATAAAAATTAATAAAACTTAATAAAAATTAATAAAAATTAATAAAAATTAATAAAAATTAATAAAAATTAATAAAAATAAATAAAAATTAATAAAAATTAATAAAAATTAATAAAAATTAATAAAAATTAATAAAATTTAATAAAAATTAATAAAAATTAATAATAATTAATAAAAATTAACAAAAATTAACAAAAATTAATAAAAATTAATAAAAATAAATAAAAAGTAATAAAAAGTAATAAAAAGTAATAAGAATTAATAAAAATGAATAAGAATTTATAAAAATTAAATTATTCAAAATTAAACTCAAAATTAAATTAAAAAAAAATTAAAAATTATTCAAAATTATTCAAAATTAATAAAAATTTTGCCAGGTATCGCATGAGTAACGAACTGTTATTCACTTTTAATAATTGAGATTTGAAAAATTCCAACGAAGGAAAATCGGGTCAGCTAGTATTTTATACATTTATTTATAAAGCAGGAACAACGCAATAAATTGGAAATTATAGAACATTATATATTATGAAAGTATAGAACACATTATTTATTACAACAATATCATGTGTGGATAAACAGCACGGTCTCTTTCGATTAGTAGTAATTTATTCATATTTGCTGAAAGTTCATGTAGAGCTATAGAAGAAAAATTTCAGTTAGACGTATAGGTGCACTGATTTTAAGAAAGCTTTTGATCATATCCATCGTGAGACATCATTACAAAATCTGTGGGCTCTCTGTCAGTTTTGTTAGGTACTTTTATTAAAAAACTATTTAGAAAATTGATTTTATATTGTATGATTCAGGGGAAACACGTCAGGAAAGTATTATGCAAATTCTGGGATGCTACAAGGATAAAACCTGGGTCCTCTATTGTTTACACCGTTTATAAATGATACTAAATCATTGTGTTTACTTTTTCCGATGATTTTAAGCTTTTTAGACGAGAAGGAACAGTTAAAAAGATATCAACAATATCGTAGCATGGAGTAAATTAGTTAAATTATTTTTGAATATTAAAAAGTTTTGCATACTTTCCTTGCTTTAAAAAAACATAATGTTTGGACTTGATTTCTTTAGTTTTCTTCTACTGCACTTTTTTATAATAACAATAGCGATATCATATTGTAAAAATAAATCTGAAATTCCTTTGCATCTACCCGAATAGAAGATTTTGCCGTGTGTATTGTAGATATTTTGAGAGCTTTTACATAATGCATTCAAAATAAGATTTTTTGAGTTTGTCTACGGTTATATTGATATAATTTTGGACTGAAAACTAATCAAAATGAATTGACAGTTAGATAATGAATATGGTATTGATTGATACTTATTACAATGTTTGGGTAGTTATTTATTACATACCGTTTTGTGGGAATGTTTTGTCTAGTCGTATTTACATATGAAAAAAGAGTACATTTTAACTTATACTAAATAGACTTTACCTAAAAACGGTAAAAATATACGCGCGCCACTGTCCCAAACACGTCGGAAACGTAATAATCTCGGGACCGAAAGTTATCGGTTTTTGTTCTGATGCGAGTTCTTTTATCCTTTTGTGCAGAAAAGGAAGGAACCCTTGTCCCTATTGCTGATAAAAATATTAGCTATATTAAATCCGGGGGAACTCGCAATATCAAATATTTATTAATTGTTCGCTTCCTCGTTCTGACCGCAATTTTGTGTCAAAAAGAATTAATTCACCCGAGGAAGTTTATCGAATAAAGTGCAAACGCCATTTTTTTTTAATTATTACAGTTTTGTCTTTTATCTAATTGTTTTAATTTATTATTCACTAATGTCTATTGACATTTCTTAATAGAAGATGATTATAACGTAGATCAACATTTAATCTTTAAAAAAAAAATTTTTCTTTGCTAGACGCTTGTCATTGGGCCAGTTGCAATATACGAGTTTAAATTACATTATTAGTATAAATACGTACCATCAATCATACTTCCTCTTGTCCTAAGAAAAAAAAAAACAATTATAAAATAAGATGAGTGCAAGCAAGGAATAACAAGGGAATAAAACCTTCTTGGCACAAAAAACTAGGCCACGGTAAGATACAATTGGGTTAAAACATAATTTACAAGACTAATTTTATTTTTAATTAAGTGACAGAAGATAGCCAATATTAAGTACATTATTTGTGGTAAGATTTTGTATAATTTTGAACAACTAAAGAAATGTAGTTTAGATGGCCCTTTTCTTGACAAATTTTAAATATCTCCAAATCTAAAACATTGATTTTGTATAAATGTACTGGGTAACATGCATTTCGATGGCTAAGAAGAGCACAAATGTTGTATATCCAAAAATGTCGTTTTGAGTAAAATCGATTTGAAAGTTGGAGGTGACTATGACGAGCTGTATAATTTTTATTAGCATTACTTTACTGAATGATAAACCTATTTGGAAAATACAAAGATTTTATCATGAAGGATGTAGAATCCTACTTATCATTTTCGATAAAAATGGACATAAAATATTTGTGCTCTTAACCATCGATATGCAAATTTCAATCTAATGATGGTTGTGAAATATTTTCGTAAAAGTAAAAAGTTTTTAAGCCAATGCATATTCGGAATTTTTGGTTGTATTTTTGAATGTTGGGTTGCTTCAGATTTACGTTTACTGTAGTTGTATGACAATTGAATGATTTGAAATCGCCCATTAGCATATCTCACAATCCATAATCTAAGTAATTAAATACATAGACCCTTACAATTTCAAATTCATAAATTTATTTAATTTTAAGAAACATTTTAGATTGATTCTAAACCATTAAAAATTGTATACACATCTTTGGTACAATCAGATCTAACTTTTATTTTAGGAAGGGGAAGTGTAGGAAAGATTTTAAAGAATTCCGAAATCGGGCAAAAGTCATAAATTTATGATTTTAATGATCCAAATTAATTTTTAAAATTTGTTGATTTTTGTTATTGAACTGTAAAAAAATATATTGTACAACTCGTGTGTATTTTCCGTATAGCACTCAGATTTAGCCATCACATATCCACTTTTGTTACACAAACTACTTTTCTAGTTCTGACACTTTTGTATAATTAAAGGAAACAAAAGAGATTAACGGATGTAAGTATACACGTAGCTTAGATCAGGAAAACTTGTATTTCGTGGAAAAATTATATTATTTAAAAATTGGCTTGATGCTATATATAAAAAAGAAAGTTCCAAATCTTACCAAAAATGTTTAGTTGCTGACAAAACAATTTTTGAAAGGCGAATCCACAAAAATTTGCTGGAGATATTAAACAATAAAAAAATAATAATACAAGTTTAAAACTACCCAAGAAAATTAATTTGATTAAAAATGCATTTGAATATTATCATGAATGTATTCCTAAACATGTTTAATTGGGAACGGTCTAAAAAAAACTATTACATCCCAAATTTGCTGTATTTGTCGGTAAAATGACATTCAAGAATCCAGAATATGAGAATGGTGTATCCTGTACAACTACTTTAATTCTACAACATCGAGGAACGTTGGCCCCTAGTGTTCTTTCATCATTGGAAGGATACAAGTCGGCTGCTTCATTCCAAAACACAGTATGTGTAAAAAATAAAATTGTGAGAAAAACGTGTTTTAGTTTTTTTATTTGGCCTCTGTAGGCTATTTAACGAATTCTTTTGATGTAAATGATAATTTTTTCCGCATCTTTAAAGTTTACGTAATTTTAATTTTAGCTATAGATTTGATACTTGCTTTTGACTTCGGATATGAAACATTTTTTTTTTATTTCTTTACAAAACAATATCTGCAAGGACAAACTATACGAATATAGCGATAAAGGTAATAACCTTTTAATAAATCAGAAGTAACTTTTACAAAGCAAAAACGAAAGAGTATTTCAAAAATTACTGAAATAACTAGAAAAGAAAGGTTTCTGAACCAAGTTACTACATACTATCGACTAAATAAACATCCTCATATTCTTCTCGAGCGGAATCACTTTCAACTAAATTATTCCAGAAATTCAACCTGTTTTGTGGCATTAAAAGCGCCAACACTTATGATTTCTTCTTTCTTGGATTTCTGTATCTCACGTTTCGGTAGCGTTTCGAGCATCCTTTGGATGTTAAATTTTTTCTGCAGAAAATCTAGTGATTCATACTCTTTTTGATCAAAGTCGGTTTTGTATTCTAAGCGTTTTAATCCATTCCTAAAGCGTACCTCAACTATTGTTACAAAAACCCATTGAGAGGATCATCGCGATTTTTTCGAACTTGTCTTTTCTCTTTTCTCATGAAAAACATTACATCTAAAACTTGAAGGCCCTTCCTTGAAAAAGCAACTGCGGTAGTGAGATCGCTATAATCATATATATTACCAATCTTATTAATTTCGGTCTCTATATTTCCGTGGATGCCATCGGCACTCATATGTGTGCCTTTTGGTGAGATAACGTAAAGTCACACAATCCGGTCCAGTTTCTTGATTTATGAACCAAATTAGCGATGTGTACAGGATCCAATTTTTATTTTGTCCTGTACAATTATCTTTCCAAATAACAAATTCTTTAAAATCTCGTTCTTCCTGGAAAACTCTAAAAATAGCATTGACAATATTATGACCATCACGTCCTGCCAAACCCTCATGCCACATGGAGCAATAATTTTTAAACAAGGACTTCTTTTTTAAAGCAGCAAAAGTCAAATTAAATGCTGTGAGGTGGCTTACAAAATGACTTTTACGGTGCGGCGCGGCGGGCATGTTAAGAATCAAGATGACCTTTTGCAAATTCATGGAATATATTCTGACATTTTCAGTATCTGATAATAACTGGTATTTGTTAGTGGTTTTTGTAGCCTTTGATTTGTGGATATTCCATTTTGCCTCATTTTCAACATTCAGCTCAATATTTTCCTTTGACTGATTCTTGAAAGTTTCGCAGTCTACACAAACGTTAGATTTAGACATGCATAAAGAAATATGCATTAATTTCATTGTCTTCCTATACAACTCAATCTTACAGAATCCAGAATTTTCACGTTGAAAATCATTGAACATTTTTTCATAGCGGCGCATAATTAAGTGATAAAGGAATCATTGGAATACCCAAGAGAATTTAAAAAATAACCTGCGACTCTCCCCCATTGCGAAGCCTGTGTCCGGATTGGCTGGTACGTTAAGTAGTTCTGCTTTTCACAGGTATTATCTGGACATTTTTTGCCAACCATTTACGCCTGGAATTGTATTCTAATGATCAATATTGTTCCCAAATTTCAAATCGTTCTTTTTCAGAAAACGTAGTACCGCATTTTTTAGCACATTTTTCTGAGCATAGTGGTTTCATGGGATGTTAAAGGTATATAATAGCAGCTGCTGTTTCAGTAAATCAAATTTATGTACATTGGAAATTGCTCATTTCTCAGCTTCAGGTGAACTGTTAAGGCTGCGAATCATCATCCTTAATTTATTACTGGAATCGTCAATATCAGGATTAAAATCGGGATCGGCAACACTGTCATCACTAAGTGCATAGGCTGATTCGTCTTCGAAGTTGCTTACACCCATTTATTCTTATAGCTCATTATTTTTTAAGGCTATTTCTTGTCTTCTGAAACAAGAATATATCTAAGGTTAACTAAGAAAACAAAGCAACTCTAGGACGTCAATGAGCTTGACAATTTTAACCTAGTTAAAGCTAAATAACCTCCTTATTACTCAAAATTTCAACAAAATCGACAAACAATTTTTTATGATTCTAGTAAAAAAAGATTTAAAAAAGTTCAAAACCCTGTATTTTGAGAATTACGCATTTACGGACCTAGGTTTATCATACATTTTTTCATAAAAATATCTTAGGAATACACCATTAAATTTGATGTACTCTTATACCAAAAAAAGCGAGGTTATGAAATTGTTTCTACAAATTTATAAATTATAAAAGAACGCTAATATACTTACTGCTCTTTTAGACACATGCTCACCATGGATTTTGCACGATTCATAATTATTTGAACGTTTTAAAACTATATTTAAACAAAAAAAACCACGCCACACACAACATAAACGCAACCTTTTTGCAGAACTACTGACAAAACACAGTATCTTGCAGATAGTAACTATAGTGAGTACAACATTTTAGTTGTTGTCACTTGCCAAAACAGAGCATCTGGTATGTACTGTGTTTTGATGTAGATAAAGCAGATACTATGTTTTGGGATGGGAAAAGAATAAAAGTTGTGTAGATACTAAGTTTTGGGCGTGTCGTATCTCCGAAAATCTTGCAGTTATCAACAAATAGGCTAGGTTAAAAGGTGCGTCTAAACACAGTATATCCAAAGATAAAAACACGATTTTCTGAGAAAATGTTGTATACTTTGTTTTGGGATGGAGCAGCCGATGTGTATTATAAAGAATCGTACAACTTAAAAAATCAAGACTATAATAAGTTTATAGTACGAAAAAGGTATGTTGTATATTGAACAGAATAGTAATTTTCTTTTATTAGCTATTAGAATTATTAATTTTGAATAAAAGGTGATGGATAAAAGTTAAAAACAAAAATAATGAAGATATTTCATTCATTATTTTTTGTATATGTTTAAAGTCAGTGTTAAATAATAATTTATTTGTATACTGCGAGTTGTGTGTTTCAGGGGTATTTTAACTTTATCAACCAATATAATTAATTATTCAAGAGTAGACTCTATTATGTTTTTCGTCATAAATAATTCGTTTTACGAGGGGTATAGTTTTGAACCCACAAATTAAGTATTTATTGAGAACAAAGTCAAACCAATATTTAATAAGAATGTATTACACATCTTACTAAAATTAAAACAAATTTTAATTAAGTGCCATTACAATACTTAACATAAAAAATTGTGTCTAAACAGATGTTAAATTATTTTCTGAATCTCTAAAGACAATAAATAATTTTAATCAGAAATTACATTGAAAAAATTAGAAAAAGTAAGAATAACTCATTATAATTTAAATTTTCACATTGTAAGTTTGTTTTATTTGATATTTATTATATGTTATTTTTATTTAATCTATGCACTTGTAAATATAAATAATGTGTGATTTAGAATCCCACTCGGTTAACCATCAAAAACTCTTAGAAACACTAGAAAATTACGGATTTAGAGGAGTAACGTACAAATTACTAAGTAGCTATTTAAAAAATAGAAAACAAATGGTCAACATAAACGATATCCTTAGTGATTACAAAGTTATTAAATGTGGTGTTCCTCAGGGAACAGTCCTCGGACCATTATTGTTTAATATTTATTTAAACGACCTATTTGAACAGAAATTCAAAGGAGAAGTTATCAGTTTTGCCGATGACACCTCAATTTTTTATCAACATAATAACTGGGAAACACTTAAAAATACCGCTGAACAAGATTTTCAAAATATTTCTAACTTTTTTAATTATAAGGCCCTTACTATAAACTATGAGAAGACATCATTCATACCTTTTACCTCATATAATAATAATAATAATTTACCAACATATAAGCACCTTCAAATAATTCAGAAAGGAAATCAACAAATAAAAATTAGGTCTACCAATAACACCAAATACCTAGGAATATACATAGATTCTCATTTAAAATGTGATTTTCAAATAAATTATGTAATAAAAAAACTTCGATCAATTGTGTACAAATTTAAAAATCTTTCGAATTTATTAAATATTAAATATCTTAAAATATTATATTATGCTCTCGCGGAATCTCATTTATCCTATGGAATAATTGTATGGGGCTCCGCAGGAATAACACTTATAGAAAACTTACAAAAAATCCAGAAATGTATCCTAAAAAACATGTATAAATTACCAAGAATTTACCCGACTGAAATGCTCTATACGCATACACAATTTTTTAATGTGTACCAATTGTATGCCAAAATTCTATTGTTAAGACAATATAAAGATAAAAAATACTCCGAACCTGTTATCCATCCATACAATACTAGACACAAAATCGATTCAATTACTGTACCAAGAACAGCAAAAACAATCGGCCAGAAATGCTTTACTTATCTGAGCCCTAAATTATATAATGAACTCCCCTCTGATATTAAAAAAATCAACTCATATAATTTATATAAAAAGAAAATTACAGAATGGATTCTAAGTTTACCATTCACAAAGTTAAAACAATTTCTTCATTCAAGTATATTTTGTTATAGTCTGAAAGATTACTCACATTCTTTCACTCGCGAAATTACGTGAAACTCTCAGCGCTTATCCCCAAGAATAACTAACTAGTTACCTATTTTATGTTTTTTATTTTAAATATTTTACAAAATTATTGTTGAAGCATGGAATAAAAAATGAAATTTCTCACCCACGCTCAGGATTTTTCTTTTGTGGGGTTTCATTTTTATTTACCAACAAAACAAATTATTAATTAATGTATACCTATGTATTTTAAATATTGCATTTTTTATGGTAAATAAAAATTACTATTACTATTACTCCTACGATTAACGTATGTACATTTCAATATGAAAACCCCTGTTTATTATAATACTTTTTGACATACCTAATTAGTTATAGCTTCTTCTATGCTAGAAATTATTTAATCTTGGAGGAACTTAATTTTCTTGGCGTTTACCTTGAATTAACTTGTTCATAAATATTCCGTCTGAAGACATTGGGAGATTACCTCAATTTCAGTCTCGCATACTTAGAGAAACTGTATACGAGCAATCATAAGTAATCCTACGGTTTTATGAGGGATTGAAGTGATATCTATCCCCAGC
The DNA here is from genome assembly GCA_927349885.1 of Psylliodes chrysocephalus. NCBI lineage: Eukaryota > Metazoa > Arthropoda > Insecta > Coleoptera > Chrysomelidae > Psylliodes > Psylliodes chrysocephalus. The sequence goes on along the minus strand of OV651818.1, from coordinate 34,413,547 downwards.
GTGTTTTCGGGAATATGTATATGTATGTACATAAGAAAGTCTAGACTGGCTCTTGCCCTCGATTTTGTTATCCTTTAAAAAGCCGTTCCAGGCTCTGGAAACCCCGCTGAAAATCCTTAGCGGGTCCTTGGGAATGCAAATTAACCCTGCCACGAGGGGACTGATTCTCCATTTTGTACCATTTTTTTAGCAAATGAAAAACGGTGAATGAACAATTTATCGATTTTTTGTTAGGCTGTCATGAATTTTCTGGTTTTATTCCGGTTTTTGGTAAATGTAATTAAGAGGTAGAGCTGCCGCTGTATTGTTGATTCAAATTATAAAATTACATTAGGGAGTTGGTATGAAATATATGCAAACTAAGGGAAAAGCTTTGTGTATAAATTCCACAGGTATACGTAAATCCAAAGTGCTGATATACGTGGGTGGCATGAAGCTTAAATGTGATATTAGTTGTACATTTTTGATTTTAATTTAATTGACGTAAAATCTATATCAAAAGCAGATATGAATACAGAGCCATATCGGGAACTGCGTCAGCATTTTGTTAATTTTTTATTTCTGCTCAACTGTCATACGCCATTCCCCTCCCCTCCGAAATTCTAACCAATACATTTATTTTTTGCGTAGGCATCAATATGTTCAATGGCGTAGTTATAGTTTCTAAGTTTTAATGTATGCTGACGACCTTAAATTATTACTTGAAATCAAATCTGTTTACCATTGCTTGCGTTTTTGAAAGTATTTGTCAGACATTGTGATATCTGGATAATTTACTTCCTCTAACTCCTGAGAAATGTACCGTATTGTTTTTTACAAAAAAAGTAACAACTAAGTATAATTTTTGAATACAAACTACAGAACGAACGTGGTCTTAAATCGACCCAAATTCGTAAAGGTTTGTTTTGATCCTGAACTAACTTTTGTTAAACACCTTGAAACAATGTTATTTATATTAACTTACTTGAAAAAGTTCAAAGGAAATTCATGAAATCTTCTTCCTATATTATAGATGGTATTTTTAATTTTAATTGTATTCATTTTTAACCAAACCGGTCAAGACCTTTCTACGTGGTTAATAAAAATCAATACTTACATCCTATTCAAAGTTTATCTGATCTAAGAACTGTATAAGTTTAATCTAGTTCACCAGAGTTGTTCCAATTTTTATATACGATGATTTATTTTTTGAGGCAAACACCAAACTTCTAACAAGTTATATCTATACATTTCAAAATAGTTACAAGAGGTGCCCTAACTGTTAAAAGTACATGTGGTATATGAAACATTAACGTTGAATGAAACTAGTGAAAGTATTAGTATTTTTACTGTTGAGAACTTTGTACAGAAATATAACAGTAGCTAAAGTTCTTTTTTGTTCCGATAATATTTTAAAATTCATTTCTGAGATGACTTGATCTGACTGTATTGTAGTCAAGCCAGATATCGATATTTTTTAAATCTAAATATCTACGAAAGGTATTCTGATTCTTCTCTATTATTCTCTTCTCTATTGTGTATTCAGAAAACCAAAGAGTTAATGCGAAATTTATTTTTGGTCTTATTAGAGAAAAATATAGCAACTTTATGGTGTTAATGTTGATAAATTTGATTTTTGTCTTATTACGTATCCCAATATCTTATTGGCAATGGAAACTATGTTTTTTAAGTGTGTAGCAAATGAAACGACGTTGTATAGGTTACACCAATTTCTATGCACCTTATCAAGGTATCTTCTCCCATCTCGAATAAACGACTTGTATTCATCACTTTACATTTACTGATGTTTGTTAATTATAAATCCAGCAGTAAACCACGAGTTTACAGGCAATCTGTAATGTGTATTATTTAAGTATTTTGTGTACTATCTCTGTACTATTAGGCCGTATTTATAAAAATGAAGCATTTACTTTCAAGAAATAGGTAGAAGTAAAAGGTTTTATTATAATTCGAATTCGTAATGTCTACCTTTTCCTTGCAAGGAAATGCTTCGGATGAATGAAGTAAAAGGTACAGAGATTAACCGTTAGGGTTTTCGACAACTAGTTGTAACTTGCAGTGTGCAATCAACGCGTGTGTATTTTGCAGTTAATTTTGTTTTATACTGAAAAACTGTTCGCAAGTGAATTGAGGAGTAGTTTATTTTTCTGATTTATTTGTGTAGTGTTAAAAGATAACAAATTTAAAATGTCTGATGCAGTTAACAGGAAGGTAACGAAGATGTGACTACTGAGATTATGTTTATCGCTGAAAGAGTCCTAGCCTTTCCGGAGATTCTCGAGAAATAGCAGTTCCAGCGATGAAAAAGAAGAAAACTAATGCACTAACTGAAATTTAAGGAATACGTGACTCTGTTTGGCAAGGAGATGGAAATTAAAGCTTTTATGAAAAAAGTGAACAATATGAGAACACGATTGAAAAATAAAACAGGGAACAAGTCCAAGACATATCCTGGGAGAAAGTAATGTCGAAGGCAATGGATGCAGACATAAATCCTGTAGTAAATCGGGTACCAGGTAAGAAATACATTCATGTCCACCGTTAGTACGTACTTACTATATACAATTTTTATTAGGGGCTCTAGAAATTTGTGTAAAAACTCAACCTACTTAAAACGATGATATTATGACGGGAAGTGATGCCCATCAGATGACAAGTGGTAGCAAACAAAAGGCGATCATACATATCAGTTAAAGAGGCCATAACAAACAACTCTGGGACCACACAAAGTCCTTGCAAATAGTTTTAATACACGAATACACAAACATGTTTACGTTACAAGCGTTGTTATGGCAACTACCGAAAAGAATGAGAAAAGTTGATGTTAACCTAGATTCCTTTTTTTAGAAGCAACTCCTTTAGTTTTTGAGCAAATGCTTTTTTTATAAATACGGAAAACGTAAATTTTTTTACTTTAAAGTAAACCCCTTGAAGCAAAATTTTTTTCTTCACTTTTTTTATGCATATAACTTAAGGAAATGCTTTAATTTTTAAAAGCAAAAGGCTTCTTTTTATAAATACGGCCCATTGTGCACTATTTGTATATTTCATGTACTATTGTGAACTATTCGTATATTATTATGTACTATTTGTGTACCACTGTGTACTATTTGTATATTATTTGGTAATAATGGTGTAAGGTGTACCACTGCATAACGATGGTGACCCGAAAAAAAAAATGGCGCAACGACCTTTTTTTTGTAATCAACTTAATTGTAATATCGGGGACCTTTTTTTGTCCATCAACCAAATTTTCATCTACTTGTGCTATTTATCCATTTGTGTAGGTACTATTTACGCCTCGAAGTTTATTCTTCATTATATATTGGGGTTATCTTCAAATAGAAGTCACTTAGCGTTCTTTTAAGAAGGAAATGAAGATCGTTGACAAATATAATAAATAGAAGTGGTCCCAGATTAGATCCTTGTAGTACTCTTTTTTTTTTGTAAATAACTTTTGATTAATTCTATAAGGGGATATCCTAATGATGTGTTAATATCAAGATTCACTCTTATCTGAGCTTGTATAACGCAGACAATTAATGATTAATAATGTTTTTTTAACAATGTATTAAATATCATATTCCTTATTATTACCTACTAATGATGTAAAGCGTGCAGTTCAATGTAGACAACCATTTTTTCCTGTGTTGTCAGGTTTTTTTTATGAATCTTTACATTGTATGGCCACTCCCCTTTTTCCTTTGCACATTTATATCAATTTTGTATTTTAATATTATTGCTAATCTATTGTCATCTCTACCCAGTAAATGGCGACAGTACCAAGTACGACACATCATTGAATACGTAATTTTATGGAGAATTCACCAGATTTTAGGGCCCTCTGGCGGGATAAAAAAACTTACATTTTGTAAAGTGTGACACTTCATTTGAAAGCTAATCAACTACCGTAAACTGCAAAATGGTGTTCACTCCAACATGCTCTCCTTTCAGAATTTTCGAGAATCCTCAAACTGTTAAGTGTAGCTGCCTTGAAGAATACAAGTATCTATTGAACCGATCAAACTTTGTAAATGTATAAATAAATTTTCATGAAAAAAAAAGCAACAGTTTAAATTAGTGCAAGTTCAATTGATATTGTTTAATTTTAATGTTTTAAATATTTATTTTATTAATGAGTAGTTTTAAAGTAAAATTGTTATTAATTTTATAAGCCCTGATCTGCAGAACCATAAAGAGACCTAATTTCTTTTATAAAAATGAGACAGCATCCAATACATTAAGGTGTAATGTGAATAATCAGATAAAATAAAGTTTGAAATTTAAGGGTTTAAATTTTTAGATCATGTATATTTCCACTCTAGGATAAAAATGTTAACAATGTTGGTTGATATACAGCAAGGTTTAGTCTTATGCCTCTTGATGTTTTCTTTGATGCTAGATGATATTACGAGAGGCATATAAGGAAAAGTACATGAGTAGTTTAAATATGAATATGATTCGTTGCTGCTTGGAAAAATTAAATAACAAGATAATGCTTCTGGAAGTAAAAACGACTGCCTGTTGTAACAGATATATCGCCACGCCTACTCTATGCCTCCGGTTAGTTTTCTGGCCACATTTTATGGCTTAGTCTAGCGTGATATTATGAAAGGACTGAAAAAAATTGATATCGGATGGTTGTATTTTAGATTTTAGACCATGCAGAACTTTTTAGAAGAACACAGTTTTTCATATGATTCCTACTTTAGTAGACATACTGTATTACTTCTACTTTTTACTTCTAAAACGATATCTTAATCCATTTACTATTCGTTAAGCGATATTAAAAGATAATAATTAATTTTACTTTGCACTTCCGGAGAGAGCAATTACCTAATTAAAACTAGAACTGGTCGCCTGTAGCAGGCGACAAATATCAATCCGTTTTAAAACTAAACTCCTTCCATCGTTATCCTTTTCCTAAACCAACAAAGATAGCGAGTGAAAGCCATTAGAACACTGCGACAGCAATACGAGCAAGCGTATGCAAGCACAACGATGTCCTCCGTTAAAGATTTAGGCGTCGTCGTTGTCGTCCTGCTAGGCGTCGCCGTCCGTTAATGAATAAGCCAGCAGCCCGGTGTCCGTTCTCATCCTCGTCCTCGTGAGTCCGTGGCAAAGCGAAGTGTTGAAATTCAGCTACCGCTAATCCGCTTAGGTCTATTACGGCAGCCACCCACTTGGATATGCATAACTTGTTGTGTCAACTTCCGTAGCCAGTTTCTATGCGCTTCTCTCCCTCGCCACAGCGACGTATAACCGATCACTTTTCGAAGGGGGGTTCCTTCCATTGATCTAAGCGTTCAAAGCAGACATAAAATCGATTCGGGTAGATTAGAATTGAGATATTCTTTAATTCTTATTGAAAAATTTCGCCCTGCTTAGCCAACATATTTATTATGAGTCCAGATATTTTGGACCTTATTATAAACTAACGAGCCATCGAGAAAAATCATAAATTGCGAGTTGGCTGTGAAATTAAAGTGTTTTGAGTTAGTACTTTAGCCACTTCAACATAATGACATTTTAACCTTGAAATTGAAACTGAATGTTTATGTCAATTTGTCAAAACTTAATAAGAAAATTAAATTTGAAAAATGGTATTCAACACAGAGCAAAATGTGAAATTTTAAAAAATCCACATTTTCTGAATTTAGGTTGCTCGAATTAAAATATCTTTAAAAAATTATTAATTGCTTATAAAATAAATCGGGTCTTGAACTAATGGATATACGTTTTTAAAGATCTTTGTAGAGTATTTTTGTAAAGAGTGTCGTCTTAGGTTATGTTTTGCTTCACTTGAATATGATAAATTTCCTATTGATTTAAAAACCAGTATAATTGTACTTGTGCCTAAAGTTAAAAACATTAACGAAGCTAGTGAATTTCGACCCATAAACATTTTACTATACATGGAAAAAATATTAGAAATGGCTGTATATACAGACAATTTGTTGAATATATTAATAATAATAAAACGCTTATCAACAATCAATCAAGTTTTCGACAGTATCATGTATGTGAATCGGCTTTGCAACTAAAACTTACTAAATGATCCAATGTATTGGCAATGATGACTTTATACTATCAGTTTTTTTGAATTTTAGAAGAACTTTTGAAACTATTGACCTATTAATATTGCTTTAAAAACGGAATCTATAGGTCTGCAATCAGAAACCAGTCACTGAAACATTCTGTGCAGTAGATTATTGGGACTGCCAAATTATCTATTGCGCAGAATCCTGGTATCATAGACTAGTTTCGGATCATTGTTGGAACCGACATTATAGCTTTGTTTTGTTCCGCGCTCGTAACTAATCGTTGCAGAACCTTTGGAACATGCCTACTGCGCTGTTTTGATTTCACCATTACTAGTTCCGAACCTGCACATTCCGTGTTTTGGTTTTTCTTATGAATGATTCCATAACCATTCTTGAACAGTAACTTTGGCTCTGGCTCACAGCCAGAACTGTTTCAGAATTTATATGTTCGCGCTTGTACTTTTTTGCAATTAGTTTTGTTGTTGGGATAAATGGCCATGTTTGATGTTTGTATTTTTGCAAGGAATCTACAACTGACGAATGAGAATGGTTGATGTGTCATAAGTTTGTTTATTTCTTCTTTTTTAGTTATAAATTGCTATTTGATATTTAACTGTTCTGGTAGTGTTTTGGTTTTGATTACAAATGAAATTGTTACAGAATTGATAGCGCAATAGTTCTGGAACAATTCTCGAACGAGAACCAAAACAAATGTCATAGGAATCAAGGGAACTGTTTTGGTATCGCAACAAATTACAAAGGTGAATAATGTCTCCTCAAATCCTGTTATCTCAAAATATGGTGTAACTTAAAAGAGCATCTTACTTTTCTTAATTTACATTAATGACATTGACTCCCACCACACATGTGATTTTATGAACTTGTTTGCGGATAATACACTGTTGTCTGTGTTGCATAAGAACTTGAATGTTGCCATAAATATGATGAAATCTTCCCAAAATCAACTTCAAAACTATTTCAACATTAATAAGTTAAAATTGTAATAAAAACCAAAGCAATGGTCTTAACAACTTCTAAATACAAACAACTAGGTAGCTTTGACTATTAATGCGGAAACAATTTAATTTGTGGCTAATTTCAAATATTTAGGATTGGACAGCAGTGTCTTTCGGTGATACTTTTAACTACATTACAAGAAAGATATACAGTATTTATTTTTTTCTGTTAGGCAGACGATTCGTATATAAGTTAATAAAATGGCAACAGGACAGTAGCCAGTCGTCGACTAGAATAAGAAGATATGGTGGTGGAATATTAGTCGATCCGAATGCCAATGACAAAACCAGAGTGTGTAGCGATAGCGGGGATATCGTAGTTTCCACATTATGTTTACTGTGAAAGCACGGCTATGCCTAATTCAAAATAATAAGCGATATATATTGAGGGCCACAATGCAGGCCCTCGTAAGTAGCAAAATCGCCGGAGAGGCTAGCCGCCCAACAGTTAAGAAGTGATCTCTCCGGTCACGTCGTGTATGCGTGACCATAGGGAGGTTCCACCATGAGACTTATCCGACTAGTGTTTAACCATCCACGATGCCGTATGAATGACGATGAAACAGGAAGCTAATTGGTGAATGGGAAAGTAGTAGGACCTTCAGATGGTGGTACAATAAGCTACAGACTTCAGTGTCACAGTCCCAAGGGTGTAAAATAAAAAAAAAGCGCAAAATCAACATTTTTTTAGGAGATGAAAAAAACCATTCACAAGTGCATAGAACATTCCATTTTACTCTATAATAGGACTAACATTTATTACCCATGTTTTGTTCAAAAATTGTAATACTTCCCCTATACACTAGATGGAGCGAAATGTTTTAAACGAGATTATCATGAAATATAATTTTCAGTGGAAATCTCAGTTACTAGGTCCTGCGTTGTGGCCCTCGATATACAACAAAAATCGCGTTACCATCTACAATACAATGAATTATACAACCGCATTTTGACTATTGAGGCACTCTATATTATAAAAGTTGCAAAACCGTGGTATGAAAAATCTCTTAAAATGCAGTCGATATGCCTAATGCATTGCAGTAGTTTTGCATATTTGAAAGGTTGTACAGGTCAGCAATGATAAATGTTTTTAAAATTTCAAAAAAATTACTTTTATCCTATTTTAATGAATTTATTGTTTACCGACTAAAGTGCACATGCCTGTGACACAATATTGCTGTACGGAGAGCTGAAATATAAATAACCAACAAATATTAGAAATAGTGAGAATTGATACCAATACTGCGCAATTTTGTCTAATTTAAACCACCTTTCTATCTGTTACCGTTTAAGAAATTGTAAAGGTACCATTTGGGAACGCACGACAAACGACAGGAGACCGAGACACCAGTGAGGCGGCAAATATTGCCATACTAAATTTGATGTCTGTCGCGTCTACCGAAATGTGTTTCATATAATTACATGTGTTCAGACGTGAAGAGACCATTTAGTGTCTCTCTTGCTGTCGCGGCGCGTTTTGAAGTCGGTCTCTGCCTCGGCTTGCGAAATGTTAGCTTAATACTGTCCCTATGAAATACTAGGGACCCCGTATAATAGGATAAGTTTAGAATGCTGTGAATCTAGAAAAACAATTGCATTGAATAGAGGAAAATAGCTATACCTGCTATCCCACTACCGCGGTCGAGATGTAACCATGTTTTTAAACGTCCAATCACGCAGGCGGACAGGCGAGACTCAGACTGACAATATAATAAATTCTGCTTTTACATACTTAAGAATTATTTTATTTTAGAATTGTTTCATTTTATTTTAGAATTAGTTTTACTTTTTAAAGTACCAATTTGCAGTTTTTAAATTAATTGAATGTCATTCAATTATTTTTAGGTACTTTCTAAATAAAAACTGAGCATTTTATTTGTAAGATATTACCGTTAACTACGTAACTTTGGCCATGTTAAGCGACATACACCCCAAAGCAGTATGTTGAGTACTAAAATTTGTGCAGTGCTATAATCGCTGACTCCGGGCAGCAGTGTCCCCTCCTTGTCCTCGAAAGAGCGCAGTTAAACAAGTTTCTCTCTTTATTTTTTTTGTGTCCAAATATAATTAAGCGTATCATCTTTATTTCTAGAGATTACTAGGTTACCTATGTATTAGAATTAATATTTAATTTATTAAGAGATGCCATCGGCGGAATTCGAACCAAGACCCTTCGTTCTCAAAGTCACGGCTCTAATCACTGAACCAACCTTGAAATAAGGGTATTATTATTTGTATTTATTTAGTTATTTTTTTTGTTTATTTATTTATTCATTTAGTACTTGCTGCTTTTCCGGCAAATGGTAGAACGTTTTCAGATACGCCGCTGGTCCGAATATACTCGTTCTAATCTGATAATATTTTGGTGGAAGACAGTCAAACTCAGTCCGCTGGAAAATTACAGGCTGCTGGTGCTGGTAGTGATGCTGCTCGGTTATTCGTCTGCGGTATCACGGACTCAAATTGAAGATGGCTGACGGATTTCTATTAAATGATGATGGCGAAAAACAGACCCTGCGGAGATACTTCGTATAATGCACGTTATTTAATTCATGGATAAATTAGATTACGAGATATACATGTTACGGATCATGTTAAAATATAAAATGAAATTTGGAAAAATGCTAATCTATTATATTCTAAGTTTTTTTTTATTTGAACTGTAGAGCTCTAGAAATTTGATACATTGATCAGTACTTATAAACATACAAAATGTGATACGTGCATTAGATTGGCTACAAAAATCAACTCACCGATAATTTAAATGCCCTTGTAACATCTATCGTAACATCGTCTTTATTTATCAAGTTACAATTATTATAAGTGTAAAAATATAAACGAATGAGATGAAAAGGTGTAAGGTTCAGCTTCCGCTAATTTAAAACTTAACATATTTAGGAGAAATAACATAACAGATATAACATAAGAAAAGATATTATAAAACAAAAAAAAAAAATCAGATTTTCAAAACCAAACCTTGTAACAGATTCGTTGCATATTCAATATCTTTAATATTTCGTGAAACAATGAAATTACAGGAAGGCAACAAATTGGCGACGCTCTCTTCCAATTCATCAAGGTAGCTAATAACAAAAGAACTAGGGGTACGTTATATGACTTCGAAAATAAATGTTTTTCCACGAAACTAAGTAGAAATCCAAAGTTGCTCAAGGTTAAGAATAATTCGCGAGAAATTTAAAGTATATTGGATGCTCGAATTAATAAAGAACGCAACACCTCCGCCTTTCCCATTCCTATTAGCTCCAACAACTTGGTAAGGATGAATAAATAAGAAGAATCAATTTGAGAGTTTAACCAAGTCTCACTAACGCCAAATATGTCTATATTTTTGTTGATTAAATAGTCGGCAACAAAAATACAGAGAAAATAGATCCTACATTTAGGTGTGAAAATATGATACTGCGTTTCATATCCTTAATTTATTTTAAATAAATAATTGTCCCTAAAGGTAAGATTTGGGAAGGCGAAACCGAGACAGACGACAGGCAACAAGCAGCAAATACTGCCCCACTGTGTTAAAAGTGTTGTCGCCTTTCTTTCATCGATCGCGCTGTCCCAAATGTTTTTCATATAATTACATGTATTCAGACGTAAGAGACACATTTCGGTCTCCCTACGCGGTCCCTTGAAGCCTGCCTCGGTCTCGCGTTCCCAAAAGGTACTTTTATGATCGCAGAAAATTGAGCTTAGTTGCTCATTTAAGTCAATAATTTTGTTAGTTACTAAGCCGTTTATTATAAGCAAATGATATAAGTTTAATAAAGTTATTTATTACAAAAATATGTAGTTATATTTTGCGCCTTAACTATTGAGTATTGTATTATATTCTTATCCTCGTGTCTTGGGTAACTTTTCTTTTGTCTAGGATTTTATTTATTTTTGTGTTCAACATTAACATTTTTGTGGTAATCTCCATTATATATTTCGGTGATATTCTAAAATTTACATTATCTCCATAATAGATTTAAGATTTATTCTAAAATTCTAATTAACTTTTTTGTTTCAGGTAAGTATCTGCATAACCTTGAAGATCTGTATTACGTAAGTTGAATTAAATTTGTTTGACATTAAATGATACGTATATGCCATAGAGAGTAACAGAGTACCTACGGAATTTTGCCATATTTTTAGGCTATTTTAAGGCCATTTTTATACCCCATTCAAAAATTTTTTGCTCCTTGTTATTTGCAAAATCAAGGTGTCTGCTAGTTTGGACGAAGTCAGCAGAGCACCACAGTTTTTTCTAAAAACAACAAGACCATATCATGAGGCTATTTTTAGGATCTTGAAATATTATAAAACTTTTCGAAAAAAATTGATATTTTTAAAAAAATACTGGGTGTTTTGCTAGCTTCAACCGAAGCCAGCAGAGCACCTCGTTTTTTTAATCTTTTCTAAAAACAACCACACCTCATTTTTAGGCTCTTAAAATATAATAAAACGCTTTGCTAGCTTCGAACGATGTCAGCAGAGTACCTTGGCTTTTGAAAGCTTTTTTCTAAAAACAACCACACCCCATTTTCGGGCTATTTTTAGGCTCTTGAAATATAAAACTTTATTATAACAATTTCTATTTTTTTAAATATACATGGTGCTTTGTTGGAATAAAATCAGAAGAACACCTCGGTTTATTAATTTCTTTACCTGAAAACAACTGTCACATTTTTAGGGTCTTGAAATATAAAACTTTTCGACAAATTTGTATTTTTTAAAAAATTAAGATGCTCTCCAGCTCCGAACGAAGTCAGCAGAGCACGTCAGTTTTTAAAGTATTTCTTCTTCTAAAAACACCATATTTTTAGGCTATTTTGAAATATAAAATTTTTCAAAAAAATATTTTTAAAAAATACAGGGTGCTGTGATAGCTTCGAACGAAGCTGGCATAGCACCTCGATTTTTAAAGCTAATTTCTAAAAGAACTACAGCCCATGCTTGGGCAATTTTTAGGTTCTTAAAATATAAAAAATAATATTTTTTTTTTTAATAATAAGGGTGCTTTGCTAGCTTCGAACGGCGCCAGCAGAGCACTTCCGTTTATTAATTTTATTTTCTGAAAAAAACTACTTATGCCACATTTTAGGTTCTTGATATATATAATTTAAAAAAAAAATGTTATTAAAAAATGTGGGATTCTCTTTTAACCTCAAACGAAATCAGCAAAGCCAACAGAGCACCTTGTTTTTTTTTTAATTCATATCACGTAAAATATTTCGAAAAAATTGCAAATTTTTAAAAAATACGGGATTCCTTGCTGACTTGAAAGTTCTTTTCTGATAAGTGTTCTAGTGGCATAGTTAGAATCTAGTAAAAATAGCAGTCTTTTCTAAAAGCTTTATATTAATCAAGAGCCAAAAATAGCCTAAAATAGGGCATATAAGTAGTTGTTTTTATATAAAAAACATGTTAAAAAAATCGAGTTGTTCTGCTGACTTTCTTCCAACAAAGCACCATGTATTATTTAAAAATAGGAACTTTTTTTAGTAACGTTTTTTAATATTTCAAGAGCCAAAAAATGTGGTATAGTTGTTTTTTAAAAAGATTTAAAAATCTAGGTGCTCTGCTGGCATCGGTCGAACCTAGATTTTTTAAAAATATAATTTTTTTCAAAATGTTTGATAATAATTCAAGAACCTAAAAATAGTGTTGGTTTAAAAAAAAAGTTAAAAAACTGAAATGCTCTGCTGACTTCGTTCAAAACTAGCAGAGCACCTTGATTTTTGCAAAAATAAGGAGCTAATTTTTTTTATTAGAGTATAAAAATAGCCTTAAAATAGCCTAAAAATATTGCACAGGTTTGAACTGAAAATTCCCTAGGTGCTCTGCTGCCTTCTTTGTCATGATATATGTACAGTCAAATTAATGTCTCGAACTCAGGCCGCTTAAGTCGAGTGGTCGAGACACTCGCCCGAGATGATACATATGGTTCGAATCCAGCTCGGGCCACATAAATTGTTTTCAGTTTCTCATTAATTTTCATTTCAATGTGGTGGTTTAGAGATAAATTTCATGAGGCGAATTTTGTAATTTATTACCGAATTAAAAAAAAACTGGATTCATAGATTAATTTCATAGATTTTACCGATTATCGCTTTCTGTTTTAAGTTCTTTAGGTAGGGTGCTCAAGGAATATTTCCTCCAAAATTGAATTTTCTAGGTACACCTGTTTAGGCTATGCGTTGTGTGTCAGTCAGTCACGGTACTCTTTTATACATGCATAATAAATGAATCGGTCATTTGAGAAACAGCACATGTCAGTTGTAGATCATTTTTCAAAAAATAAGAAAAAGTGAAAATCTCAATACATGGTTAAAAAAATAGTTTTGTACACTTTTAAAGTTTAAAACTTGCTCTATTTTGGGTATAATACAATAATTATAATTTACCTTTAAATATTGTATTTTTCTAATAAAAACAAAATGGCAAAAAATGTGACGTGTCGTTTCTCAAATGACCGATTCAAATATTATCAACTTGGATAATTATAACTACCAAACCAGGTATCGTACTTTGTTAAGAATGTCCATCATATTATACTGGTTACAATAAGTTGCCCAAGTAAGTATGGTATTTACTAGGTTTACGTCACATTTTATTTATTTTTATGTGTTTGTTCGCGTTATATTGGGTGTCCAAATTTGACATTCCGATTTAAATTAACCGCCATTTTTAGTAATTTTCATTGACAGTATTTCTATGGTGACATATGTCAAGTAAAAACTTTACGGATACTTGTTTTTTGGTCAACATGGAAAAACTCCATCGAAAACTTATTACCAAAATGGGGAATGTTTTGCCTAAAATGCAAAAAGATGCCTTACGCATTTTGGAAAAAATTTAGCATCATCTGTTTAAGTTATTGAGAATTTTATGAAAAGATTTCAACAGCACAATATGGGATGAAGAAAATCCAAGAGAAATATTCGAAAAACGACTGTATCCAGTAAATAGTGGCGTTATTGGTTCTTATTTTTTCCAGAACGGAGCTGGCGATTCAATAACTGTGAATGGAACACGATACAGGACAATGATTATGAGATTATTTGTGGAACGAATTAAAAGATATGGATATGTCCAGAACATGTGGTTCCAGCAAATGTCGCTTGCCACACATCGGATAAAACACTAAATCTTTTAAGGGAGAGATTTAGCATTCGAATAATTTCTCGAAGAACTGAGGTTAATTGTCCGCCTAGGTCGTGCGGCCTTACACCATTGGATTATTTCTTGTGGGGATTTTTAAAAGGAAAAGTTTATGCTAATAACCCTCAAACACCTGAACAGCTTCAAGTTCACATTATACAAAAAAGTGTTTTATTATTAAATTAAATCCGAAGGTCAAATTTGGATACCCTTTATTTATTTAAAAAAAAATATTATTAATTCTTTATAAAACACTGCCTTTTCCAGGTCTTACTGTAGTAAATATTTTTTTTATTGGACTATTTTTCATTTTAGCAATTTTTTAGAAAATAAAATATTCTTAACATAAATAGCACATAAAAAGCAGTTTTACTACGGAAAATAACGTGTTTCCTCCACTTAACATATAAATATAAAATTCAACAATAAAACGAATGTAAAACATTCCTACAATTTATGCATCTCGTTTCATTAAAGCAACGTAACGCCGAAGCATACGTAAAATTTTCGCGAGAGCAACGTCTTTTTTTTTTAGGAAGGTCATTTTCATTTACCTTGCAGTTTGATGGGAAAAAATTCCTCAGGCTATGAAGTCTCGACGTCTTTACGTTTCCTTCTCGCAATTCAGCAGATATCAAAAAGCTCGATCGTATAACTTACAGGAAAGAGGCCAATTAGTCTTGAATTATTATAGTGTACGTATGCAGATTAGTCCGGCAGATAGTCTTCAATTCTTCCCGCAGGGCTGGCACAATAGAGGTGGCAAGGGGTGCTAGATTATTGCCACTAACAAGTTTGTTTTGAATTAATTAAAGTCGAAGTCAATGTACGAGGGCCATATTATCATAATTTAGGCATTTAGAAACAGTTAACGAATACGTATTTCCGGGATAAATAGTGACACAATATAATGATAACACCGCGGTCCGGCTTAGCAGTTAGAACTTGGATGGGTGACCATTTTAAGAAAAGTCGGCGTACCTATAAGAACCCAAAACAACTTCCCGCGTATTTGCATACAGCATCTGGCAGGCGTTATTTCAATGAGTACGAGGTATATAACGTGGTGTGTGCCATCTTTCGGAGATGTAAAGCCGTCGGTTCCGAGTCCATGGATTTTGGGCTCGTTAAAGATCCCTACCTCTGATTAAAAAAACCTCGTAGTTAGAATAGGCCGATGTTAAATAAATAAAAAAAAGAATTATACGGCAAAGATAAAATAATGATGAAAAGTTCAGGGTCCATTAAAAAAAATAAAGTGAAATATTTAAACTCAAAATCAACTTTCTTTACTTTGTACCCAATGATAATGTACTCTCAATATAGTTACTTGAAGTGAAGAAAATGTGTTAAAAATATTTTTTTTTTAAGTAGCTTACATTTTTATTCCAGTCTTTATATAATTACTTGAGCTCAGACATACTTTAGAATTATAAAAGGACAGCAAAATAGATTTTCGAATAGAACAAATATATTACCTTGAAGCGCGAATTACAAAAACAAATCTACAAATTGTATCATCCATAATTAAATTAGATTAGAAAACAAATTTAAATTTTATTTAAAACAGAAAAACTTTCGATACGACCATGATATTCCATGTGTTATTTAATCGAAAAGGCTTCGTTTGAAATTGCGCTATTACCAAGTTAATAACGTATAATTACAAGAAAAATGTTATGCCTGTTACTAAACGCCTGGTAATAGGCGAATTAAATGGGTCCTTATTTCTTACCATGGAAATATGAATTTTTTTCTCTTCAATGTGCTTTGCTGATAATTTTACGCTTTACCTTCTTTAAGTCATTTGGTAGAAATTTTTATGGGTTTGCCGTTATCTTAAATTAATTGTGGGTTTTTTGCGAGAAAAGTGCGTCGAATAGAAAATATTGCGAATGATAAAGTGGCAGATTCTTGTGGAAGAGTTCTCACTACAGGGCGGTGGGTTGAGTTACATTTTTTTAGACAAAACTCTATATAAAATATGATTTCAATAAAAGGAATACATTTTTATTTCGTAAACCGGTGACTTTAGAAATTTGTCAATTTTTTTTTGTAATCGGGCGTTTCTTCAGATTACCTTTTTATTGTTGACGTCATATGTGTAAGCGTGATGACGTCATCGATAAATTTGTTAATATAAATATGGGTGTTAGAATATATCATTTGAAATATATATTTAGTGATATCAATAAGTCTTAAGTAATTTTTGTTTAATGTCAAAAAATTATTTATGAAATACCAATAGATTTCTTAACACAAATTATTATTTATTTTTGTCAAATATTAATTGATACCAAAAATAAATTGGGTAAAAACTGTCACTGACAATTAAATGAGGTACCGGTAAACACAGACCTTCGTGCCGTAACATGTCACTCTAACCAATTTAATACAATGACTTAGAAAGAGGTATGTAATTTATTTAATAATAAACATCTCAACCGAAAACCAATTTCACAATGCATAGTTTAGCAAAATTGAGAAGTTCAAAGAAACGGATCATGTAACCAATCAGAGTCATTCTTACTTTCTTGATATTTACGTCAAGGAAGTTGATCTGATGACAATGACACGACTCCACACCACGTCGCTTTTGGCGGGAGGGAGGCACTTAATACGCTTCCACTGCTTCAAGCGAACATGCACTGAATCTCACCGAGATATATCTTCCATAAGCCATATAAAGTCTTAACGAAACAAGTAGAAGACGCTTCTAAAACAAGGTTCAAGATGTGGAATATACTCCAGATCCTGCTTAAACTAAAACATAAAATGGGATGTGAGCAATAGTGTCAGTGTAGTTTAAACCGAGCTCACGGGGATTCTCATAGCAGAAAGAGAAATTACCAGAAAGAACATGCTCATTTATACAGATAGCAGACGAGTACTACTCACCCTGGACATACCACGAAATTACTCAGGGTCAGTACTAGAATGTCACGAAGCTTTGGATAACAATGTTGGATGGATCAAAAATCACGCTAAATAGAAAGGTAACTGTCTTGCTGATTCTCTAGCCAAAAAGATTGCTAACCAAATACTTTTTGGTGCTGGCCTGACAACATTGATAATGACAGACCTAATTAAAAAACATTCCCTTGTGCAATTCAAGGAAAAATGGTATGAAACAAGAAGCTGTAGAGTTCCTAGGGAGATTTTATGTTATTCTGACAACTCTACAGCAAACAAATACTTGACTGAGACTAAACAGAATATGCGCCTGATCATAGGCATTCTGACTAGTCATTGTCAAGTACGGAAGCATCTGTCAGAATTCGCACTCAGCAGGGGGTGCGAATAAGAAGATGATACCATCGAGTATATCCTCTATGATTGCCCGACGCACTCATTTATTAAAAGATTTGTGTTCGACGAGTTGTCAATTACATTAAATATGTAGGCTGGCTCACAAGCTAGGGGCATACAGGCCTCGAAGAGAGTTGAAAAGTACATCGATGTTGAGGAAATTTACGAGTGGCTCTTGAGGATAACAGAAAAATTGTCCGACCTCAAAATGCACTTACCATTTGGGCCATTCAAGCCAATATGTTTTTCGGACTAGTGACGGTATACGTTTTCATACATTCATTCATTGTTTGGAAAATTTGGTTAAAATCTCGATTCTTCCTTACAAGATTGTGCCCTTATTTCAACCCTTTAGACACTTACAACATTAAAGCCTTTGGTTGCGTGAAAATATGGGCAACAAAATACCTTTAATTTTTAATTTTACGAATTTTCTGTGTCATCCCCAGGAGCCATTCGTAAATTTCCTTTCATTCTACTCAAAATCGATGTACTTATCAACTCTCTTCGAGGCTTGTACAACTAAATTTAAATAAAGTGCTCAAATTGATGTCCTTTAACTTAAACACAATAGAAAAGTTAACTTAAACATAATGAAAGATGAACATTGAACTCTTCTCGAACCCTCTCTATAACTGTCCGAATTATTTTTGCAATGTCAATGCGTATCCCTTCTTTTAGTTATGTGATATTTTGTGGTCTATTTTGGTACATTTTTCTTTTCAAGTATCCCCATAAAAAAAACAAGAAGAGTTAAATCTGCTAATCTATGTTGTCATTCTATTGATATTCTTCTACCCCTCTACCGATTTGGGAAGACGTCTTACTAGTTTCTCACCAAGACCGTATAGTGTGGAGATGCACCACCTTGCTCAATCAGAAATCACTTTGTTCGGGAACAACCGGTTCAATTCGGAGATCAAGAAGTTTTGCAAATTACTAAATATCGAGGACCTGTTAAGGTTTCTTCGAAAAATTACGGTGCTATAATCTTATAGTCTATTATTCCCGTTTAAACATTCTCACTTTCTCTGGGTCTTGAGTATGGTACTCATGCATCCAGTGTAGAGTGTTCGTAGCTCAATACCGACAAGTGTGTACAATTAATATGATCGCTTAGGAGAAATATAGATTCATCAGAATAAAGATTTATTTATTAATATTGGGTCTGTTAGTTCAACTCGTTTGTCAAAATCTTCTTCCAAAAGTTCCTGTACTAATCTTATTTTGTAAGGATACCTTTTTTTCTTTTTTAGCGTTTTAAGAACTATTGAATGGACAATGCCATTATCTAATGCTACTTGTCCGTGATCTGGGAGATGTCTTCAAAGGCCAGCATCATATATAGTTTCCTGTTTTCTGATATTGGTTTTTTACTACCTTTAGGGAGATCTTTTACAAGACCGTTTCTCTAAATTTCTTCTCAATTTTACTAACTGTGGATTGTGAAATAGGTTCTCGGTTGGTATATTTATTATTAAATAAATTACATACATCTTTCCTTGTTTTATCTCCACCAATCATTATTACAATTTCATTTTCTTTCACTCAACTTCATTTTAAGATTCTGTTTTTATAGTTATTTGAATTGCTTATTACTTTATTTACTTTTTATTGGATATTCGTTTTTATTAGTATTTAATGACATCATGTTATTGATTGAATGTATGTAAGTTTTTTAATATTTTACTCGATTATTTTTTTTATTAAAATCTCGCAAACCATAGTTAGCGAACTTTTTATAGAGAGCAATTTTTCTTGCGCTCTTTAGGAATTCCGCAATTTTATTTGCAACAAGAAAACTCGGGCACTTTAAAGTGTCTTTTAATCAATAAGTGGACGAAGTAAATTATGATTTAGACAATTTTCAAATGCCATACCCACGGCGGTAAATTTCCAAATCATAGAAACGGTAAGTAGTTAAAAAAAGACTACAAAAAATAGATAATAAAAGCGTCGAGACATTTCTCTAATCTCCTATCTTAGCGACGCGGGTGTCCCTCCCGAAAAATCACTTACGCAAAAAAAACGACACCTAATTTGCCAATTCCAGCAGACAATTCTCGACGAAAACGAAAAATTACTAGACGAGACGGTACAAAAACGACGAATCTCGTCTGGACAATATTTCTCCACTATTGCAATTTAAAAAATGACACTCCGTTTATTTGACAACACAGAAAGGATTTGGAATGAACACGGACGACGGTCTGAAAACTCTTCTTTCCACTATTACAGGTTTATTTCCCGCAGAGCGCTGGCCTGGGATTTAAAGTTAAAGATAGGGTGGTCGCCCGAAGCGGCATTTTACACTGCTGGTTATCCCCTAATTTGTTCTAAATTGGTTTTGCGGCGGCGGGGCCCGAGTAAATTTGGGTTACAGCGGTTCAACTCTGTGGTAGGATGGATCTTTATTTTTAATATAATCGCTTTTGCGGTATTCCCTAAACGGTAGTCAAGACTAAGAAAATAAATGTAGGTTCCGAAATCTATATAATTGCGATTACCAATTATCAATCTTCGTCTTCTGATGTACCGTGCAGTACTAAAATTATAGATAACCGTTCATCACCGTTAAGTAATAAGGCACAATTGACTTACAATAATTGTTCAATTGTTATTAACAACTATTATAATAAAGTTTAAATAATTGCGATATCCTTTATTTAATGAAAGAAAATAAGTGGGCGTAGAAAAAGTATAGTACGTTACACGAGTTGTAAGCCCATTACGCACTCGTGAACTTTACGCACTCGCGCTTCGTGCGTAAACTTTTTTACTTCGTGCGTAATGGGTTACTTACAACTCTTGTTACGTAATATACTATTTCAGAAGGATTTTACAGATACCTTTATGGGTAGCTGCTCTCTTATAGACGGTAAAAATGTATATGCGTGTGGAGAGAAGGAACAATGGTTCTTAATAATCCTAAGCAGCAATACTCAGTCCAATCAGCTGGTTTTGTACTAGAATCTCGTCTTTACCAGACCTATTGAAATTGAGTGTAGAGAAACGGAGGACAATCTCATACGGTTGTTTATCTCAAATAAGGCATTTCGTAACTGGTTACTTAAATAGCTATTATATCACTGACATATCAATAAAAAAAGGACATAATATAGTTACCTGCCCTTTCCACACACGACCCTCACAGCAGCCTGGCCTGCTAAGAATGCTCTCTCCGCTTAAAACGGGTTATCAAGAATACCTATCGAATCTATTCCCACCAATTCATACCAAACAACCCATATTACTATTAAACTCGGTTAAGCACACATCGTCGGACTGTTAATAAATGACGACCAGTACTACAAAAACGCCACTATTCCACATTTTGTTTTTGTTGGTACTCAGGTGCCGATTTTCCTCGCTATTCCTTGCTTGTTCATTGTTTGTTCTTTTGGTGAACAGGCGGCTTTACAAAACCTGTACAAACACTGACTGATGACAAAATATGATGGAAATGTGTACCTAATTAGATAACAAATTGACATTGCATAAAATATGTTTTCAAAACATATGGAATCAGTTTTTCCTATAAAAATATGTTGGACAATCAAAGCCAATACGTGGGTGCCTAATCCAAATAGCCATTTTTCCCTTCAAAACGAACATGGTGTATATTTTTTTGGGCGAAAATGAAATCGTGCCTCGAGCTGCATGAACAAATCTCCGTTATGCATATACATACATATACGGTACACAGTCGAATGTAATGACACTCATATTTCAAAAATTCCTTTTCCGTATATTTAAAACACTACCCATTTGTTTGGAATTTAATAAAATATTTAGATCAAACATTCTCCTACATCTAAATTTCTTAACGTGAAAATTATATATGATTATGCAATAACAAAATAATATATAGGATTTTCAATAATGTAAAATATGTCAGATAAAATGCATAAACACACATGTATTTTTTTAATAATTATAATAATTATTTTTAGAGGGTGTGTAGGACGTAGGTCTCTAATGGTTAGAATCTGGACTTGAGAATTTAAGGGTCTGTGGGGTTTAAATTCCACCTTTCCCGTTTTTTTTTTTAATTAAAAATACAATTTCATTAATTAAAAATCAATTCTGATCCACAAGTAGCCATTAAAATTTGTAGAACCTAGAGAAGCGATTGATACTCCAAGCCCATATACGTGGTTATTAGCCAATTATCACTTTGTGCATTTAGTTTTAAAGAAGTGTTTATCACAACGAAATCAATATCGATAAATAAAATAAGATGATTCTTACAATAAAATACCGTTTATAAGCTACCGTTTACAAACTTTGATGATAAAAAACCAACAGATGATGTATTTCTGGATCTCGCAACGGCAATGGCGCTATATGTCATCATCACTTGACTTGATGAGGAAAACAAATAGTGAAAGTGAATGATGTCTTTTCATTTAGCATAAAACACTTAATTTCGGAATACCACAAGGCACCGTTCTTGTTCCTCTATTGTTTAGTGTTTACATAAATGGCATTTGTAGTATTGAAACTGAAGGTAATATAATTAGTTTTTACTGACGACACCGCTAGACGACATACTCTAAATAACGGAATCCCACAATAGATCTTATAAGGCCGTAGTGAACAAGGACAAATAATGTCCAACTGCTTTCAAATCACAATCTCTAATCTATTCCTCGTGAACGATCACATATGGTTTTAACGAGAATCTACAACAAAGTTAGGTTGTTTGTTGTAACTTTCTTAAACTTATCTTATGAAAAAAATACAGGGTGTCCCAAAATTCCGTGTACATAGAGCAACTGTGTTGGTGAGATCAAAATAAATCGATTGAGCTAAAATTATCTATATCACAAAGTGGGCGATGTCAAGTTAGCAAAATGTCAAGTTGGCCAATTTACGAAAATTATTAAGACAAAAATTATAGATAATAATATTGCAACCAATTTTTATTTAAAGAATTTTCTCCTAAAAGCGTAAATACTAAATATTTTCCATAAAGTAGAAAAACGACTTTAATAAAGTACCCCCTTAGATGTTCCGATTGTGTCCAAAATCTAATCAGCTCATCGCAGGATGGGTTACAGCTTAATTTTAAAATTTGTTGTCTTTCTGGTTATCCGTTCATGAGTTATCGAATATCTAACGATGGCATCGCATATTTTCGGAGGCCATATCTCGAAAACGGTATGAGCCCAAACGAAACAAATTGCTGGCCAATTGAGCCTATTGCTAACTGAATCAAGCCCAATGGTTTGTACGACCAGTTCATCCAATGCGATGCTACCGTTAAGTTGGCATTGTATATTTTCGGAGGCCAAATCTCGAAAACGGTATGAGCCCAAATATGGGTCCAATGAGCCCAAACGAGAAGCATTCGCCCATTTATCTATTTCAATTTTCGGAAACATTGCAATGCCAACTTGACATCAACCGCAAAGTGCTTCGTTTGCAAATAAGGAAGCTTCAATGTTGAAAGAGATATTTTTTTAATAACTCAAAAAACGCTTCGTTCGACTTTTATAAAATTAAGTATGTAGCTATTTTAATTAAGAGCCATTGTTCAAAGCAAAAATTGCACTAACTGAAATCATGTAGGGGTAAAAACCACCATAAATGAACAAATTGAAAATTTTCTTTCAACTTTGAAGCTTCCTCACAGGCAAACAAAGCATTTTTGGCTGAATCGACTTATTTTGATCTCACCAACATAAGGTACCTCTATGTACAAATTTTTTTTGGGACACCCTGTATATAGTTATCCAAAACCAAAATTTACTTCATTCAACAAATTACAATTCCTCTTTGGTGCAAATTTTCAATATTGTAAGTCAATTAACTGTCGATATTTTAAATGTTGCGCTTGAATGGCCCCGTAATGTTTCTTTTATTTCTCATTCGGCAAGCGTTTGGGTCTCACTTCGGAATAAGATGTATGAACAACAGTTTTCGTTGTTTTCGAATGTTCCAAAGATTTGAGATAACTATATAAATCGTGTTCTAAAAATTTTTGAAATTTCACAAAATAAAAGACAACTGGCTCAGATCCAGGGAGTTGTATAGCCCATTGAGAACGACCGTTAGGAATGTTAATGTAACCGCCTATTTATAAACATACGGCTTGGACATATCAACTGACAGTTTGATTAAAATCGAAGATGGTGCATTTGCGGTTCCAACTGAAAATAGGTTGTAAGAATTCAATTGCTAAGCTAATTTATTATAGATAAAAATAAAAAAAATATACTGGATACTGATCACTGGAATTTAGAACAGTATTGTTTCCGTTCCATTATTGACTTCACCAGAACAATATAAAACAAAAATTATTGAAATTGTACGAGTATCAATTCTATTATATTTAAAGTAGGTAAGTATGTTTTATATTGGAAATATCCTGTATAATCAGATGGAAGAGGGTTAATTTCGCACAAGGCATTGGTTTTCTTAATGTTTTATTAGAATTATTTCGCCAATATCCTTAGACTAGGTACCTAGTCTAAGCCAATATCATAATCTACTTTTGGTACAAATATGCTGATCGTTGCGGCACTAATGAGCATGCGCATTGAGTTGTTTTTAGACGATGCTCCGTCATTAAACAGGGCCGGATTTATTTTCAATGTTGAAATTAGTTTTTAACAGACTTCAAAAAAAAGGATAATTCTTTACCACGTTGTGCGATTTCTGATTCTTTTTTGCAAACTCAATTTGTGATTGCATGTGCACGATTTTGGAGTCATTTTTTTAAAATTACTTTTATAACTAGTTGCTTAAAAAATTCGGAGTTTTGATTTTTACAAACATGTGTTACGTACAGCATTGATCTCGCAGATAATTTTAATCAGTAAAATACAGATGTAGGTATATAAAGACATTTAATAGTTACAAGATTTTTTCAGCGACCAAATTTCTAATAAAATGAAAAAATCAAGCTTCAAATTTTAATATTTGATTTCAAAGTGTCAATTTGCTTATAGCGTTAACAAAAAATATCAATTAGGGATAGTTCACAATAATGCAGGTGTAGTTAGTCGTAGATAAACGATTAATAATAGAAAGTAGACCATTAATGACGCCAATTAATGCCTGATTATGTCAACATTAACTGGACGGATTATTACAGGGTAAACGGAAAAATATGTACAGATGGTTTCACATAAAATGCGTATACAGGTACAAAAACCAAATAGGTTTTGTTTATATAGCTAAACCTCCGCTTTTAAATATGCACCTGAACCACGACTTGCTAATTGTTGTTGTTTTTTCATGACACATATAAGACGGGTGCAAAATAAATGGTTCAACTGCACTGAAAAATAACTATTCAATTATTATTAATTGATTTCAGATAAAATACGTACATGGACAAACAAATACAATAATAGTTATTTCTCATTGTAGTTGCGCCATTTATCTTGCACCCGTTTTGTACCTATTACATAGTTACACGACTTTAAAGTTCATTATTGGTGATGGAAAAGAAATGAACTTAGAAAAAAATTCTGCTACATGTTCCCCTACCAATTTCAGTTTGCGCCCTTGACTACATTGAAAAATCTAATTCTACAATAAAATGTTATTAACTTGATTATTTTCATTCTATGGCTCTTTTCTCCTACAGAATAATTGAATAAATGGTCGTCATATTCATTCGAATACTTATTTTTTCAAATAGAAAAATACTAAAGTGTTTTTTAACAATTTCAATAAAATTTGGTTCCGGAGGCATCATGTTATTAGTAAGGGACAAGGTCTGAAATATTTTTTCGTCGATAAAAGTGTATGTTTAAGTTTTGGCAATAAAACCAGATATGTAGGACACTAAATTTTCCGAAATTAATGATAAAGTCGGAAGCAGTCTTTTTATTCCTTAAAAATCATCATCATCAACAAATATGGCATTGAAGTCCATATTTTTTTATCAATCCAATGTCATCGAGCAAATTTGGTGGCATTATTCTCTTTGGTGGCATTATTCTTTTACTCTAGAAGGTTGACAAAATGTGTCGAGATTCACTCTACATAAAAATTGTATTGCTCTTTTTTGCAGACAAAAACAGTATTGACTAACCACGGCTACAACCTCAACAAAATGCAATTCCATGTATCTTAAATGAGACTCAACTAGATCGCAATATATACGTTTATCTGGTTTAAAAACTATTTCTTTAGCCACAGCTTTGACTGCAAAATATCCAGAAGAAAGTTTTTTATTTAGCAATTTTATATGGTTTCATTGTATTAGTCCATTCAATGTTATGACTTTATATAGTGCTACCTACTTTCTGTGCCTAAGCACCGAGGTGGGATTTATGTCAATCCAAAGTTGGATGCCGACTAACTACAGTGAAGAAGGGGGTGAGTCGTAGTAAAAGTTATGTTCTTCAGTGGGCGCCAGGAGCTTAAACTCACATCCAACAATCCATGTGACAGTTCACTACCAAACTCCAAATAGGAAACTATAGCATCTCCTCTAAAAGCCATCAAGCGGCTACAAATCGAGTATGCTTCAAATATGTTAAAAGTGTACTTTACCATAAAAATAAATGTTGACAGTTAGCAAGTGGGGATAAATAATAAGTTAAGTTAAATATATACCCAAGTTTAATAAAATAAATTGTTAAACATGTTGACATGGGGGGTCAACTTCGTTACCACTATGAAATGTACTGATATTTAACAAATAAACAAATAATTAAATCACTTAATAACTTACTAACAGATTCCCCAACTATTAACAGTAATCCAGTATCACTGGGAGTAATATTTACAACTAAAATACTATATCAAGCTTAAAAATCATTAAATGGGACTAGGGGTAATCGTAAAACTATAAAACATGAAGTGTGTACTGTATTCATCAAGAAAACAAATAATAGTGTACTAATTACGGACGCTAGGGGTAAAAACAAGTAAAATACTGTTACTTATTAAAATATTAATTACCCATAAATAATATATAACCCACGAAGAGCTCTTGGTGAAGTGTTTCGGGTTTAATAAATGTACTGTGGACCATAAACCCCTAAGCCTCGTTTACATTAGGTTTAGATAAAATTATATACTAATAACATCCCCCAATAAAATAGATTAAATAGTAATAAGTGATATAAAAAAATAAGATAGCAAAAACTTGCGGTACACTGTGACTTCTTCCCAGTAGACGTTGATGTCTCTGCTTCGTTAGCAGCATACGAATCAATCAGCTGATCACAAGATGTGCTAGTCAGCCCGTCACAAGAAGTGTTGGCCCTTCACAAGGAGTATCAGCCTGTCACAAGAATACTGGCTCGTACCAAGAATACTGGCCCGTCACAAGAAGTGTGTGCCCGTCACAAGAAGTGTGTGCCCGTCACAAGAAGTGTGTGCCCGTCACAAGAAGTGTGTGCCCGTCACAAGAACCCTAAATAAAACGTATAAGATAAAACACAGTAATAACTATTTATCCCTGGTTATATAAAGAAGTTAAAATTAAATAACCAGGTACCTACATAGCCTTCTCGTGAAGCGAGATCTAGAAATAGGTAAAACTACTCAACGTTCACTAGTTAATTAAAGTTCGGCTTGTCAATTTATGTAGGTAATCTTCAGATTTACAAAGCAAAAAGATAGACGGCTCGTGAAGCGAGTTCTACCCAACAATTACACTTAATAAGCAAATTACACCCTTATATTACAAGATACTACCCCTAATAGTCAATCCCATATACTGAAAATATATACAATGAAAAGAACATAACCTAGGGTTAGGTCTAAGTAAGCATTCTAACTAAAATCAAAGCATATTTACCCTTTTTTAATCCGCAAAGGGGAACAAACTACGCACCAGATCAGCTTGGGACGGTAAATTCGTGAACGACTTATTCAGAAGGACTACATATATATGTGGACACTAAAATAAAAGAACGAAGGTCTTACAATAAGAATAACTACGTCGTAACTTTAAATATTATGTAGAAAAAACTTACTAATCGAGATTCAACACGTGGTTAGATATATCCTCTCTAAGAGCTCCTACAACATGTGGACACCAAAAAATACTACCAAATCCACCCTGTTGTAACTTAACACAAAAGGTTGCTTCGCAATATCCCAAATGGATTGAAACGACTTCCAATAAATTTCGAAACAATCTTTCAAATTAAAAACCTCGTGTCGAATAATCGTCTCGAAAAAATCCAGAACCCAATGTCACTTCAAAAAAAACAGTAATACCAACATACCTCAGTGACAGATAGGTGTCCCATCAGCGCCCTCTATTACGAAATAAATTCTTGACAGAGAGGGCTAAAATAAGCAAATAAAGCCTCTAAAACGAAATAAACAGCCTAACTAAACTCAACTAGAGGTCCTATCTACCCCAAACTGATCATATACTCGCACGTAACATCAGAACGGAAACGCTAGACCGACATCTTAAATACAGGGCAGCCACATGCTCACCCAGTGTCACAGAAGGACCGCTCTGTTCGAATATAAAAATGCGGGTATAGAAGGACCCATTAAATAATTTCACACGAATAAAAACTAGTGTATTCTTATTTTTATGAAAAACCGCTATAAGGCCAAATTTAAACGTTACAATAGGTTTTATTTCTGTGTCATAAAATCGTAGTGTCATCAGCAATTAGAGTGAAAGTACTCACAATGTTAGTTAAGTAATTTATATAAAGAAGGAATAAAATGGGACTCAACACAGAACCCTGAGGGACTCCCCAACATATATCTAAAACTTGAGAGTACGTAATAAAACTCTTACCATTTGCTTGTGTTCTGAAAGATAAGAGTTTATCAGCGCTTCTTCTTCTATTCCGTAAACTAGAAATTTTTGCAACAATACTGTATGATTGACACAATAAAACACTTTAGTCAAAAATCACAAAATATCGCTGATACAGCCTTTAAATTAATTTTAGAGTAAGCAAGTTTAAGATAAGAAAATATCGTAATACAAAATAGGTGGGCGGAGGCAATGCAATGCATATGTGTAATTTTTGTTGAATTTTCTCCAAAAACTTCGTAATGCGCATGCGTTGTAGTGCCGCTAAACATCGCAGAGCTGTGCCATTTTTGATTAGGTATAGCGTTCCACTGTTGGGGAGTTCAGTGATTTTCACAAATGTTTCACAGATACTTATTGTGTGACCAGATGGTTTTAAGGCATGTGAAATGTTGTTTTTAAGTTGGAGACTTTTCTGCACAAACAGTTCGACAGAAGGTTGACAGTTATTTAAATAATAGTAACAAAAATCGATTGTTAATTTTCGGACTCTGTCTAATTAGTCAAAAAATGCCGATCATGTTCTTGTTAGATTGTTTATAACTATGTTCATTTGAAATTTGAATTGAGTTATATACCGATATACTTATTTCTTAATTAGGCAGAAAAATGTCCAATGATTATTTTTTTTATCGAAATTATTCAAATGATGAAATAATCGATTTAATAGTTTAGCTAGTTTAGGTAAAATCCTAATCTAATAAATTATGCCACGCAATCATAAACAAACTGTCATCCCAACCCCCAGTCCTCGAAACATCTCAAAAATTTCGAAGCGAATAACACAGACTGAAAATAGTTCAATTGACCCGATTCTTTACGAATACATTTTTATTACGACCTTTAAATATATTTTACAAGTGAATACAATATATCAGTATTATGAATACATATTGAAACATTCTTTTAAAATAAATGATTTTTTTGTTTTTGTCATATTTAACCTACATACCAACTAGGTTTTTTAGCAAATTTGAGTTTTCACGCTACAGTGCAATTATTAAATTGAAACTGGCCACCGCAATTTTATATTATGCTTGTAAAATATATCAGCGTCAGTAAATTTGGCAATCTTGATATAGAAAGGTCAAATTATCTATGTTACAATTTATTGAAGATTTGCTTCGTTACCAAACCTCCAGTTCAATTGTGGTGACCTTAAGAACTTTTTTTTTAATTTTTTTATTATTTCCATTCGATTCATTTACCGAAAAATAAAAGACTCTCCTGCGAGAAGAATACGGGCAGATAAACGATGATCCTTTCGCCTTCAAAAGGATAAACGTCGCTATGGTTTAACGTAAAATAAATTTACTGGTACAGTCATAAAAAAGCTCATAAAAATGTTTCCTTTAACTGTTTCTGCAAATAACCCCCAAGTACAGTCGACAATGTTTACATAATCTTTCTTTATGCAGTGGATATGTAAGCAAGGGAAGATACACATCGGGGTTTTAAATTTATTTTACTTCGAATTATTATTATGTAGAGTGCGAGTGCAAAAGGTGCATTGGACGTGGAAGTACTTGTACTGTTTGTTTACGAGTAAGACGGTAATTAAAGAAATATTCGGGCTTGTCACGAAATCGTTCACTTATGCTTCTTAAAATATACATATCTGTCTACAAAACAAAAAATTACATTCTAACTATGGAGTTGTATCGAATCCTTAGAATACTTTGTATTATTGTAGCGGGATTAATTTCTAGTATACATCAACTCAAAGATAATATTCCTAGTGTCAAGATAATTTTGATACATAAGCTGCTGCATTTTTAGTTCTGAGCATCAAATTGAAGTGATTTCGACCATGATTTTCGTGATGATTTGTAGTGATTTCGAGTAAAAACGTACTTGTATTTCGGGAATGGTTTACCCCTCGGAAAGTCCACAACCACCAAATTGAATTTAAATATAAAATTATATTACAATGTTACGAACAAACGAACATTTAATTAATAAACGAGAACTGGACAAATTAAAATGGAGTCAAAATTAGATTGATAAAGTTTTTATGGAAATGAGCAAGGGGAAACCACTAAGGCCAAAACGTGCCCGTATTTCGGAAATCACCTTAAAATGGTTTATGTAATTTCGGTGATTTCGATAATTCCGGTGATTTCGCTAAAAGTCCACCTTAATCTTATACGATGACTTTTTTCTATTTTGTTTTTTGTACCACAAGCTGTTGCATTTACGTTTTTGAGCGACGAATTGATTTTTGGAAAAAATGTCCCTACTTTTTATTTTATACAAACCGGAAATTGCATTGCTGCAGCCAAAAATGCATTCAAAAAATGCATTTTTTGAGACGTTCCCGGGGGTTTACGAGGTCGCTGTTCACCATTATGATGTTCAAATTGACCCACAGCCGACCTGGAGCTCAGGAACGCCGATGAACGTCATCTCCATGGGACTCTCCCGAAATTCACGCGGGGAAGGAGAGAAACTCGGCGCCCGGGTTTTTTTTGGGTCGCTGAATTCAAATATGGCATCGGCGAATACCCCCCTGGACACCTGGTGTGCTGGAACCTAGACGTGGACTTCATCCCCGAGAATTTTCCTGACAAGATCGCCATTAACAATCCGAAAATCATTGGGGGGCTTTTTTGGGGCGTTGGATTCAAATGTGGCATCGTCGAACACCTTCTAGGCGGGGTCTGGATAAAGTTTCTGTGTATACTTACATAAAAGCGTTTCGAGTGTTGGAAGAAAAGTGGGGAGCCCCAGGCGAGAGTTATACATCAATGAATGTGTGAAATTATGAGACGATTAGTCTTTTGCGATCGTGTTTGGAAAACCCTCGGAGCTGACGTTTAGCCCAAGGTTCCGGTGCACCAGGTGTTGGGGGTCTTTTTCGACGTGAAATTCGGAATCAGCGCCCCATAACGATTTTGGGTTCGTCTTCTTCGATTGTGTGAGGAAAACCCTCAAAGACGACGTTCAGAGCCAGAATCCGATGCACTAGGCGTTCGGGGGATCGTTTCAACGTGAAATTTGTATTAAGCGCTCAAAAAAAACGCTCCTATAATGATTTTCGGGTTGTTTTTGGCGATTTTGTCAGGAAAATTCTCGAGGATGACGTCCACGTCCAGGTTGGGCGCACCAGGTGTCCGGGGGGGTGTTCGCCGATGCCACATTTGAATTTATTGCCCCAAAAAAACCCCATAACGATTTTCGGTTCGTCTTTTTCGATTGTGTGAGGAAAATTCACAGAGATGAGTTCCTCGTCCAGATTCCGGTGCACCAGGTGTTCAGGGGGTCGTTTTCGACGTGAAATTTGGGTTCAGCGCCCCAAAAAGGGTCCCCACAATGATTTTCAGATTTTTTTTTGGCGATATTGTCAGGGGAAATTTATCGTGGATGACGTCCACGTTCCGGCACACCGGGTATCCGGGGGTGTTCTCCAATGCCAAATTTGAATTCAGCGACCCAAAAAAAAACCCGAGTGCCGATTTTCTCTTCTTTCCCGCGTGAATTTTTGGAGAGTCCCATCGGCGTTCCTGAGCTTCAGGTCGGCTGTGGGTCAATTTGAACATCCTAATCGTGATCGGCGACCTCGAAACCCCCCGGGGACTCGATTTGGGTCAGTTTTGACTCTTATTTACAGTCCTTTAATCTTCCAAAAGCCGTTTTAAAAAATGCAGTTTTCGATGCATTTTTGGCGGCAGCAATGCAATTTCCGATTTGTATAAGATAAAAAGTAGGGACATTTTTTCCAAAATTTTTTTGGAAACGAATGCAAAAAACCGCATTCCGATCCGTCTTAGTCTAAAAAATTATGAACTTTTTTGCTTCAATGCTTCGACTATGAGTATATATTTTAATTTCTAGTCATGACATAGGGGTTACGGTTTTTGTGATACCTATTTTTATTAGCTCCTAAATGTTTTTTGTATACGTATCAAGCTAGCAGAGCATCTTTGGATTTTTCACATACTGAGTATGCCATAATTTTAGGCTAATTTTATACCAACAAAAAATTTTCCGCTCCTTTACAGGAAAAATTAGGAGCTCTGCTAGCTTGATATCAAGCTAGGCTAATTTTAAACCAACCTAAAAAAAATTCCGCTCCTTTTATTATACAAAAAATTCTTTAACAGAAAAATTAAGTGCTCTGCTAGCTTGATAAATTTTGAATACATCATAATTTTAGGCTAATTTTATACAAACCTAAAAAAATTCCGCTCCTTTCGTTATACAAAAATTAGGCACTCTGCTGGCTTAACAACAGGTACTTATTGCGTTTTTCATTAAAAACATTCAGCAATGTAAAATAGTATAACGGCATAATTTTAGGCTCATTTTAGGCTAATTTTATATCAACATAAAAAAATTCTACACTGGCCTTTATCGAAAAAATTATGTGCTCTGCTAGCTTGAAAATACGACTATATAGTGTTTCCCGTTAATAAAATTGAGGAAACTAACAAATAGACACAACATAATTTTAGGCTCATTTTAGACTAATTCTATACCAACATAAAAAAGTTCCGCTTTTGCCTTTAATGGAAAAATTAGGTGCTCTGCTAGCTTGACAATACGACTTTATAGAGTTTTTCGTTAAAAAATTGAAATAATTCAAAAATGGATACGTCATAATTTTAGGCTCATTTTAGACTAATTTTGTACCATTATAAAAAAAAATTCGCTCCTTTCTTTATAGGAAATATTAGGTGACCTGCTAGCGTAATATAAAGCTAGCAGAACACCTTTAATTTTTTTTAATTTCTTCATAATTTTAGGCTAGTTTTATTCCAACCTAAAATTGTTTCCGCCCATTTCTTTAAAGAAAATAAATTAGGTACTCTGAGGCATAACAAGAAGCATGTATTGCGTTTTTTCATTAAAAAAATTAGCAATGTAAAAAATGAAAACGGCATAATTTTATCCTCATTTTAGGCTACTTCTATATCATCATAAAAACATTTCCACTCTGGCCCTTATCCGCTCTAGCTTGATAATACGACTTTATAGAGTTTTTTTTTTTTTAACTGAAATAGCTCAAAAATGGATACGTCATAATTTTAGGCTTATTTTAGGCTAATTTTGCACCAACTTATAAAATTTTGCGCTTCTTTCTTTATAGGAAATATTGGGTGCTCTGCTAGTTTGATATAAAGTTAGCAGAGCACCTTTGGATTTTTCAAATTTAGATTACGTCATAATTTTAGGCTCATTCTTGGCTACTTCTATAACAGCATAAAAACATTTCCACTCTGGCCTTTATCCAAAAAATTAGGTGGCTTGGCAATATGACTTTACAGTTTTTTGTTAAAAAATTGAAATAGGTCAAAAATAGATACGTCATAAGGTAATGTAAAAAATGATAACAGTTTAATTTTAGGCTCACTTTAGACTGATTCTGTACCAACATAAAAAAAAATCCACTCTGGTCTTTATCGGAAAAATTGGGTGCTCTGCTAGCTTGACAATACGACTGTAAAGTGTTTCCCGTTAATAAAATTGTGGAAACTAAAAAGTAGACACGACATAATTTTAGGCGTATTTTAAGCGAACGGAGTACCTAATTCGGTTGGTTGGTATAAAATTAGCCTTAAATGAGCCTAAAATTATGCCGTGTCTATTTTTTATTTTCCTTAATTTAATTACCGGAAAACACCATAAAGTCGTATTTTCAAGCTAATATAGCTCCCAATTTTTCCGATAAAGGCCCGAGTGGAAATTTTTTATGTTAGCTTAGAATTAGCCTAAAATGAGCCTAAAATTATGACATACTCAAAATTTTAAAAATCCAAAGGTGCTCTGCTAGCTTGATATCAAGCTAGCAGAGCACTTAATTTTTCTGTTAAACAAAGGAGCGGAATTTTTTTTATGTTGGTATAAAATTAGCCCAAAATGAGTATACTCAGAATGTGAAAAATCCAAAGGTGCTATGCTAGCTTGATACGTATGTTTTTTGTGTGTACCGTATCGCAAGGGATTCATTTAACTAAAATTATCCTATTTATTCGTTTTATTTACTATTCACTTCTGATGTTCTACTTCCGTTACTATATAGTATTGTAGTGGCAGATTCTCGAAGCCCGTCCAGAAAGAAACCCTTCGGTGCAGAACGGCGTTTATTAAAAGGGATGTAATTGTTTTGAACAGCTTAACCGAAGTTAAACATAAATAAGCGGGAGCTTCAGGCTGTATCCGCGGCGCGCACTGTTATTTACCAGATAATAACAGAATATTTTCATAATCGTTTTATAACTACATTACGGCAGCGCAGCGTCGAGGTAAATGTACGACGTACAGACACACACACTTCAAATTTGGCACGGATTTTCAGTCAATTAGATAGAATTAATTATTAAACTGTTAATTTTATCCTCATTTAATAATACATCTGAGAGGAACTTTAAATTATTATTTGAGCGCATCGAAAACTTTAATTTTATACACGGCATCGTATTTAAGTTAGCTGAGCAATATTATTTATGAGAGCTCAGACTGGGATACATTAAAAATATCGATTGAGAACGACTTATCTGATATCTTTGGTTTCACCACTGCTTGCTTTCTATCAATTTTAAAAACACTATACATTTTTCTCATAACTAAATACCTCACTTACTGACAATAACATTTCATTTACAGTCAATCAAAATTTAGTCGACGTTATAATTAATATTGCATCAAATATTAAATATCTGGGCCATAATCCCTAAAATGGGATATTTACACATATTAACTTTTTAATAAAGAAGAAATTCAGAACCTTACTGTTTAGTCGAGTGCATTTCTAATTCTTTTATTTTCTAATTCTAATTTTCTTATGTCTCTGCTTATCATTTGGTCTCTTTTGATCACTTGTTGTACTATCCTCAGGAACTTCATTTCTTACTTTTTGTCTTTCATTTAATCCCCATGATTATAGCCGAATGATAAGACACGTCTGAATATCGATTTAATACTTTAATTTTCGTTTACTTAGATATTTCTTTGCTCTTAAGAATTGAAAAGTATTCACTTGTTCTATATTTTTACTAGAGTAGCTTTTTTTCTGTTCAGCTACTAGTGTCATTTTTGTTTTGTTTATATTTAATTCCATAGTTCTTATCTGCGAACGCTCTTGGATTTCTACAATTTATAAGTTTGCCAAATTTGTTACTAGATTTCTAGTTCATTTCATCCTTAAGTGTTAAAAATAATATTGGGCTTTAGTCTTTCTCCTTATCACAGTCTGGCTTGGGTTATGCCTCTCTCTGATATAGTATACTATATCTACTAGTAATTACGACGTTTATATTTTCTTCATATATTTTTATGAATATTCTAATAGTTTTGTCATTTCTTTTAAGATATGCCACATTCTTCCTTATGGGGTTTTGTCGATTGATTTTTCACGACCAATGAAGGCTAAAAATACATAATTTATTCAATTATCGCTTTTTCTGTTATTTGTTTAGTGAAGAATATAATGGTCCTGTTTACTATTTTCACGTGTAAATCTACTTTGTTACTCTTCTAGAAGAGTATGTTCGATTTTTCTCTATTTGTTTAAAAATGTTCATATCTGTATTTATCAATGATGTACTCCTATAATTATTACAGTTTTTCCATAGCCCTTTTTAAAAATTGTAAAGTCAGTGTAAATTTGTAGTCATTGGTTATTTCTTCCTGTTTCCATATTTTATTGTACATAATATCATTATTATGTTTCCGTTATACCTTTTATTTTTATCATCGTGAGATTTTCTAGTTTTCAACTTTTTTATTTATTCTTTTAATAAATCCATGCTCATTATTTTCTTTTAATACTTCTTGTTTTGCTGTACTGCTATCAATTTTTTTATCTTTATCTTTTTCTTGTGTTTAGGACCCCGTAAAATAATTTTGGTTATCTCTACGATTTTTTCCATCATCTCTTCAAATTAATGTTGTAACATTGATATCAACAACAAGACTCCTGGAAACCGAGGTTGACCTCGTAAAATTAATATTACAAACATAAGCTCAAGCTGTTTAAAATTATGTTATCCAAAATTAATTAATTCTGCTACTAATTTACTTAATTTTAAATTGTCTATATCGGTAGTATACATTTATGGCTTCATTTATGGAGGTAAATAAATACTCTGCCAATTCTAATCGAATTACTTGTCTACCATACCACCCCTCATTCTACAAAAACCAATATTTTAACCTAACCTAATATATAGGGTGGCCCTTTAGTGCGTGGAAGTCTTATGTTTCTATTATTTTTAATTTATCAATTACAATAAAAATTTGTCAAAAACTATTACTTTTTGAGCCAATTTTATAATAACAAATAACAAATTTTGAAATAATATACTTCAACTTGAAAAAACGAAGCTTTAGATGTTTAAAGATTAGCCTCAGTATAAAATCGTTTTTACATAAAAATAAACTTTTGATCCCCTCAGACGTTTCAGTTAACTTATCTGTCAATAACATTTTTTTGGTGAACAAAATATTCCGGGTGTCATTTAAAAATATCTACATTCAAGATGTCCCGATGTAACGGAATACCTTTTATATTTCGCAGTGTTTTAGAAATATGCAAAAAATTAAATTTATTTAAAACATTGTCTCATATTAGATAAGAGAGATATTGGACTTCCTCGCACTAATTGGTCACCTTGTATATACATAAATGAAGGAATTAAAGTCATTTTTGTTGATTTCTCAAAAGCAATGTGTAGATAATTCAGGAATTCAGAAAAACCTTGCGACCATTTATTACTACGCTCATTTAGTGTGAATGTTGATCGGAGAATAAAATAATATTATAAGTAATAACATTTCAAGTGTAACAAAAACATTACTGTCACGACTTAATCGCCACCATCAGTTAATCACGCCTTTTTGTAATACGAGAATAGTGATATCATACTTAATTGCACGTACAGAGTGTTACTTAAAAAACGAACAGAAAGCAAATAAAGCCTATTAATGTTTGTTTGTTTATTTGCTAATAATACTGAGCCGTTTCGTAATTGCCATTTACAAAAATGAAAACCCATTACCGTTTTTGTTAGAAAGCAAAAAGTTAATATATTCATTGTTCGTTGATTAGTTGGTTTATTGTGCATAAAATAATTGTTTTTTTTAATTTAACGGACTATTAACTGTTCGGATCAATTTCTGTTTGCTAAGCAGTTTAAGCGCGTACAGTAGTAGTAGCAATTAGCAA
Source organism: Psylliodes chrysocephalus (assembly GCA_927349885.1). Lineage (NCBI taxonomy): Eukaryota > Metazoa > Arthropoda > Insecta > Coleoptera > Chrysomelidae > Psylliodes > Psylliodes chrysocephalus. The sequence goes on along the minus strand of OV651818.1, from coordinate 34,376,092 downwards.
TAATTTAATGAGTTAGGTCCTAGTGTGTTATCATTTATCAAAAACAATTCAACATTCGGTCACATTTAATATTGTCGATTAGGTAATTAATATTGATTGATTTTATCATATAAAGCGACCGTATTAGAATAACAAAACAACTACTTCCTTGTCTATGTGCCTCTCCGTAAATTCGAATATATGAGAACTGTACTGTTTTATTTATTTATTTGAGTCAATGGATAATCTTTCGTTCTATATGCAGTCTTCAACAATACCCGTCTCACGTGACCAAATTGGCATATTACTAATTGTTGAAAAACAAAAGTAAAAATTCTTAGATGTGAGACGTAGATATGTTGGAACAAAATACAGTTTAAATATGAGAATAACAAAAAATATATAACTCAATTTATTACTGTAGAACCCCGATTATCCGTGCGTGCTTTATCCAAGAGACGGATTTGTCGTGCCGCATTTTAAATTGATCATCCGTGCGCAGATTATCCATGGCTGACGGGTGACGGCCAGAGCTTGGCGCATGAAAGCTGATCGCAGAAGTTCGTCTCGGGGAATCCCCAATTTATATGTTTGCATATTATTTTCACTAACTCTGCCGACCAGCTCGTTAGTTAAACGTAAACAAACGCACAAAATGCAACGTACCGGTGCTAATCAAAAGCGTAAACGTAATGTTTTAACTAGATATAACAAAAAATGGAAATTTTAAAACAATTTAAAAAAAAATATTGCTACCTTAATTTAAACATATAACATTGAAAAACAAAGGGGTTGGGACATTGTGAAGATGAAATCCAAATTACAGAGCTTTATAGCTAAAGCTGACAGTGCAAAAGCTATTTCTGACAGGAAATTTCTGAAAGAATATACTTTTCGAGAACTTGATGTTATAATCAAGTGGTTGATAATTGTAATCAAAAGGCGGCCATCGAGTGATTTTTAAAATTAAAATATCGTAATGGTCGCAATACTTTTTCACAAATTTAGCCCAGTATTTATTTTCCCAAAAATAATATTATTTTGACAAAAATAATCGCTAGTTTATTTATGAGTACCATATTTTGAACTTCTGTTGAATTTCTTTTGTTTTGGGAGTCTTGGTTTTGACATTTTCGTTGTTGATGGACATAATATTAATTGCGGAAGCGATCTTTGTTGAACTATCCACAACATAAAAACCTGAACCTGAACTCAAAAGACAAAACTTAGTCTATTTATATACATATGTGGCGCTCCAGACTTGCTCTCGAACATTCTAGACGTCTTTAGACTAAAAATCACTGCTTAAGGTACCGGTGCCTCCACCAGCATTGTTACCTCTAGATGCTTTGTCCAATGCATGCGGGTCCATTTTATATAGAATGAACGGCCTACCTCGACTAATGGCAATCCTGGGCGTCTCATAGGGGTTTCGGAGGTTAACTTAGTTTATTGAATATATAGATATAATATAATGTATGTGAAACTAAATAAACACGTATTTTTCGTTAAATCAGTTTCTCATTGTTTTTCATTGTGTTAATCAATTTTTCATTATATTTATTAGTTTGTATTCATTAGTTTGACTAATAAAGCGTTATGCTTTGATTTTGATCTGATTCAGCCGGTTAGAGGTGACATTGTTTGGAAGGTTAATACTTATTTTAGCGTCTATAGTAGATTTTATATTTGCTTACAGTTTTAGAAATTTTTCGAATTAGTTTAAAGGATTTTCTTCCAAGTACCTGCAAATAAACGTTTTAAAGGATATTGATTTTGAGAATGAATTTTGCTGGTTGCTACCAGCTTAGAAATTAAAAACATTTTGCTTTTTTTATGGAAAGTAAATTACTTTATAATATATGTCGTATTTTTGATATTTAGGGCGTCATCGTCAAGCATTGTTATGATAAAACACAACATTTAACACTTGTAAAATTTGTTAATGCAATATAGAACAATAAACAATGTTGACAACACTTTAAACGACATTACAGTTTTTCATGTACTGAGTTGTAAGTTTAAAATTACCATATATATTGAATTTTTAGATAGATTTTGTTTTTAAAGCACAATAGCCTTGTAAATCAAGTGAATCGTTTACATTTTAAATAGAAGAAGCACTTTTGTGAAATAAATTAAAAATCCATCTGCTTTAGGATTTTGTAATCTATGAATTATATACTCGTACATATTGGCCTACATTGGATTGATTCTTATCTTATTTTTCTTTTCGTAACAGGAATATGTCCGCACATCCCTTTGTTTTTATAAACAACGTAGAACTATTGGACTACCCTTTGTACTTCGTCATGCATTTTTTTATCAATATTTTCAATTTATCCGCACGGCATTTTCAGCTCCCATGCGTGAAATAACGCGATCAATCAATTTCGATTCAATAGCCAATCTTTATGTTATTTTTCCGGATTTTTGACACGTACCTCCCGATTTCAATAATGAGCTTCTCCGAGCCTCTTGTTCTTTTCGGTCGTCTATATGCAAATTCTCGGTGTTTCTTCTTTTCTTTTTCCAACTTTTACCCGAAAAGTTTCTGCCGAACGAAGTGCCATCGATTTTTTTTGCATCTCCTGTAGTAGTTTCGGTTGTAGATCGATTCCGATGATAGTCTTTACGATATACTGATGTTTAGCTTGGATTTGATCATTTGATCGCTAAAATAATTGATTCGGTTATTTGGAAAAGGGCACATCTACTTAACACTCAATTTTACAGTAGAAAGGAAAAACATTTTTTTCTTCGATAACTATCCAAAGTAGGCTTTTGCGCTTGAAATATAACCGCAAATTAGACGTTTTCTGCGAACTGACATTAAGTGACAGTTTTGTCCCACGGATTGTGATAAAATTGACAGATTTGTTGCTCGCCTCATTTCTCATGTCGAAAAGCACGTTAATTGAACATATATTTCAGGAAAATGAATATATTTAGTAAATAAAAATTAATTTCTATCATATTTACACAATATAATTATTAGTTCTTCAGTGGCGGATTTAGGATTGGTTCTAGGGGCAGGGGAGGTGCTGCAAAGATTTGTTGGCCAGATAAATATATACCTAATTTACCCGATGTATCTTGTATTTATTCAGTACCCATTATTTTTGGATAAATTATTTTTGGACAAATTTTGGACATATCATTTATTTAAAAATCTTAATTAAGATTTTTGCTATTTAAAAGACATGTTTATCTAAAATGACACAAGTTATAAAAGTAATTTTAAATAAAAAACAGACTTCAAAATCGTACAGATGTCCTTAAAATTGAGATTTTGTATTTTCTCATAGATCATCAGATCCTGACCAATTGAACCCCTGAGGTATCCCTTTTCTAACAAAAAAATCTTAGAAATCGAACAACGTGGTAAATAATTATCGCTGAACATACATAAAAAAAAAATTGAGCACCTCCTCCTTTCTTGAGGTCGGTTAAAAATCTAGTCATCTATGTTCAATTGAAGAAGATTATTCGATTATTCTGCTTCTTAAAGGTGGTCATTTTCGTAAAAGAAAGGAAAAACGAAAAACGTCCCGCACCATATTTTATTGAAAAAATGTAGACATCCGTTTTCGGCATAAAAGCCATTAACCACTTTTCTTCAAATTTCTTCATTACGGTCTATTTTAGAGAAATCAATTCTTATTCACAGAAAATTCTTCTTTAATTATAAATAACTTTTAAAAATGTATCTTAAGTAGACAAACGCCCTCTCGAGGCTCCGACTTTGCCCAAAATCCAATCAGGTCACCGCACGATTGATTAAAGCTTGAGTTTAAAATTTTGTATTTTTCTCATTCACATTCAGAAATCATCACGAAAATGGAAAAAAAGAAATCAGGTGACCTAAAAACATAAATATTCGTCGAAAACTCGAGGTCGAAAAATCATGATTCCTATACTTTCCTTACTGGGTACAAGAAAGTAAAAATTAAATATAAGAATTAATAGATAGTACAGCTTTTATGTAAGGTCTACACATACGAATTATTGGTCTAATACCTGCATCATTGATAACATGTAGGAGTTTGAAGATCTTCAAATTTGTGTATATCTTACATGTAAACCGTACTATACAGGATGTCCCATTAGTGCGTAATTGTTCAATATTTCAATTTGTGTTATAGACACGCAAACAAATTTCAAATAAAAGTTATATGGATTTAAAAAATAAATATTTTAAAAATATTTTTGGATATACAGAGTTTTTCATTTTTGACAGGCAAATAATACCTAATGTTATATTTTTTTAAATAAAACACCCTGTATTTTATTTCATTTTTAGAATGGTTTGGTAATACTAGATTCAATCGTAGAAGTTTTTTAAAAAACATTACAAGCTTGCCAAGCAATTAATTTTTTATGAAATTAGAGAATGATCAGACCCCAAATTAAATTATCATAATTTAGGTAGATTTACATTGATTTTAAAATCGTTTAATATACGGACTTATAAGATACAACATATATGCTAACGAATAGTGGAGACAGAACTGATTTAATTTATACAAGTGTTTTGAAACATGTCTTAAATATGGGCAATTTTAAGTTCAATTTATCAATTTTTACAAATGCAACACCCTATCAAACAATACCAACATACCAACATATTAGCCAATAACATATACAATGTCCCATCAGCAAATACAAAAACATTTTTAATATAATAAAAGTATGACCACATTTAACAGTTATTCTTAAACCAAAACACTGCACCCTACTAATAATACATATTTGATTGTTTTCACAATAATTTTAATTCATTCAATTGCTATGTTTTCTATAGAGTGTGTTAAAAAGCGAGGTTTTTATATGGAATACCCGGTATTAATTAATTGGTGGTATAACATACTAGGTGAGAAAATCTTAACCTCGCATTTTAACACCCAATATACATCATATACAACATAGGAAATGAATAAGTCTATAACTACTTGTAGGGTGTTTTGCTTTAAAAATGTATGGCCTTTCGTTTATGGACCACCCTGTATATTTGAAAATTATTATTAACTATGGTCGTACAACTTTTATTTTAAAAATTTCTTCGTATTTCCAATAATAAAACAGCTATCGATCCAATTACGCTGGGACACCCTGCATATATGTTATTTTCTAATATTTTGGTATCGTTGGATAGGTAAATTTATAAGGAATTGTAAGCTAAACTTCAGTAAATTGAACTTAAAATTAACTATACTTAAGACATATTTTGAAACACTTTGTATAAAATATTCCAGTTCTATCACCACTATTCGTTAGCTTACTCCCTGATAACTTTGTATTTTAAACAATTTTAAAATCATTGTAAACCTACCAAAATTATGATAATTTAATTTGGGATCTGCATCTCCCTAAATCCGCCACTGTAGTTCTTAGTGAAATTAAATCATATTTATAAACAAATTATCCACTAGAAAGATTCAGGAGGCGCAATATAATAACCGATTCGCAGTTTTTAGACTTTTAAAGTAGGCAATTAAATTAATTTGATATTTTCATAGTATAACCTAACGTGCTACGATTACAGATAAAAACGTATATATTTCGTTGTATTAATTAGCTTTCCATTGAATTAAACTGGTCTCCATCAATCAGTTTTTCATTGTATTAATCAGCCTTTCACTGTATTATTTTTTTATTCAATGGTTTAAAAAAGTATGCATTAACATTTAGACACGAGTTGCTAGTAAAATTTCTGCTTTGAATGATGTATTGAAACCAAAAACGTGAAAATCACATGGAAACAGGTCAGGAATGTAAGAAGAATGTTGCAAGAATTTCCACTTCCTACTAATAAGCAGATCTATTATTTTTTTGCATGATAACTAATTGAACAACCATTATAATCAATATTTCGTTTTATTCATTAGTTTTTCATTATATTAATTAGTTTGGTCAATGAAAGCATTGTGATTTTTTATTAGAGACAAAAGCGTACTTATTTTGATGTTACCTCTATGACTATCTGTGTTTTAGATAGACTTTCATACATCAAACGATTCCCCCTATTTCCTCTCTCTCTCTCTCTCTCTCTCTCTCGGCTTTATTTATTCGACAGCTGTAGCAAAGCAGCATCCATTACAATAACGGCGTTTGTGGCCAAATTTGGCAATAAAGTATATTCGAGTCATTTTTCAAATGGTCTTTCCATTCATATGTTGATGGCGCTTGCTACTTGCTCGCGGTCGTTCTTTCGATGTCTGTATGCATCCTGTTTAGGCCAGTACCTAAAGTGACAAACCGTCCAAATAAATTCCCATATATTCCGTAATAGGAAAACTCTTGGAACGTCAACACCCGAGCGGCTGGAAAACTCCATCAATTTGAGTTAGTTGTGGGTCTTTGTGTACGAAATCTCTGGAAATTTGTCTGGTCCTTTAAGAAAGGAATTTTCACTGGTTGGTATCTGAAACAAATAAATTCGCCCTGACGCTAGACGGGAGGGATTATATATTTTCTTTATTCACGTTTTTCTGTTTGGTATATTGGAATAAATTATTGAAGTGTATGTGGTTTTGTGGTTTGTCCGTAAACACAGTTTACTTTTTTAAATGATTGCTTTATTTTTTCGTTTATATCGTTTTGTTCAAAGATGTTTTCCTTTTTTTTGCATCTTCGGCAATACAAAGGATCCAGTCGTACGGCAGCCTGCTGGCAGGTCCAGGATTGGACTTTAATGTACCTAAATATTACATTTATTATTTAAAATCACACCAGGATGTTGCGAAGGTTAATGAATGAACAGCATTTTCTCGAGTTGTTTATACCCTCTTAACTAAATTGAAATCACCTAATGTATTTACTGCTTTTGAGACTGATCTAAGACCATAAGAAAGTGTCAAATTTCTGGAAATGATACTGAACAGAACCCTGTCTTGGTGACAACACATAGAATACGTTAGACAAAAAAATTCAAAATTAACATAAAAATGGTTTTTCATTCCATCATCGAAAGCCACATTAGATATGGAATTGTATTTTTGGAAATAATTTTAGTAATATAGAAAAATTGTTTATCTGTCAAAAAAGAGTAACAATGATAATACTAGGGATGGGATTCAGGGATTATTGTAGTGGTAAATTTAAAAAATACAAAATTTTGACGACAGCAATATTACATAGAACAGTATTATTTTTTTAATAGGACTGTTTAATATAAACCAGCTACAATGACAAGGTCAATAAATTATAAATATCCATATCATACAATCATATCCATCCAATCTTATCCATACAATCTTATCCATACAATTAACAAGCTCCCTTTGTATCAGACCAAACAAAGGAGCTAAAAACTAAATTGTTCAAATGTTTAGTAGATTTCGAACCATATACATTGAGTGAATTCTTACAGTGATAATACTTTTTGCTTGCCATGCTGTAATTCCTGTAATGTGTAATGCAGTGTTTCTCAAACTTTTTTGGCGAGCCTTTTTGAAAAGCGAAATATTTGACGGAGCCCTAAACAAATTTCTAAAAAAAAAAGTCCTCAAGCAAAATGATATCTCCTCAAACCAGGTCCTCCCTTTTTGTGGCGAACTTCCTTATAGTCCTGTACTTTTTGTTTTTTTTTATTATATCTATTTTCTTCGCGGAGCCCCCACAAAGGCTTTGCGGAGCTCTAGGGCTCCGCGAAGTACACTTTGAGAAACACTGGTATAATGTATATACAGTTCGTTGTTTTTTCTGGCCCTATCTCATTTTGTCATTTTTGCATATTCTTTAAATAAAGATCTGTTATTATTTTTTATTATTATTGCAAGAACTTTCAAAAAAGATCAACCAGAATTAAATATACCTACAGTAACAGCGTTAATATGGTTTTTTTATTATTTAGTTAACGCAAATTTCATGAATAGTTTTTGCTTCGAAAATAATAAAAATGACGTTGACGATTTTTTCTGTCCATAAGCTCTACCTGTCTAACAATAAGATATCAGCCCACATCAAAGCTTGGCATATCACCCAATCAAATTGGACTAAATAAAACAATATAAAAACAACTAGCAGTGAAAACATAAAAAAAACAAACGATATATTGGTGCCTATAGGAAATACTAAAATAAATAATAATAAGTTTATTCAATGTTTATTCAGTAAATTAATTTTTTTTTACAAATGATACATTTATTACAATTCAATAAGTTAAATAAACTGATAAATCCAGTAACCAATAAGGTTGTTTAGGATTGTAAACTATACATAATTTTAGACATAAAAATCGCTTGTAATAATATTTAAATAATAACAGTAATTAAATTGTATTTAATCAATAATCAAATTGTTTATTTCAGTATCTAGGTAATTCTGAAACATATTTTTTAAATAACGCGAGGGAGTTTAAAGTAAATTTTATATATTTCAGGAAAGAAATTATAAGTTTTTGTTGCTCTATATTTATTTTGAATCATTTTTGACCGGCATTTTTATTAGTAACATTTGTGACTACATTCTGATTTTGTCTATATCTTGTTTCGTATTTGTGCGAAATTTTTGGTGTTGTACAAATACTTCAGTATACTAAACGTAAATTGTCTGATGGTCATAACTCTTGCTTCAGCAAATAATAGTTTTGTGGAAAATGTAGCCGGTTTGGCATAAATTATTTTCAATTTTTTTTTTGAGGTACTTCTAACTTCTTAGGATGAGTTGGAAGAATTCCTCCCCATCCTGGAATTCCATATTGTATAAGTAATTAAGAGTATCGAAGGCCTTGTAGAGGTCATGGAAAACTCAAGACTGTTTCACTCCTATCGACAAAATTATATAGTTCGCTTCTTAGTGTAGCAATCGCATCGTTGGTTGATACCCCCTTTTTGAATCCTAATTTTCTGTTTGCAAGTGTTTTTTACATGTTCCTTAGCTTAGTATCACTTTGTTTTTACTTTTTGATAATTGTGCGTTTGGGTGTTTTTCGAATCAGTACCCGGACGGTGTCTTTGTGCATATATGTATAATAGATGTATTGAAAAACACTGATAATAATTAATTGCGAAAGAAGAAAAAATATCTCTGAACGAAACTATACTTTAAATCAAGTTGTTAATATAATAAATTCTTGGAAATTTAGTTGTATTATTTGTTGAATATCCCACACTATGAAATGTAATAAATATTTTTCAAAAAGTACTGCATTCCAACATTAAAGCTGGGTAAATTGGACCGACAATTTATGTCTTTGGAATTCTAGAAACTAAATGAACAATTCGGAAACAAAATATTTACAAAATCTTACGAATACGTACTGACACAAAAAAAACACGTAACGTGAAAACAAGAGTTATCGATCTGAATCCCGCGTGTATGTATGGAAAGAGCAAGAACATTTCCATAGGACCCTGAAGGCCAGGTGTTACCAGTCAAAAATAAATGTTGGCGATAGTGATTTTTTTCTTTTGTGAATTTACGTTGACAAATTTTAAGAATTCAAAGAAACAATGGAGTATGAAGTACAAGTGAATAAATAACTCATAGTCACCCTCTCCATTAGATTTATTACAATGCGACATAAAGCATCAATAAATACCAATAAAATATATTCTTCCAATTGAATGTAACTTAAGGAGGTCCTTTCGCCACCAATGTTAAATAAAAACTATTAGGTTATGACTAAAATTTATTTTTTTTTTCTAATAGTTGAAGTCCTTATTTATCTAATGTTGAACTTTTAACTATACCTTACCGTGCAAATTTTTGAGAATTTTTTTTTTAAATGTATTTGTACAGTGTCTTACAAGAAAATAAGACCTCAACAACAATTCTCGAATTATATAATTATGTATTGATTAGATGGAGTAGAAAAAAACTAAAAATAGGGTTTTTGAAATATTTAGGTTTTGTTTTTTACAATAAAATATATAGGTTACCTTGGAATTTATTGAGAAATTAATATTAAAAAAAAATTTGAAGTAACCTAGTTGAAATTTTTTTGTGATTTTTTATAATTTCTCAATAAATTCCACGGTAACCTATATATTTTATTGTAAAAAACAAAACCTAAATATTTCAAAAACCTTATTTTTAGTTTTTTTCTACTCCATCTAATCAATAAATAATAGTAAAATTAATTATAATTCGAAAATTGTTGTTGAAGTCTTACTTTCTCGTAAGAAACTGTACAAACACACACATTTTAAAAAAAAAATTCTCAAAAATTTGCACGGTAAGGTATAGTTAAAAGTTCACTATTAGATAAATAAGGACTTCTACTAATAGAAAAAAATTAATTTTAGTCATAATCTAATATTTTTTATTTAACATTGGTGGCGAAAGGACCTCCTTAACTCAAACGAATGATTGATATTAACATTAATAAACTTCACTGGCGCATCCAGGGTTAAGTCTGGGGGACAGGGGAAGAGGTAATATAGTTTAAATCTGGAAGGATGGGTAGTGGTAATATTTAAGACTTTAATATATTTTATTACCTATAAAAGATAAATTTAATTCTTGGGGGCTAATTAGCCCCATTCTCCCCATCTATATGCGCCTTTGACTCTCTTGCTCCTATTTCTATAGCAGAGATGTTGAAATTAGTGAACAAATATGTATCTACACGTAAAATATTATTTCACGTTATTAACGATTTTCTACTTATTGTTTTTAATATTATACACTTTAACAAGAGGACTAAATTTAAACATTATCTTAAAGATAGCTATTTAAATAGTCCTGCATGCTGCTAAGCCTAAAGAGACCTCTTATTTTTCAATATAGTTTTCTGTTCGCTCAACACACTTATTGGGAGTAGGTGCAGGTTTTGGCAAATATTTAGGCATATTTGGGAAGGGTATGCATTTGGTTTAAGCTTAGCTTTTACAGGAATTTTTATTAATTTCCATCTGGTTGCAAATAAATTATCATCCCGTATAATTTCACTTTCAGGAAAGTGTTTACAACAAACTACTATTTTTGAAGGAATAAATTTAGTCATAGTAATAATTATCCACCTTGTGGAGAACTACAGATCAACACAAACAACTTTTTTTCGGTAAGATTACACAGTTTATCACAATAAAAATTCACAAACTTTCAGCTATCTGTTAATACACACTTTTAACAACTAATTAAAGAAAAAACTGTTTTAATTGTACTTAATCCGAACGTTTTTCAAAAAAAAAAAAAAATCCCGACACAACAACACGTTAAGTTTTAAAAGTGTACCTACTAATGGAAAGTGATAGATTTATACAAGAGGGTTAAAAGTACATCGATGTTGAGTAGAATGAAGGGACATTTACGAATGGCTCTTGGAGAAAATTCAATTTTCCTTAACACAAATATTTTCCGGCTCCAAAATGCACTTATCCGTTCGGGTCATTCAAGCCAATATGTTTTTCGGACTAATGACGATGTACGTTTTCATGCATTCGATGGGCTTGTGTGGAAAAATCGGTTAAATTCTTCTTTCTTACAAAATTACACTCTTATTTTATCGCTTTTGCCACTTGCAACATTAAAGCTTTTGGTTTTCCGAAGCATAGTTATATTAGTTAAACATTTAGTGAACACGGCTTGCGTGTAAATATGGGTAACAATTTAATTTTTGTTAAAGAAAATCGAATTTTTCATAAGTTATTCCCAGGAAACACTTCGTAAATTTCCTTTCATTCTACTAAAAATCGACGTGCTTTTCAACCCTTTTCGAGGCTTGTATGCGAAAATGGGGCACCTAAACCTGTCACTTATCTGATATCTATAAACATGAGTGCAATATGTCGAAAATGGACTTGATCACAGCTTTGCCACATTTATCTCCGCTAAGCTAGAAGTAGAGTTGGTGATAGTTAAGGCTTTCAAATGAAAGTAATCTAACATGCTCATGTCTCAGTTTTTTCCATTGTTTACACGAGACGTTCACTATAGCGTACTGTAGAAAACAGATTAACAAACATTCCTAGTTAAAATATCTTTAAAAACAAAGAAACAACTTTGTTTTGACTTTCAATATTTGACTCGTGTCTGTCCATTGTAGGATCATTTTGATTCAATATGTTTGGAAAAACAGCTAGGTCCCTGGCCTATTTTTTGTAAAAATCCACGTATATTTATTTTCATTTATGTTTTTTTCTCGTTGATGTTCATTTTTTTTTTTCGAGCAATAACCGTAAGTGCTTAATGCTTGCGGTTTCCTCAACGTTCATCGTTCTATACTTTCGCATTTCGTCCCATTTTCAGAATAGATATTTATTTTTCTTTGTTGTGCTTGGGTACGTCTACTCGAATATTCTTAAAGCCGAATTTAAAAAAAATGCTCCGGGAAAAACTTTGGTATTAAGCATCTCTGTGCAATTTTGAGCGCTAATAGATAAAGACGGTGAAAATCGATGATGATGATGATGATGATGTACCCATCAGTATTAAAATGTGTGGAATACCACTGTGATGTGTATTTGGCCTTACGTGACAACTGGAAGTATTCTTTATTCAATGAACTGATGTGTAAAATATTTAGGGAAAATATTTTTTTTTACTTTAAGGACCGATCTTTTCACCCCTGAATAAAGTTACATGTAGATTTACTTGACAGATTAACAAACAATAGGCCTATAGTTTAATCAGCAAGTAGTTACTTTCAACTTTACTCAGAGGTGAAAAGACTGACCCTTAGTGTATTAAATAATAATTATTTAAAGGACATAATTTTTCATTTGTATCAACATTTTGTTCTGTAATTAAATTTAAAAGCACGGTGGGTCAGTGGTTAGAGTCTGGACGAATCGAAAGGTCTGCGGTTCGAATCCCACCGATGGCCGGGATTTTTATTTAATTTTATAAAAATAATTCTGATTTTCCACTGCGACTATTCACTGTTGAGTTCTAATTAATAGTGCTGTTCCTAAAGTAGCGCTGGGATACAGTAACAAGGCCTATTTGTAGGGGTGAAGGAGTATTAGGGTACTACCACTCCTGCACTATGGAATATTAAACTACTAGTACTCGAAGCCGAAGATACCAATAAAAAAAAGCACTTTATTCTTCAGCATAAATCAATATTTTTTATTTTCCCTGAATTAGGTACCACATTTTTTTTGATTTTTGATTAATGATTTCTATGTAATACAGAACTGTTTATGAAGAATATTTTTTTTTAATTCAATGTAGATATATTATTTCGTTATCCCTTAGCGCGCCCACGCGCTTTGTAAACTCTTAGGAGGAACATAGCACATTTTTCTCGAAAAAAAAACGAGAAAAGCTTAAAATAGGATAAATAGAACGTTTTAATTTACAGTGATTGGGCGTATACATTCAGTTAAAAAGAGTCACCAAATTTAAACATTGGCCGAAAATGTATACAGGGGACAAGGTGACTTTTATTGCAGACATAAAGTTAAATATTATTTAAGAATTTCATACAAGTAGTCAAATAGTAATTAAGACCTGAAATTCAGCAGAGGTGTTCACTTTTTTATTAGTGCGGGTGGATGTATGGGGTTTGAAAACACTTTATTTTTAATACAATTTTAAACGATTCGCTTAACTGTATTTTAATTATAGTAAAATAAAACCATAGAAATCGTATTAAAAATAAAGTGTTTTCAAAACACATACACTCAGTCCTCACTAATAAAAGGGCGAAGAGCTTTGATGAATTTCAGCTCTTATTTTTAAGCTTTTCTGTTTTTTTCGAGAATAAGGTGCTATGGTCGTTTTAAAATTGCGACGGAACAACTTGCTGTTAAGTCACAGTTCCTCTCGAATTACCGCACCGATAGTTTAAAAAACGGTCACACTACAAATATTCAATATTAACACTTTGAATCACAACGACGGTATCACGAGCGCTTATAACGATCGAAAAGCTTCTCGAGTTAACAGTTCTGACATTATTTATTATAGTTGTGTCAATCCACATAATAAGTTAATTAAGAAATTCTGTATTTGAACCTGTTATTTTTGTTACTGTTTACCGTTTTCCAATAAACAAGTTAGTTTGAGGGTACAGAAGTTATTTTCCCGAAGATGTTAGAGAAAGCTAAATTAATAATAAATAAATTTCCCATTTGTTGCCAACTTTTTCTGACATTCTGTATATATTTTCCGAAAAAAAGTTGTGAGAAAACAAAAATTTTATCCAGCGATTTTGGCGTGTACCTGCAATAATATGCGACACACTTTCACGTATACAAACGCATTCTAAACTCATGAAATATTGGTTTGTATGCGTACTCAAGAAAATCTGCCAATTTGTTATCGTTATCGTTACCCACAGTAATTAATACAATACAGTACTAATACACTGAAAAACTGTTTAATACAACGAAAAACTGACTAACGGGATGGAAAATTCATTAATACAATGAAAAACTGATTAAACGAAATATGCGTATTTATTTAGTTCTACATACATTCCAAAATCCTTTAAAAAGAGTAAAACTTTTAATTTGTAAGCTGGTAACCACCAGCAAAATACGTTCTCAAAATCAATATTCATTAAAACGTTCATGTGTACTTGGAAGAAAATCCTTTTAGCTAATTCGAAAAATTTCTAAAACCGTAAGCAAATATAAAATCTAGTCTAGACGCGAAAATAAGTATAAACCTTATCCAAACATAAATGGAATACCTCACGTCCGACCGGCTGAATCAGATCAAACGAGTACGTAATAAATTTTTCAATGCGAGAGAGTGTCATCGAAATGACAGATGTAAATACATTTATCAAATATTTGTTCGTTATCCACTAGGGAACACAGGTTCAGAGCTTCGGCCATCAGCACCGTGGCGTATTTGAGAAATCACATTTGGAAATATTTAGTCGGCACGTTTATTTGAAATGACACTGTCGGCGAATGCGATATTGAAAATTTACTCGATACACTGAGATAAACGAATGCGTGTACGTACATGTAATACTTTGCTAATCACTTTCATATTATCATCCTTTACTTTATTTCTACATACCTAAGGGAAAGACTGCAATTCGTTGGTTGAATAGCTTTAAATGTTTTCTGTTCGAAGCTACAAGTGGGGCCCCGGAAGGAAGCATTCTTGATTTCCTGCTATAAGCAGAAATTTTAAAATAATCGACTAAATTGATATAGAATAACAAAATATCAATTTATAAAGTTTAATATTAATCTGTGTCAATATATGTAGACATTCAGGATTTTATCATGACATCATAAAAATTACTAATATCATTGAATACTTGGTGTCTTGTAACTAACTGATTATACCTTCATTAAAATTTTTGTTTTTATGATAAATATTCTCGGAAGAACTCAAAAAATTTAAAAAAAAGTATAAATTTCATTAAATGAGAATTTAGTGACCAGGACATTAATGCTAGCTAGTATTTATATGCAGAGGTTGGATATAAATAAAATACCTAGAGCCATCCAATGAGACCTATCACCAGAATTCAGAGTCACTGAATTACCAAAGACACCCCTGAGAAACTCATCACTTTTTTTCTGAAAACACTGTATTATTATAATTTGCAATTCTATTGAACATTTTTCAGTGATTGATAAGATAGAGTCTTATAAATATGACACATTCATTAAGTAGGATTTATATTTTTATATAAACATTTTATTGAAAATTGAAAAACAAGAATATCAATATTGTATGAATCGATATCCTAAATCCCAAAAGATCTCGTTGGCCTCGGTCTCCATTCACACTGAATTGAGCTTTTAAGAGACGATCATTGTTATTTATTTAAATAAAAAAAAACACATGGTAGATTTTCACAATCACTTTTATTTAAAAAAAAAAAGTAATGAAATTCTTCATGACAATTGTTTTCGAAGTACAACTTCTTCAAATGTGACTAATTTACATTTCAGTGTCTAATATATATACAAAGTAAGCTAACTAGTTGAAGTACTTAACTGGTATATTAATCAAATTCCAATAATATATTAATTATCATTACCTGGATTTTCACAGAAAACTAAGAATAGGTAAAGAGATTTTATAAAAGTGCGTTATTAATATTTAATTTATCATTTAATAATTTAATAGTTTATCTAAATTTTTAAATCTATTTATCTCAAGTGTCTCTAAATAATTGAGCCACAAATCGGATGTTCCCCCAATTTTGCCCAACCCTGTATATTTCTTAAGTACTTCAACTAGTTAGTATATTTGTATATATATTAGACTTCGAAATGTAAATTAGTCACATTTGAAAACGCTGTATTTCGAAACAATTGTCATGAAATCTTTTTTTTTTTTTTTTTTTTTTTAATAAAGTATTTGTGAAAATCTACCAAATTTGGTTTTTTCTCATTTAAACAATATGGATAAGACCGTAACAATTAAGGATTATTGTTATATTTATAAAGCTAATCCAAAATCTGGAAAATTATAAAACACATTTCTTGTTCCAAACAGTTCTAGGAACAAACTAAATTCTTCTCTCATTTAAAGTAATAGAAAAGCTTTGCCAAAAAGTGATATATCGGCGCGAATTACATTTGGCAAGGGTTGTTGAAAAATGCGACAAAAAGTGGCAGTCACTTCCGATGTACCGATTTATTATTAAGATTGTGTTCGATAGCACAATAACAAACTAATATATCTAAAAGAAAATGATTTGTTATCACTCTGTTATCTGTTATGGACGCTTCAGCACCTCAGGATTTTTTATAATAGAAATTAGTCTAATAAAATTTGAATTTTAGTTCATATTTTCTTTCACAGATGTAACAAATATCTGGGTTCTTCATAATTTATCGATTTTATTCAAACTTATCTTGAGTTTATATCCTAAATTATAGTTGGTCCGCTGAATCAATTTGATAACACCAATCACCCTGTTGTTCAGTAATATAATTGTATAACAATGAATTTTTCGTTTTATTTGAATTTATTATTTAGCTGGGTAATACCTAAGGATCGGAAATTAAACAGGTAGATTTTCTGCTGGTAAACTAACTTCTTAATTTTATAATTTGTTAGATTAGCTAGATACAAACATATTAGATTGCCATCAAATGTCAAATATTAAATAATTATCTATAAATGATCCGGTAGGCAGACGTTGTCCTGCTGCAGACCTGGATCTCGACAACAGTAGTTAAAAACCATCCAGATGAACCCATAAGTACAAACGTACACCGGAATTTCATATATAAATATAAAAACAAATTGAAAATGGATAGCAGTGTGTTATAGCGGTAGAAAAAGTATAGTCTCCAGGAATTTACTACAAAATTTTATTAACCGTCAAATTTTGCGAACCTTAAATTTTTAGAAAACGGAGAATTCTCCCAATACGCACGATAGAATATGGGACTCTCACGTATTTCTTCAGTAGCTATACATTTTATTGACTGCAAGATGGTATTACCACAGTTTAAATTCTCTAAATTTTATGCCACTATAATTTTATATTTTTTGATAATTTTTAAATAAATCATGTACTCTTGTTGGGAACTCATAAAGTAATTGGGTTTCGAGATATTCACACTCAAAGGTGGATATTCTGCATTTTTAATTATTGTAATTTGGAATTTTTTTATAAATTCCTAACAAGAGTACATGAGTTGTTAAAAAAACAACAAAAAATTCAAAATTATAGCCCAAATATGTTTTTGGAGAGTAGCGTAAAATTTAAAAGGGATTTATTTAATGATTATTTTGTCTCTGTCTAAGCACGCGGCCTTCACGTCTGGGCAGCCGATTCATGCTAGAGGCGATGGAATATTCTGGGAATGTCGCTGAGGCTCGAGAAACGGGTAGAACGGACGGAGTGTGCCGTTGAGTCAGAATTAGAATTTTCCCGACCATCGGGATTATTCTGGTTACAGAGTTGGCTTGATATAAATATCGCGTGTGTGAAGACGGCGGTCAGTTGATTATAGATAGTTTGATATAGAACATTGTATTGAAAAGTTAAAGTGTAAGAAATTAGAATTGTTAGTTAGTGTCTAAGTATCATATAAATTAAATAGTACGTCTGAAATAAATTGTAAATAGTGTGTTTTTAAATAAATAAACTAAAAATAAATTAGACTTTCGTCACATTATTAATAAAAGAATCTTGAGTTGTTTCGTGTTCTATTCTTAATGATACACCTTGTATAAAGAAAATATTAAATAAATTTATATTCCTGGACAGAATTAACCCACCAATATTATACAGGGCGTTTCGTTAGGAAAGGGAAATATTTTAACCCTATATAGAGGTCACGCAGGGATCACAAAAAACCCAGATAATATGGTTCTTGCGACCTTTATAACAGAGTTACATTTTTTTTCTTCCGACCTTTATAACAGAGTTACATTTTTTTTCTTCCGTGTTCCATAACTTTTGAATCATTCAGTATATTTTTTTGATAAATGGCATAGGTAATTTACACCTATAGGACGATTTATGGACACATTAAAAAATTTCAAAATCCAGGTTCCGATTGACAAAAATTGTTAAAATTTGACCCACCCTAAAACATATACTTCAAATTTTTAAAAATTGAATTTCAAATTTGGAAAGAGCATCAAAAACTGAATACATTCATCAACTTTCTATTTTTCCGCATGCCGTTTTACTACCAAAATTTTAACGTTAAAATGTATATTAACAGAATTTTAATCTATGCAAAATGTAGTTGAAGGGGTTTTAACATTCACAAAAACCAATAAAAATTACAATTACAGATCTGTACTTAAAAAAATTTAAATGATTCATATTCATTTAATAATTATTAAACAATAATTATTTAATTTTTACATGAAGATTTCCACATTAGGCATCTCCATTCAATAGGCCTAATCTACACGAACTGGAAAATTGTTAAAAACGATAAAAATTAATTATTGCTGTTATGACTTGGGACTAATTACAACTATTCAAATATTTCCCTTTCCCAATTAAACACCCTGTATATTATTTAAAGTATAATAGTGCATCAATGTTGTCCAGGGGTTTATGTATTTTTGTTTGTTTAGAAATCTATTTTGTATATATTATATTATGCCCAATTAAAATTAGACGACCAACAAAGCTGTCAGCGGCGAGCGACAAAGCTGTTACTTAAATTTAGGTTGCGGAAAATGTCAATTTTGCGATTGGATTTCAAAGCGCAAAAGGCGTAGAAGAATACTGTTTTGGATGTTTTGTTAATCTTATGTTTATGATTATTACTAATTCAAGTTTATTATAAAGAGACCCTTAAATACACTAAAACTAAAATATACTAAAGCTAGATTTTCATTGTAAGTTAGACGAAAGAAAATATAGGCACCAGCAAATAAAACTAGTATTTCCTACAAATTTTTTTGCACGAAATACAAGTTTTCTAAGTTGCGTGCACACAGCTGTTAATCTCTTGGTTCCTTTTACATATACATATAAGGAATACGGCTACAAGCTACATAATTCCTAATTTCCACAAGAAGAATTTTACGTTAGCCGAAAACGTCGTGATAGCCTGCAGTTAATCCAACTTAACTTATTAGCAGTTAAACACCGAGCTTCATGAAGTATGCATCTCTTTTGAACTTTAAACTAAATAACGTCAGCTACCCAGTGTTAAATATTTAATGTGCATCGATTTTGAATGAATCCTTGAAAAACAGATACCCCTTGCACACTGAATATTGCATTAGGTCGAGTTGGGGCGTAAAATGAAATCGGATAGAAAGAAGTTTGTAACCGGTAGCTTTTTATGAAGCATTTTAAAGCGTGATTTATGTATTACAGCTTTTAAATAAACATACATTATTGTTTAATATAATTCCAGTTACAGGCGTTTTTCCAGTGAAATGTATATATGGAACATTTGAATAATTTGTAATCATCCCTTAACAACATATTGGTATTTACTGCAACAACTTTTGATAACAAATTTTTTTGAATATACTTAATTTTTATATATCATTTTGATACATCATTATATCTTAAAAAAATACAACATAAAGTCGTTTACTCTGAAATTAAAGGAACTGTATCAAACCTTCTGCGAGATGTTTAAAATTGCCAAATCCAACAACAATGAAACATATTGTGAGAGGTACAAAAGTCTCAAACTAATTTTTTAAAATGAACGATGAAAGGAAAATCTTTATCAATAAGAGAATAGTTGAACCAAAAAATGCAAACAAGGAAAGTTCGAAGACAGCAAAAGAAATGAAAGTTTAGTCTAAACATAAAATTCCAGAGACGATGTTAAAATTTCAGGATTAGATAATATTGTTGAAAACTTCTAGACCATTATCCATCCCCTAATTACGCAAAAAATGTCTTTAATACTAAATAGTTAGCAGTGATAGTTATATCGAAAGATATCTTAAGAGAAACTTAAGAGGAACATAGTACCTTATTCTCGAAAAAAAACAGGAAACTGTCTTCTCTTCTATCCAGTATCCAGCTTCCCCAAGGATAAAATGTGATGATATTTACGTGCATCGCAAAAGTACCTATAAATTTACAAATATGCTCATATTAAAACAAAAACAAAGCTTAAGCATCGCAATAATATTTAATACAAAAAGAAATATGTATAAATGATGATAATAAAAAAAAATACGTGTGGCAATCGGGGACTGCCGCGGTAAAGCTATTGCGTAGCATTTTTTATCAACTTATGCAATTATAATTATTTATTTTATTTATGCAGTATTTTTTTTCTTTTATATTAATTCAAGTTTTTTTTTTATATTAATTCAAGTTACACTTTTTGAGCGTGGTGACCGATAATAAAACATTTTTTTCTTTTATTGAATAAATGGGAAGTTAATATTGTTTAAAATATTTTTATTATCTTACTATACATGTAGGTTATTCAGGAATTTTTATCATTGAAACTATAGGTTTATGGTAATTGAAATAAAAAACATAAGTTTGAGACTTGATATCCTTTAAATATCTGGAAAAAACCGCGTCAATGGTGGTCCCATATTTTGTTGTTGATTCTTGTGAATCATTATTCATTTTCAAATTCAATTTTTCCGAAATTTTTGTAAAAGAGATAGAGTCAGTTATGAGCAGTTAATTGCTAGTCTACACGATGCACGGCTTTCAACGCCGCACCGCTATGCCGGTCGGAGTGGGGGGTGTTAGGTTTATGTTCGTTACGGAATTTCTTTTTTGATTTTTCGAGTTTTCGATTATCTTTTATTGAAGTTAATATTGTTTAACGCCGCACAGCTGTGCCGGTCGGAGTGGGGGGTGTTGGGTTTATTTTCGTTAAGGAATTTCTTGATTCGGTCGCCGCGCTCAAAGCCCGCGATAAAAGCTATGCAATAGCTTAAAATATTTGATTAGAAGATAATATTTATTAAGTGAGATTATGTTTATTTTTATAAATCTCTTTATTAGTAAATCCAATTTGTTAAAACTATGTCAATTTAAATCCAATTTGTTAAAACATGTCAATTTAAATACAATTTTTGTAAATCTTCAATATTTAAACTTGACGAATTCTGTCTTGACATATACACATTTAGATGCAATGTTTGTTAATCTTCAAATTATTAATAAAAAATTTTAATTGGATAAAATATTTAAATATTTGTATGTTATTCGTTGATGATTTTTATTTATTCTCAATTTGTTAATTCATTGTGTAATTTTATTTATGTTGAATGAAATAAAAATTGTTGAGGTGTGTTTTTTCTTCTTAATAAATAAAAAAAATTATATATGAAAGGACTAAAAGAAACAAAAATTG
Source organism: Psylliodes chrysocephalus (assembly GCA_927349885.1). Taxonomy (NCBI): domain Eukaryota; kingdom Metazoa; phylum Arthropoda; class Insecta; order Coleoptera; family Chrysomelidae; genus Psylliodes; species Psylliodes chrysocephalus. The sequence goes on along the minus strand of OV651818.1, from coordinate 34,354,469 downwards.
AATCAAATTATGTAGGAGAAATATTCATACAATTTCAGGAAAGACTAAGTGAACATAATCATTTTATCCTTGACATGAAAATAGAAAATAACAACACAATTTGAATTTAATAGAAAATCTATACGCATTCGAAGCCGTTACCGAAAATCCTATTCCATTTGCCGGCATATATTTTACAACTAGAACCAGTCTGTGGGGCGTGTTTTCAAAGCGCCAAACATTCGCTATGGGACTTTTGGGGAATTTCGGCATAGGTCTAATGGTGAAAAATGCGTAACAGATCTTTTTTCTCAATCCCATCAAGAGCCTGGGGAGAGTTAAAAGCTAACAAATCGGTCATGCTTTTATCTAGCCCAGAGATCAGGGTCGGATTATACTAAAAATTAAAACGTGTATCATTGACAGCATTCATATACAAGTAACAATTTCATTAAAGGACAATTGATACAGTTTAGGTATATTGGGTCTGTCCCAAGAAAGTTTTTGTGACTGGAACTATAACTACATTATTTACGCAAGTTTTTATAATTTTTCATAGAGATTACGCCCGCTAGTGGCGCAGTTGTGCAAGAATCTTGTTCTTCAATTCATATAAACTACATCAAAAAATATCATAAAATTCTAATATTTTGTTAACGTTACTGCACATAAAATTTATAGGTGATTTTAGACATTAAATTCCTCTCGTTCACACTGAAATGTTATTGTTATATCTGGAAGTTATCCTAGATGAATATCAGAGTAAGGTAATAATTCCGAACTGTCAACTTTATAATTTTTAAGAATTTAAATTTATGTAAGTATAAAGTGCAGAGTCTTGCTCCCTACGTTTTTCTATGCTAACAAAATCAAATTTACTTAGGGTGAGATTACAGAACGTCTGCAACTTTGCAGATCTGCAAATATGGCGGCAACTTTGAAAATCTGTAAATATGACTGACTTACACATGCAAGTATCAAGTTTTCGTATTCCAAATTTGGGTTTAGTGTTGTTGGGGGTAATAAACCACAATAAATATTGCGAATTTGCAGATATTTTTTGGATTACTTGCATTTGTAAGTCCGCCATATTTGCAGATCTGCAAAGTTGCAGACGTTCTGTAATCTCACCCTTAATAAATTATTGTAATCATAACCTCTAATCGGATAGACTCGTAGACTCCATCAAATGTAAAAATAAAAATGTTAGGAACCTTCTCGGTATTTTTCAATGAAAAGTATATACCTACTTAAAATAAATGGGATTACAAATTAATGATCCATATTCCAATTGTGATCTAACTAAAATACATAAATTTTAGTGCCGATTTGTTTTTTGTTTTATAATATTCATATTATAAGTCAGTTGACTATCAAAATCATCTCCCATGTCCCTATATTTTTAAAGCGTTGCGTTCCAGTGCTATGTTATTAATAAAATAAGGGAAGTATTCAGGAAAAGATGATTTTTAATCTAGTGTGGATATAGAAATATATAATTTTTTTAAGTGGTCATCAAACATAAATCTATTAATATCAATTGAATCACATATGTAGTTTCCATTCATTTAAAAAAATAGTTGACATATGAGACCAGTTTTAATACTGCAAAATACTTTGTATGTATTAAAAAAAATCCAATCCTACCAATTAAAAAGTAGTTCCGTCCCTGTACGTGGTGGAGTTCCATTAAACGCACTCTGTGGCTTGGCCTAAAAGGGAAAATCGAAAAGCTAAAGAATGGCTGGTGCAGTGGAGAGAAACACGAGACAGCCAACACTTATCGCTAATTAACTGTCGTCCAAACTACTGACTGCAGACTGTTACTGTGCCATCCGGGAAAATATCATTTGGCAACGTTTTCCATGCCCCGAACTCAATTTCCAACACAGCGAAATGCGTTCCTTCCACAGTCTAAAAGATTAATATGGTTTAGCCACCATTCGGTCTTTTTCTGTTTATAAACCAGAAAGACGGAATTTATGATAAAATTCCATTTACGAAGTGTTGTATTTTTGTTGCGGAAAAACAAGTTCAATGTTAAGCGCTTTATTAACAAGACAACAAATATTGCTGATATTTTGTGAGAGCTGCAAGAAAAATATCAAAAAACTCCAGTTTGTTTTTTGCAGCAGAACTTTTAGCATTCCATGGGACTTAAAATGTACCTAAATAAATCCCAAAAGTTTATATGAACGCTAAGTTTTCAAATTCAATTTTAATAGCTATTTATGCAACCAGTTACGAAATGTCTTGTTTTATGTAACGAGTAAATATTTGCGGGACAAGCAGAGCGAGGTCGTGCAACATGAACGAGCTATATAAAACGGCATTTCGTAACTTGTTACATACAGTATTTTTTTAATAATTTTGACTGGATTGTGTTTTGGTAAAACATTACTTTCTTGTATTATTAGTTGCATATACATAACTTCATTCATTTAATTAACAAATAGAAAATCATATTAATTTATTCTCAACGACTTTATGTGTGTGTGTTTATATTGCTTGTTAAAGTTATTTAGTTTTGAAGAAAGTGGGTTATTTAGTTATGTGTATTGTGTTTTAATTATATTATGCTGATTTAGAATGCAAAATAATGACCAAAACAACATTATTACTAGGTTATAAGTTTAACCAAATATTATTTTTATAAGTCAACCTGCCCTTCTTTGGTATAAACTTTCAGTAATAATGCATACGAATATACTGATTTTAAAACTAAAAATGGGTTTATTTTTCTGTTTTCTTTCGCAACTGGTGGTATAATGAATTTTTCGTAACCAATTTCATAATGCAACTGGTTGCATAAAGTAGAAAGTATTTATATTAAAAGTTAGTATACGGGAATATTATTGACACTGTTTTACAATAGGCCGCTTGAAGGTGCTCTATAGTAGACTCTTAACTAATTAAAATAGCCATAACTTCTTTCTCAGTGTACTTTATGACATTTTTAATAAAAGAAATCCGATAAAGTAGGCCGTTGCTTGACTTTTTATTGTTCGATCCAAACTAATTTTTCATAATAAGGTTTATTATATCTTTTCAAAATTTAGGATCTGCTAAATTGTTGAAAAATTGTATAATTTTAATATATGCTTCAATTAACATTTTCTTAGGATCACCGTACTTAGGAATTGAATATTTAGGCAACCGTTAATATGCGGTTTAACAGTATAACAATACGAATATAGTATTAAAAATATTAAGACTTTTAACTCTGTATCGGACTACAGTAGTTGAATGCACATTATATTTTTTTACGTCGCTGATATGACGTATATAAAAGAATTGAACTAGTTGTTGGGGGGTAATTGACTTCGAAAATGGTCAAGGTACTGAACAAAGACAAGAAAGCTTACTCTAAACTCCTCCCCTAATGTTGCCTTTTTCGCTCACTTTCTGATGCCACTCTTCCTTGATATACTTTGGCCTATTTCAATTTACATTCTATTTAGTAGTTGCGGTTACGCAGCAAAAAGATAATTGGGTTTTGTGAAGAAAGCATAAAATTTTACACAGTTGTTGTTTTTGAAAGCGTTTGAGTGATATAGTGAAATTATCATACATTTTTGTTTTAACATACATTGTACAGAACACCAAAATTATCGTATAAAACTATATTTATCGTACACCTGGCAAACCTGCTTGAAGCATCTATCATCACTCATCGAGGAAGATATCCTCGGCGTGTACACGGCCCTTACTCTACTTCAAACCCACATTTTATAGTAACTATAGCCAAATGAGGTGATTATTGAATGTTTTGGGGTGGAATTGTAGGTGATTATGTTATAGGGCCACACTTTTTTAAAGGACGAGTAAATGGATTTCTAGAAAATCATTTACTGATATTTATTACTTGAGGCGTTCCCCTTCACATTCGCCAACAAATGTGGTTTTTGCATGTCTAACATACCGCAATAATTCAGAATTATCTAAATTATCACTTTTCTAGAAGGTGGATAGGGAGAGGAGGGCCAGCTCGATCACCGAATATAACAAAAAATGATTTTTTTTTGTAGCGATATGTAAAAAAGTTTATATTCCTGCAACGACGAAAGAGGATATGAAAATTCGAATTTTATAGAAATGTGTTTCAGAGTATTGATATTCAAATGCTAAGAAATGTAAGTAAATCATTTGATCTTAGTTTATGATTATGGGAGGTCACTTTTAACATCTTTTATCATTTTATTTTCTTTGTTTTTTTTTTATTTTATTTCACACATTATTTTTTTAAGTTTATAAAATGATTTTTCCTATAAAAAAACTTCTAGTTTTATTTATCGAAATAACCATAATGTTCATTTAATGTTACAAAATATCGATAGTTATTAACATAGGTAATAAAAAATAGGGTGTTCCATTTAAATTAAACATGAAAATCAAGGGTCCGAGTTTTGAATCACCCTGTATACTAATAAGCATAGAATAAAAACTGTTACTAAAGAAAAGTGGAATACATGATGTTAAAAAACTCGTGTTGGTAAAAAAATCTATTTTTTCTACACCCACATGGGTATTAGCTGATCTACGTACAGATTACAAAACGAAAAAGTATGCTATTGCCTTCAACTGAACGAATATATTTCATATTCATTCTAGGTGGTGAGAACACTACAAAAAAATTAAATCCACCAATCACAGTTCATATTTTGATCAACCGACTGCTATTATTTTTAAAATTTTAAATAAGTGACAATTCTGTCAAACTAATTGTCAGTATATTTTTTATTTATTGAGATTAAACATACATTAAAATGAGTTATTCTTGTGTAAAATCGATAAATAATAGAATTTATATTTTTATTTTGTCTATAATTATAAATAATTTGTTAATTTAAATAAAACTATATGAAGTCAATTTAATTACGAGTATTAAGGCAAAAAAATAAACGCGTAGATGGTCCTGTGGTTAGGGTTCTTGCCTTCCACATGGATGATTCGAGTTCGATTCTCGGATAGGAAAAAATGAAATGATTTTTTTTTCTTTTATTTTATTTTAAAAATTATTAAAATTCATAAATTATTTTAAAATTAGTTATTTTGTCTTAACCTAAAATATTTTTTTTATTTGTAAATTTTCGTTAGTGGGTCGTAGAAAAAATATTCTGTATAACTCGAGTGGTTTGTCCACATAACACTCAGACGATTGAGCACTCCGCATACGGCGTCGTGCTCAAATTTCGTCTTCTTGCGATATGGCCCTCATATCCACTCTTGTTGCACAAACTACTATTTTTCCACAGTATTTAATTGGATACAGGACGTTGACTTACTTACGATTTCCATGCAAAAGTACCAATTTCAGACCATACATTAAATGAATGGAAAAAATGAGAGTAATCTAAATCTAAAATAATAAAACTGGTGTTCTGGTTTAAAAAAACATGTTCGTATCTGAGTCATGCAAGACTCTGCAGATCTCTTATGTAATTTTAAAATGTGGCTCTCAAGTCACCCTAGAAATGTTGTTAATTCATTTTTTTAATATCTCTTACAACAAGGATGATACAAAACTTTTTCACAAGATTGGTACACCCTGTATAAACATTAAAAAAATCGTTAAGTGATGTTGATGCACTTACCGTAAAGATAGACAAAAAATAAACACATTTTTGAAATGTACTCCTCAATTTATAAGATGCCATAAAAAAACTCGTTCAGAAATCAGGAGGACCTACGATTTATACGATTTTCTTTAAACTCCCATATCTACGCTATTTTTAAAGTTAGCTCAACAAATCTCAGGAATGGTGGAACAATTCACCAGGACAGACAGGCCAAAGAGTTATTAAGAGAACCATCGCCAAAACTCACCGAGCATCTACTAAGCCATCATAGAAAAAATACTAGAGTAGTAGTAGTAGCAGCCCAATTAACAGGGCACTATGAGCTTAACAAACATAACATCAGTCTGGCAGAAGAGACCTTGTGCCGATTCTGTCAGGAAGAGGAGGAAACTGCTTATTGTGCTATTGCGAAGGTCCATCAAGACTGAAATTCCTTATCTGGACACTAGGGTGCATCCATTAATTACGTTAGGTGTTCAAGGGGAGGAGGGGATCAAGCTAAATCTTTCCAAATCTCACTTGGAGGGAGGAGGGTGAAAGTAAAGTTAAATTAAAGTATAGAATGTTTCTACAATAAAATACGGACTGAATTAGAATAAATTCTCAAATACTAGTCTTTGCTAGTCTTAATTAAAAGTAATAAAACATATTGTTTTTTTTTTTTTTTTTTTTTTAATAATGATCAACGCATTTACACCCAAAACACAAATTTTGAAAAATCTCACGTGATATTAGGGGAGAGGGGAGGGAGTTGGGGAAAATATTACGAAATCTCACCAGGGGGGGTGTCAAAAATACCTCACGTAATTAATGGACGCCCCCCTACTTCCTAGTCTATGGAGTCTACTACAAAAGACCAAACTAGACAAGGTACTCTAAACTCTTAAAATTAAATATGGGCAACTGTTTGGCGTAGCTCAAATATGCAGTTTGTAGTGTTGAACTTTTCCATTGAACTCTACAAAATGATTATTATAATTCGAGAGACGCTAAAATGGTGGTTCCCACCTTATCGAGACTGAAGCCCACAAGGGTAAACTGGTAGCGTAACAAAAACGAGAAATGATTTAACTTGGAACGAAAGACCGAAAGCCGATAGTAGTATTAGGACGTTGAATTTCTTGGTTTGGAAGCATTGGCATTAATTAGGTTAAACCATGTGATGATTTTCACAAGCTTTGATTTTTAAAACCATTCTATACCGCCTTTTGATTAGGGTTTACAAACTTGTTTGAGCAATTTATTCAATAATAATTGGCCCCTTTACCTCTTAAGCCTGCTCATGTAAAATATTTGGGCTCCTTATTTCGCCTATTTATATTCTATTAATAATGAACAGAAGGATGAGTATTGCAACTATGTTAAAAGAAATAAATTGGCTTTCAGTTCAGAATTATGTTCAATACATGACTGATATTTATTTATAAAATAAAAATTACCTTACCATCGCATCAGATCTATTGGAAAAAATTCAATATAATTCGCAATATCACAACTATAATACAAGAAGCCATGTACAGCAAGCCATCACTAAAGGTTCCCAAAATACAATTTTTATTAAAGGTTTAAAAAATTTAATAGACTTCCTACAGAAATTAAAAAAAAAAAAAAAAAACTAATAAATGTATTCAAAAGTAACCTCAAACAATACTTGATAAATAAACAGAACGGATAAATTTTCTTATGATAATACTCTTTAAACCTGCCCTTAATTATTTCCCTTAATTTATTGTTATTTTACCCCTCGTTTTACCCGCATTTATTATAAATTATTTCTGTTTTGAGATCATGTACTTTATTTTAAAAAATTACTTGATGTTATATTAATACTACTTACACTTACTATGTTTAAATTATTAATAGTTTACCGACGATAGGTTATAGCAACTTATAGCCATAAAACTATTTTTGTGTTAAAGTAGATCCATAGAGAGCAATGTAATTTACAAAGGCCTTCTTTCAACATACAAATAAATGACAACTTTATAATTAAAATAAAAAACAACAAAATACCTCGGTACCAAGGTAAGAAGATTTATTTTTAAATTTTATTTATTGAGGAAATTTATGACTAGAAGTTTACTAATTATTATTTACAATTCGCTGGTTGAATATGTAATCCAAAATCGTATAATAAAAATTTTCTACAAAAAACCAGCATTATATCCTACCTCTCTTTTATATAATAAAAAAGTGCTTGTATAAAAACATTATATTATCTGTCTTGCTGTACCTTTATTTATGGAAAGCCTGAATTGAGATACACTACAAATTATTTGCAATAAATATCAAAAGAAGTATACATTTTTAAATAATGACATTTAAGAACCATTCACACATCACAGTTGACATCTTGATACTTGACAGGCACAGCCAAGCAATATTCTGATTTTTGCCAAATAAAATGGCTGGTTAATTATTCTATGGCGTTGTGACAGAGAGCCAGTAAATTTGATGAAGGTGTTTTTGTAGATAGGGGCGAAATAGTAGTACGCTTAAGTTAGCACCACCATAAAAAAATCATTTTTAAGAAACTGCTTATATATTTTTCATAAATTGGTAGGCTTGGCCACTAATTTCTAATAAAAATAGTCTCCAAAATGGCTATGGTTGCAAGTATAAAGGTCGCAACCCGCCTTAGAAATTTCACCTTTACTAGCAACAGCTGTTGTTTGACAGGTCGTTAGAGAATGTTTGCAATTTATGGAATTTTAAGAATGTTAGGAATGTTGACGTTGACGAAATAATTGGAATTCCTAAAATTGTCACGTAAGAAATACATATGCGGATTTTAAGAAAATTGATATTAAAGTAGTTAGGATGAACCGAAAATTCTGAAAATCAATATTGTTCTAAGTTAGAAGTAATTATTCAAGAAAATCAAAACCGCAAGTCAATCAGAACTTTCGTGCCGGCATACATACACGCAGACGACCAGACGAACATTTTTTTTGCATTTTCGGACTCAGAATGATGGGAAACATGAAAAAAAGTTTTAAAAAATGGGATAAGAAAATTTTTTCGTCTGCGCGAATGCAATACTGAGGCCCCTTAGGAAAGGTCTCAGTAATTAATATCCTGATATATGTAATTATATACTTAAACCCATAAAATATCTCATAAAATCACTCTTAGCAGAAAATCGAGAAGATACACTGAAAAAAGTTTGGACGAAAGAAGAAAAGATTTGCTACAAAAAGTCAAAATTCAAAAATTCAACTTTTTAGATTCTAAAACAATTAATGAAGTAAAAGAAAACATTTTTAATTAGTAATTAGCATTTTTGTTTTTTAACAAACCCAAAAAATCGGTAACTAGCTTAGTCTTAAATTTACTATTCCTCAACAATCGTAGAAATTTATTGGACCAAATATTTGTATTTTATATGTAATTAATGAAATGATCGACTGTGTCATGCTTTATCCATCCCTGTTCGCAATTATGTTTCAATTATTATTCGACAAATTATGGTATGAATTGTCCTCTCACGAGGATGCATACATAGCAATTACATTGATTCGCTTTGATTAGTTATGCGTGAATTGTTCGTACTTTATTATTGTTCCAATTTTTATTTAACTTTGTAAAATTTTGTATATAGACAAATAATTAACTGAAATATTTTGTTTTAGGTAAGTAACATCTAAATGGAAAAGCTTAGATCGTAAGTATGCATTAAGACCTCTTAACAATTTGTATTTATGTATTTTTTTTAAATAATTATTCAAAAAACTACTCCTTCCATCAATCAAATTTAAAATTCTAGTTTAAAGTGTATGTGTTGTAATATATAAATATAGTACCATAAGCCCCCTCCTCTAACTTTAGTAGTGCTCCTTGTTTAATTTGTAAATCTCTTAAGCGACAATGAAGCACTCCTCTATCCTAATATACACATAGGTTGTAGCAATTGTTTGCTCTTAATATTGACAAAACAATTCCGAGCACACAACTTTTTTAATTTCGAATACCAACCAACCCATCCGAGTCTAATAATTCTTATCTGATAAGCTGACAGTCACCCGGACGTATCCCTGAGCACGGGGTAAGGTCGGGGGTGTGCTGGTTGGATGGCTGGAGGCACACGAGCAGCAATAGCAAAATATTTTGCGAAACACTAAAACTTTTCCTCGGAAAATGGAGTCACGTTGAATACAAAGGGGATTTCACAATGTAGGCTTAACGCGATAAATTCAGCCTGAAAGCTCGTACATTATTGAAATAAGTATATCTGCCTGTTTCGTATTCTTCCGAAGGTGAACATAGTGCGGTGGCTAAGTCCCATTGCGTCCGTATATCAAAAGTATTAAAAACTTTGGATTTGGTGCTTTCTCGCAATCGTTTTAAGTGCCGCCGAGGTCGACGTTAACGCAATTAGACGCGCGCGGCTGTTTTAAGCGATTACCATAAAAATCCTGATACTTGTCGCCGTTGTCCATTCATCAAAATCTTTTAACAGTATCTATCAATGTAGTTATAGAGAAAATTTTTTTGATAAAGTAGAAATCCAATGAAATTATTTAATTTCCGTTCGTCTGATTACATTAGACTCAAAACATATTGCATTGGCTGTTTACATACTATTACTATGGATATATTTTGATTTATTTCGATTTTGACGTTTCAAGTATTTAATAATTTCAAATGTCGATTTTAAAGAATTGGTCTTTGAACATAAGAAGGAAAGATGGCACAGAGTTTTAAGAAGCTACGATCAAAATCATGTGGAACGTAACGAGTAAGCTTTTACAAGAAACATACTGTGTGTTATTACAAACGCGAGCTGTCCACGATTCTATAGGACGAAATCTGCAAACGGATCCCTGTAAAAGAAAACAAAGTTCAGTAGAAATAACCAAAATGATAAATTTGTGGGATGAAAACACCCCTGAAGGGCTGCAACGGATATTCTATTAATAATAATAATAATAATAACGATTTTATTGATACAGGCCTTTACAAAACATTAAAATACATAACTTAAAATATGATAAATACAAGGTATCCAGTAGAGCAACAGGCAAAGTTCGCTTTCTTCAATCTAAAAAAAAATCAGAATGAAGAAGAGCGTTCTTCCACTTAACCTACAAAAAAGTATACATTATAATATACATTAACTAGATACATAATTTTTTTTTTACCAATAAACTAATTAAGCAATATAAAATATTATATAATATAAAAAATTTGAGCAATAATTAAAAATTAGTCATAAACAAAAAACTGAAACAAGTAACTGACAAATTCACAACTCCATGTACGATATCAAATTCATCATGTTTAGATAGGCAAACTGTTACTCAGAATTAGATGTTTTAACCTTTTTTTAAAATTAACCAATGATAATGATTTAAGAAAATTAGGTAGAGAGTTATAATACTGGGATATGCAATAGGAGAAGGAGGATTTAAAAAGAGCAGTTCTGTGTTTGGGAATGGACAATGATTTAGTAAATCTGAGGTTTAGTGAGTGTGCTTGATATCGAAATTGGACTTTTTTATAAAGATATGTTGGAATTTTAGTAACAATTAATTTGTGATAGAAAACGCAGCAGTGGAGGAAACGCCTTTGTTTTAAATTAAGCCAGCCGATCTGTTTTAAACTAGGAGAGATTCTATTTCGTCTACGAATACCACAAATAAGCCTAACGCACGAGTTTTGAACCAGCTGAAGACGCCTGCATTCATTTTTATTTATGGCTGGGCCATACACAATATCGGAGTGATTGAATCTTGATAAGACTAAAGAGTCGCAAAGAGTAATTTTTGAGCTATAGGTTAGTATCTTTCGATGAGAATAAATCATTTTTAAACAGCAAAAAGATTTTTTTATTAAGAGAGAAATATGTTGTTTAAATTTGAGTTCAGTGTCAAGATAAAGACCTAGATTTTTTTCACATGAAGTGAAATTCAATTCAATATTATTTATTTTTAAGTGAATATCCTCAACGAATTTTTTACGAAGATATTTACTGCCGAATACTAATGCTTTAGATTTGGCTGAATTGATGGTTAAGTTAAATTTTTCAGATATTTTGACAAGGTTTTCTAGATCATTATTCATATTCATGCAAGCTTCTAGGATATTATCAGTGTTGAAGCTCATGTAAAGCTGCGTGTCATCTGCATAAAAATGAGCTGTAAAATGTTTAATTGAAAGATGAATTTGAGACGTATATAAAGAGAAAAGAAGGGGACCAAGAATGGAACCTTAAGGAACCCCGTTAACTAATAGTTTTTTTAGAAGAAAATAAATTACCTACTAATACTCTCTGCGACCGATGGCTTAAATAACTTTTTATAAATGAGGAAGCTTTTAAACAAAAACCAATGTGGTGCAAGAGAGATACAAGTAGAAGATGATGCAACCTATCAAAAGCTTTACTATAGTCAATTAAAACTAATGCACATAATTTCTTATCATCTATGGCTTGATAAATATCATCAGTTATGTTAGCCAGAGCGGTGGAGCAACTGTTACCTTGACGAAACCCGGATTGATTTGATGGTACACTTTCGAATTTGTTTATCTATAATTTTTTCCAACCCTTTAGAAAGTGTGCACAAAATACTAATAGGTCGAAGATCTGTAAACTCAACAGGATTATCTTTTTTCGGTAACGGAATTACAATGGCTTCTTTCCAGATGTTTGGAAATGAGCTATGCTCTAGACAAACATTATAAATATGTGTAATCACTGGCACAATGAGTGGACAACAATGTAATATCATTTTGATATTTATTAGATCTACTCCAGTAGCATTAGATTTGATGGACAAAAGTAATTTGTACACCTCTAATTCGTTTACCAACTCGAATGAGAATGGGGAGATGGAGTTATTTAGGTAATTTTTAAAAAAGAATTCACAAACATCACTATTGTTTACATTACTATCAGAGGTTGAAGCTGAAATAAAGTAATCATTGATAGTGTCAGGTGAACATAAGTGACTAGGTAATTCAGTAGTTTCTTTTATATTAAAACTTAAATTTTTAACTCGTGCCACATGTTGCGTTTATTATTCAATTGAAACTCAAGATATGCCCTTTTTTCCCGTATCAAAGCAAATAACGATGGGTCTGATCAGAAACAAATCAAGTTGAAAATAACCTTATATTCAGCAAGACTTGCCAAGGTGGTTCCGGAATGTGTACAAAAAACAAATTTTTAGAAGTGTCCTGTGAAATTATTAAAAAAAAAATATCAAAAAGGGTCCCAAATATTAAAACCAACATACTATTGGTACTGGAAAAGCGCAAATGATCACTGGTTTGCTCATTAGAAGAAATATGATTCAAAATTGGACAAAATCGTCCGCTGAAGCGATTGGCAAGGAAAAAAATACTAATCACTCTAATAGACCGATTGCGGTAAATCGATTGGCCAAAAATGGTGTTGCAAGAGCTCATAAAAATTATGGATTATAACAATGCCAACTCCACAAAACCTTACTTAAAAATTGACAAAGAACATCATAATCAAATTATTAACAGCATGCGTAGGAATACATCTTCATCAGATATAGAAACTAACACGATTGGATCTTCATTTAACTTTTCTAATTGTTCTTTTGTTAATTGCATCTTTAAATGCATCTTTAAATGCATTTTTCTATTCCCACATGGATAAATTTTAATAAAACTATATAAAATCAATTTAATTACGAGTATTAAAACAAAAGTATTATGTGTGGCTGTCGTCAATTCTAGGATTGGAGAGTAATTAAATTCAAGTTTAATTTATTATACAAATTAGTAAAAGTCATAAATTATTTTTAATTTAGTTACCTATTTCATCTTAATAACCAAAAATAATTTTTAAAATTTTTAGATTTTCGTTAGTGAGTCGTAGAAAAAATATATTGTACAACTCGAGTTAATTGTCAGTATCGCACGTGTACGGCGTCGTGCTCAAACTTCGTTTTCGTACTATATGGCTATCATTTCCACTCTTGTTGCACAAACTTTTTTGCTTTGTATTTTTCAATAATTGGCAAAAAAAATAACCCTGGAGCATTGTTAAATGCTTAAAAATTGTATAACAACTTTCTCAAGCTGTCAAAATCTGTTGTATTTTTTTTTAACATTCATTTATGTCTTTTGATTAAAATAGATTAAACAAATAATTTGGAGTGATCTAAAAATTAATATGATTTTCATTGATTTTAAACAAGCTTATGATAAGATAAAAATAGAAAAATATATGTGGCAACAGATTTTTTTTAAGACCGACCAGAAAGTATACACTTTCTGAACAATTTTTCGTCCAGAAAGTAACGTTTTGCCGATCAAGTAGATGTTAGGGACCGGTAAAAGCTTTACTGGTCTCTTTTTTTCATTTTTCCGATCGCCTTGATTTCTTTACTATGGTAACAATGTTCCGATTTATTGCCAAGTGACAGTTCGTTGATTTTTAATTTGTTGTTTATCTCAAACTTGTTTTCGCAAATTTAAAAATATGAATTTAGATTTTGAATTATCTGACATGGAAAATGAAATTCCAAAAGAAATTTTGGAAGCAGCAAAAATGTACATTTTACATAAATATTCAAAAATAATGTATTTGGTTAGTTTATGCAGTTGTATCACTTTATTTTCTCCAAGCTTCCAGGTCTCGCCTACGGTTTGTCCTGGAATCTGCTTGTATCGACCTGCAAAACACTACTTTCCGGTCTTATAAATGTATGAACATTTTTTGTTTATAACACTCAGTCCTTACCAAAAACTTTTAATGACAACAAATAACCCACATGGCAATAAAAATAATCAATTGGTTTCTGAAACGGAAATTAGATTTAAATTTTTAATAGCCAAAAAGCAAAAACAAAAAGAAAATTGGTAATTTTTTTACCATCTCTAGCCCTTATGTAAGCTTCTATTTGCCTTGGCATGCTTATTATTAAATTGTCAACATTGTCTTGGGGTATATTTTCCCATTCTGCTAATGCTGCATCAATAAGCTGAGCGACATTTCTGCATTGTTTCGACGAGCTCTAACCCTTCTTTTAAGCTGATCCCACAAGTGTTCGGTAGGATTTAGGTCTGTTTAACATGCAGGCCAGTCTAAAACTGTGACACCTTTCGTTTCAAGACATTTTCTAGCCACTTTGCTGGTTTGGAGAGGTGCATTATCGTGCATAAAGATAAAATTATCCCCAATTGCAGCTATCCAAAGCCTAACGATTGGTTCTAGAACTAAATCAACATACCTGGGACCGGTTAAAGTTTGTAGAAGTGGTAACAATGGAGTTTTTGCTCCCAGCATAATATCTCCCCAGAACATTACAGTTCCTCCTTGATTTCTTGGAACAGATCTGGCAGCGTGGAGTCTCGCTCAACTTCCTGGAGCTCTGAGAACCCGAATTCAATAGTCATAGGATCTTAGACCAATTCTGGTCTCATCAGAAAAAAAGAACATTTTACCAATTGAAAGGACCAATCTATCCGGTCAATTTTATTTTGCCTAGTTAACGGTGGGACCCGTAACTCTCTCCTACTGTATAACCCTCGAGCGCAGTCTTTTTCTTAGGGTTTCAACTGAAACGTTCACACCTGTAGCTTCCAGAAGTTGTAGCTCTGGATGAGAAACCTGCGATTTCTTCTAGAAATTTGGCACACAAAGCGGTCCTGTTGTGCAGTTGTGACTCTTTGACGACTTTGTCTGGGCCTGTTCTTGAGAGTTTCTAGTTCCAAGTATCTTTCATATGTTTTCGATACAACACCCTGGGTATCGCCTACTACCTCTGCTATGTCTCATTGGGATATTCCTTGTTCAATGAGAGCAATAATTCTTCCCCTCTACACATCTGTTAGTCCAACCTAAGGAATTTTGTTTTTTTTTTTGGACCGAAATAAAATTACCGGATAATCGTGATTTTACTTCTGAACACAAAATTCACAAGATAATAAATCTCAGCAGTCATTTCTTCTTTATTATCATGTTTGTTTCGAACAAAATACCTTATCTTAAAGTTGGATACCAAATGTTTTCCTTACAAAAAGTTTATTCAGAAATACACAGTGATTCCATATAAGTTTGGTTGTGTGTATATAACATGTAAATAGATATACAGGGTTGAATATCTCTAATTGGTCTGTACAAAAATCTAGCACTAACTCTGAGGCTAAAATATGAGGTTCCAACCAAATTTTCTTCAGTTCAAAAGTACGGGTATGTCAAAGTTATTATTTGTTATTTTAACTTCTTTGTAAATATGTATCTTAATAATAGAAAGATTTACTTGGGGAGTTTTTTTATACATTGCAGAGAGTGCTACTAGCGGCACTTCGCCTACATCTAAAGTTTCATAACTTTTTTACGCCTCGGTATACTAATTTTCTAGTTGAAAATTCTTATTCCTTGTCATCTTTTGTCCAAAAATAGTTATACCAAGTAGGTGTTACTTCGAGCAGCCGTTACTGATCGAATTTAAATGTTTTATTACGTACCACCCTTTCACACTTAATCAGACTTTCAAAGAAAATTTGAGTATGTTTAAAGATCAACAGGCCAACAATAACAACAAAAACTTACATATCAACCAGCTAAAAGTGATAAGAATATAAGAATGAACTGCCAAAGAACAATAGGAACAGAACAGTCAATAACAAATCAAAACAGGAATTTTGTATGTAAAAAATTATAAAATTCTGAGTAAAATTTCTCTATATATATATATATATGAAATGTTGATAAAGTACATGTTTATTTTACTCTCAATTATTTGCCAAGTTACATATTATTTATATATTTGTAAAATAAATAAAAATATGAATTTATTTAGAACTAGTGGTCGTAGAAAAAGTATAGTGACGTAACACTAGTTGTTAGTTCATGAGTGATCCACAAAGCATTTTAAAAAAGTAAGAGAACATTATTTTCTTTCTTCATGTCTAATTATTATTTATTACTATTAGTAATGGTGTCGCCTTAGTTATTGTTAATATTTAGTACAACAAAACATGAGTATAGTTTTTGTACAGCACTAAACATAATGTTCACCATAAAACAAGCATTAAGTTGCTTACGCTGATTTTTGCCCTTGTTTGGTATTAAACTTGTACAATTATTATTAATATTTATTGTAAACCTACATCAATAAATTTATTTTGATATCTAGAAGGGACTCGGAATTCTTGTCTCCGTAATGTCAAGTGATCAAGCCACTAGCACGGCAGGATCAATATGGCTGGCTTCATCCCAGCTCGGAGCACGTGGATTTTTTCAATTTTTCATTAGTTTGTTTTCGTATATTCCTTTTATAATTTCGTAAAGGGAATTCTAGCAAACTATTAATTCTTTCTACGTAGGAAACTGGATAATCTCCATACTTTTTTTATTTGCTTATTGTATAACATTAATGCTAAACTAAGCTTGTTTTTTTTTTTTTAATTTTTATTTAACCTTTGGCTGCGCGACTGTTAAAATTCGAAATCCGTGTTTCGTGTAATCCCCAAAAATCCATGAAAATACACAATCGTTTCGAAATGGATATGGATTTTCATAAGGTAGGGGAATCGGAACCGTTTAAAATTCTATCAAACATCCGAAAATGTGCTGCGATCGCTTTCTGTTAGGTACGACGGGGAATTACAATCGGATGAAAAACCCAACCAAAAAAAGAGAGAACATGAGAAAAGAGATAATTTACTTATAAAACAGAAATGAAATAAAATAAAAAGTCACCATGCAGAACTCTGCAAAAAATCAACTTGAATAATTCTCTTGGTTCAGAAACTTTTTCTTGTTTTATAAATTATATTTAAAAGGTCGAGGTGATAGGCTTAATATTAATAAAATAACATATAGAAAAGTTATTTGGTTATATCGGTTAATAACTTTTTATTTAATAGGCACTATATATGTTTCGGAAAACAAATTTTACCATCTTCTGGTGCAGCTAAATTATAATTTTAAAAAGATATCAAGGTTTTATTCACTAGAAAAGGATGAAAATTGAAATAAAACTTCCGGAGCTCCTAAATACATAACTAAACTTTGCCACAGAGGTAAAGTAGAACTACCTAGGTCTCACCTTTGACAGCAAGCTAACATGGAATTCATACTTAGAAAACAGAGTCAAAAAAACATACGTTGCCTATGAACAATGGCGCCGTACCGTGGGCGCACCTGTGGTCCCCCCCCCCCACCAGAGTCGTCACATGGACTTACTCAGCCATCATAAGACTTATGCTAACATACGGAGCAGTTTCTGGGTATCGAAAACCCAACAATTGACAACTATTAGCAAACTAGAACAAATTTAAAGAACAGTATAACAGGATCTATGAAAACCACACCAACCAGAACCGTGGAAGTCATTTTTAGTCTCAGACAACATGATATTTACATTAAGGAGAGGTTCTTCTAAATACAATGAGACGACTCCGCACGGATGTAGGATCTGGTGAGGCGCCTACACTATTTAAAACGAATATAAGATCCATCTTGCCGAGACATATTTTCCATTAGCTACATAAAGTTATATCGGAATAATTAGAAGAGTCGGAAGTGGCAGGTACGATTCATATCTACACCAACGGTTGGTTCTAAAACAAAATAAGGCTCAGGATGTGGAATATACTCCAGATCCTTAAACCTAAACATTGAAAGGGACAGTGAGCAGTAGTGCCAGTCTAGTTCAGAAACAATATCACTGCAAGGAACATGCTCTTCTATACAGATAGCAGACAAGCACTACTCACTCTTGACAAACAGTGAATTTTCTCAGAGTTAGTACTAGAATGTCACGAAGCATTGGCAGAAGTATGTGGTCACCTTAAGATGGATCAAAGGTGACGCCACATCGTCTTGCTGATTCACTTGCCAAGAAGGCAGCTAACGCGTAGCGCCGCGTGTATCACGCATCTGGTTATTCAAATTCATTATCGCCCATTAGAAAAGGTGCAGCCGGATACGCGTTTATATTTTCTTTGATCTGGTCGAGGACATTTTCATTTAAGGCATAAAGATCTGTGTAGTTTGGATGAATAAATGCAGCCTTAATTTGAAATTGTGATGCCACCCATTGTAAAAACTTTGAGATCACTTCTCCTTTAAGCTGACCTTCAGGATTTAAGATGGATTCATAGGATGCTTGATCCAGGTGTTCCGGAAGTTGTTTCATCGAGAAATTCATAGTTGATTGCTTATTGATGGAAAAGTTTGTTGATAAACAACGGTAATTTGTCAGACAGACATACATTGGCACTTTAATATAGTAGGCCGTAATTTGTAATCTTTGACATCCAGGGGATTTCGTTCATTTAAATTTTTTACCGAATTCTATATCTCGGGAACCACAAAAGTAGATACCATGATGTTGGTGTCATTTTGCTTCTCTAAGTGTCCTTAGCTTATATCTGAGTCCCATAAGGTTTTGGCTTTCTCTATCCCGAGATTGTGGCACGTACAGACAGACATTGGCACATTAATATAGTAGGATTTTCAGAAGTTTATGGCGTTTTATGACTACCACATTCCACCGCTCTATGAACTTGTTCAAAATAGGCCTTTAAAGAACGCATTACTTTTGATACATCCTGTATTAATAATAAGGTTGATTAAAAATTAAAGACAAGAAAAACTTCTCGTAAATATCCGACGAAGTACATGCATTTTCCAACTCATGCAAATTATTTAAATTCCATTGTGCACTTTCTTAGTAATGCCTCGTAAATTGTGAAATTAATTAAAAGTTATTACGTAAATTAAAAAAACAACGCTTGTATTTTTTAATATAAAGTTCCATGACTAAGTACCAATCAATAACGAATGACCTACTGCAAGTATTAATATTCCCTGTCTATTCATAAATACATATTCCACATCAACTCTTCGCTTCGTGAACCATGGACATAATTAATAGGTATGGTATTCCTGCATAAAAAAATTAGAATTTTTTTATATGTATATAAAAGATGTATAAGATAATAATAGCCGTAGTAATAAGTATGTCGGTACCGTGGAAGAGACACTTACCTCTAGAATAAATTTCAATTTCTTTCTCAATCGATTTTCGACCACTTAACCTATTTACGTTTATTTTACCGGGGAAAATTACCTGGAATTTTTATTTCAAATATCATTTCTTTTCTCGAGAGGTATCATTACTCGAGCGAAATCGTATTGTTTTTGATTTTTAATAATACCAAATCCGAAGTTATTTGACATTTTTCATTTAAATTCTCTATTAGATACTTACAGAAAGAAAATTGAATAGCAAAATTACATCTATTTTTATTATTATCGATTTATGTATTATGAATCTTCTGTTCAACATGTAAATTTAAAATAATTTTTAGTTTTTTCGGATTTTTTCGCTCGTAACATAGTTTGCTAACTTTATGCGATGATTTTGTCGTGATTGCTTGAATTAATAAAGTTTTTTTGTTTCGATAACCGTTTGACAAAAGAGGACCTTCCCACCCAAATTCCTAAACTCCAATATCAGCATATTTTTTGTTTTCGTGGTTTTATCTTTCTATTGCAAATTGTTAGTTTGATTAATTAGTGTTGTCATTATGCCTTGAAATAGCCATAAATCCTGTTGTTGCAGCTCGAATTGTGGCTGCTATATAAGATGGTCACGGTCAGGGCGAAACTGAGAGAAACCTAGTTGTAAGTCTCCAGTGTCCAATGAGTATTTCAGCGATACGAAGAGATTGGTCTTCTCACTCGAAAACAACAGCTAGAGACGACCGCTTTCTGGGTTTGAGAATCATAATGGTCACGGCAGTTACCCTTCGAAATCTTCTGCAAGAAGTGAGAAATGTTAACGTTAGTGATTGGACAGTTAGGAGGCGACTTCATGCAGCTGGATTATTTTCTCGAACTAGGGCTACTGGACCGCCCTTTCTCGTGAACACGGGATTGCATGGTTGAATTTTGCACGAGAACAGTTGGCTTGGACAACAGAGGATTGGAGTCCCGTATTGTTTTCCAAAGAAACGCCATTTTGTTTTACGGGCTCAGATATACGTGTAAGGGTACAAATATATGAAGCGGCGAGGGTAGAGGCACGCGGTGGGGTTAGCGGGCGATTTTTATTTCGTAATTACCGCGAACAAAGCTAATAATTTAACTTTTAGCGGCCCGTTAATTTTTTTAACCAAAAATGGTATTCTGTATTCACAAAGGCCTGTTAAAAATTTTTAACGGATTCCCTTAAGGTGATTACAGCACCCCTTATAATTTTCGGACAAGGATATCTCAAAAAGCATTTTTTTTTAAATTAAAATTTTGGCAAAATAAATTAGGCAATAATATCTAGAATATGCATATTTTAAAGTTTTAATTCCTTCCAGTTTCCAAGAAAAAAATCAGATGGCTTTAAATTTTGAAATATTGTAATGAAAATAAATGCATTCCTCAACAGCACTAGTCTTAATATAATCCCCAAATTTAAGCTCATAATGTCTTGTTATTGATTTTTTAAAATTCGCTAAAATTAGAGGCTAAAACACCTCGTTAAGTGCTATCTTCTGGTGTAAACTGGTGTAAATCGTTGCAAGAAACGAATGATGACTGAGAGTGTACGATAGGATAGTTACAGACGCATTACACCAGAAAGCGGCACTTAACGAGGCGTTTTAGCCACTAATTTCGGCGAATTTTAAAACATCATCAACAACAGATAAAGAGCTCAAATTTATGGATTATATTAAGAAAAGCGATGTTGAGGAATGCATTTATTTTCATTATGATATTTCAAAATTTAATTTAATTTGTTTTTCTCGGAAAGTGAAAGGATTTAAAACTTTAAAATATATGCATATTTAGATATTTCCTAATTTATTTTGCCAAAATTTAAACTTTTTAACAAAATTACTTATGAAAATATCCTTATCCGAAAATTATTGTATTCACCTTAAAAATTACAGGAGAACACTTGACAACATTGCATTTAGGATTCATTTGAACTAATTTTGAACGATTAGAAGAATAAATTTGAAAACATAACCATACAAACCCTCAATTTTCAGTTCAAAACCAAAACATACCTACATACATTTAAAATAAAAAATGTCCTGCGCTCCAAGAATTACTAATAACCAAAAAGAGTTGATGATAAACTTTTTAGAACAGCAAAATTTGCTTCACGGTGGGTACAACGAAATTGGCTCTATAATATTAACTATAGTTTTGGCTACATCTTTAAAACCAAAAAATATTTTTAAAATCTCCATTTGGTAACTGAAATAGGTCGCTCAAGCAAACTGACCTTTGATGTTATCGAAATTCGGTTCTGAATAATTAAGGCCCTTATTTATAAACAGATCTCAGCTAAGTCGTCCTTGAACGAAAATCGAAGTAGTTCGGTAATATCGCGTTAATTGAGAGATGGGTAGTAACAAATCCATAAATGTACTTAACAGTTACAGATTTGCTACTATCCATCTCTAAATTCCAGTGTAACACCGGAACCACCTGGACTTAGAGTAGTTGTAACCAAACTTCGATTTTCGTTTAAGGACCACTCAGCAGAGCTGGGACGAATCCTCAGAAAATAGATTCGAATCACGGATCCTATGTCCGAATCCTTTTTTTTTATAAAAAAAAAAGGATTCGAATCCATTTTTTCGGATCACGAATACGAATCACTGTCAGTGTCATACCATGGTAATTATTCAATTGTTATCAAGAATATACCCACCTAGTCATTCTTATCTATTACAGCCATCTCAGTTATAATAAAAATTGGAAATAATATTGTTTGAATTTAATTTTCCATATTTTTTTAATATCTATAAGCACACGGACTCCTACGAGTCGCCCTTAAAACTCAACTTTTCATCCTTGTAACATAAACTAATATTATTTTAATATAAAAAACAATAATAATGAAATAATAATGTCTTTTGGTTGGCCTTACATAAATCTAGTCTTAAATTTTAGTAATTTTTTATGTTGAATATTCATTGCTAATTTGTAGATTATTAATTACGTTTATCTTCTAAATATTCACAGTCAGATTACACTTCGCGACAGGTCAAAGCTTGAGTCAACCGTTCGCGCCGGCGTAGTTTGGTCTCTAAAAGGATCCGAGACTAATATTGGTGATTCGAATACGAATCCTTTAGGATTTCCACGACGAATACCGCTCTCGGATCCTCAAAAAGGATTGTAATGTAATGTAATAGATGTACCTACATTATAAATGTTTTGTACTTTATTATACCTTTCTTCATTTTCCAGTAATTATTCAATCAAGATTTCTCCAATTATGCCAAAAAAAGCCATTATCCGTTCCGTTAAAAATTAAAGGCGAATTTTAACATCCCTTTAAAAATTATTTTTATTAGACGACTATTTTAAATTAATCCGTTTAAATAATGACAGAAGTAAGTTAATGAATACGAAAATATTTTTAAACGTCGCCAATATTTTAACGGCTGTTAATAAATAAAGGAATTGTTACAGAATATACTCCTTAGTCTTTATCCAGAAAGGAACTTTGACTGCGCATAGGTACCTGACGGAGGTTCTAGAAGACCATGTTGTACCGTTCATGGTTACTCTTGGAGAAGACGCAACCTTTATGCATGATAATGCACGGCCCCAAACTACTTGGATAGTTACTGCTTATCTTGACGAGGTTCGAATCACGCGATTTAATTGACCTGCTCGAAGTCCTGATTTAAATCCCATCGATCATATTTGAAATAATATGGGAGATGTTTGCGGGGCCAAATACCGGCTTCCAGAAATTCTAAAGAGTTTCGCGACATACTGGTGCAGGAATGGGACAATCTTCCGCGGAATGTGATCCATGCCTCGTCGTTTGCCAACTGTTATCACTGCCAGAAGAGGGAATACTCGCTACTGAATTCCTTAAAATTTTCTTTGAACTAAAAACATATCAAATTAAATTTTAATTATTTTCAAGAAACTTTCAACTAAACAAAAACTTTTATTTAAGAAATCACGACAAAATCATCGGATAAATTTTGTAAACTATACTTAAGAAAAACCCGAAATCGGTCCCAAATAAAATTGAATTTTATCGGGGATCGATTTTGACTTTTTCTAAAGTACCTTTAAGACTACCACATTAGAGCAGTTGGATACCCTTCTTTAATTAGTAAACTATGTTACGAGCGAAAAAAATGCGACAAAATAAAATTTCTAAAATAAATTCAAATTACGAGGTGACCCTAATTTTATGCGCGGCAATGTACGGGGTCTGTAAATTAAGTAATGAGACTGGCAACGTTGCGTTTGATCTGGCAACACTGGAAGCGCGGGGCTTAGTGGGGCGGCAGAGGAACATGTGATCCACCTTCAGTACGAGTTTGACCTCGCTCGAGTCATTTGGTTGTGCGTAGCGATTGTTTTTGTGAAACAGTTTTTTCTATTGTGTTTTAAACATGAATGACATCAATTTCGAGCAACGGGGTGCTATCAGGTTTTGCTTCAGACTTGGGCACAGTGCAACGGAAACTCTTTTGAAACTTCAGCAGGCCTACGGAGATAGTGTTTTGTCAAGGGCCCAGGTTTTTCGGTGGTTTAAGGCATTTTCAGAAGGAAGAGAGTCGATTGAAGATGAACCACGAAGCGGAAGGCCTTCATCTTCAAAGTGTTTGTACCCCAAGGTCAAACGGTCAATCAACACTTTTACCGAGAGGTTCTTGAAAGACTTCGAAAAAGGGTCATTCGTGTGAGACCAAACATCAAGAACAAGTGGGTGTTGCATCACGATAATGCTCCTTGTCACACAGCAATTTCAATAAACGAGTTTTTGGCCAGTAAAAACATTCCTGTGGCTCCTCAGCCTCCTTATTCGCCTGACTTGAGTCCTTGTGACTTTTTTCTCTTCCCAAAGTTGAAAAGTCACCTCAAAGGAAATCATTTTGGGACAGTCGAAAAAATTCAAACGACTGTAACCGACCAGCTGAAGGTTATTTCAGTATCGGAGTTCCAGCACTGCTATGAGGAGTGGAAGAAACGTCTCCAGCGCTGTGTGGCCTCAGAAGGAAGTTATTTTGAAGGTGACAATATTGAATTGTAATTCTTTTTGTATAAAAAATTAAAAAAAAAAACAGTGTCATTACTTAATTTACAGACCTCGTATATTACGTTTGTCTTGTTTGTTTTAAATCTTAGATTATTGGTGCCGAACCAGTTTTTAACTAAATAGAGATCTTGAGACACAAAATAGAGATCGTGAGATACAACATGTTTAAGTATCAGTGATAATCAGCAAACAGCGTATATTTTCCTGAGATGCTAATTTTAATTGATATAAATTAGGAAAATAATTGCTCCCAAAACTGATCCCTGTGGATCGCCTTGTTGTTTCTTCTGTCTGATAAATAACTTAAGTCATCCGAGGTTACAGTTTCTTTCCTTAATTTTAGCTTTTTCAATTTTTCTTTGGTTTCTTTTCATTGTGGAAATATGAGGGTGTAATTTTCATAATTTCGTTGGGGGAATTAGCGATTTTTCATTTTCAGTATTTCCAAATCTCTATTCTATTTATTTGTATATTTAGTTATCTACATCATACAATTCCAGTTAATCCTTAATCGTCCTTATCAATTTTGGTAGACAATTTAAAAAGTTATGTACAACTTTTTGACGGCATGACACTGCCTGGTTTGCCTCGAGTGTGCTACAGCGATTGAAAAACGGTTTTTTTTTTGTTATTTATCAAACCCCGCACATCTGAAATATTGTTTTCAATTCAGTTGTCTCAACTTTTAACCGGATTAAAGCTTGTTTTTCGCCAGATCGCCTCAGACAAACAGACATAGTTAAAATATTAGCGTGGATGAATTAATTTAAGTTGGGAGAAAGTTCGAGAACAATAAGGAAAGAAAAGAAAAGCGCGACGAAAAAAAAAAAAGAAAGAACGTAATTGGTGATTGTAACCGTTTCATAATTTTATGGCAGTTTGCAGATCCAATCTGTAAAGTTGGATGAAAGGACTTTATTTTTCTAGAAGGAAAACTGCATTATTATAGAGGCGGGAAGTCGACTTGAGACTTTAAATCTTTTTTATTAAAAATTATACACAAGCGTAGGGAAATAATATTGTGAATAACCTAAACTAATTTATTCATTCGGACGGGCCGAAATAACAACTAAACATTTTTTTTCTCTTCGGATTTCAAGAAAAGTTATAATTATTATTATCTTATAAAAAACAACGTACTGACCCAATATTTAAGGGTGTCCCATTATCCAAAATATTTTTGGTATTACAAATGAAGTAGTGAAAAAAAGTTACCTTATATATTGTGTTTAAAAAAAATTACCCTACAAGAGATGCACCTTCGACTATGTTGTCAACTATATCAAACCTGAAGGCTATCTGACGAGCTAAGAGTGGCCCAGTGAGGCTTAAGTGCCGTGGAGCTACCCGCCTTCCACACGTTACAGATACTTGTAGTACAGAACTAATTATGACCTAATATACATAAAGTGTGTAATTAACAATAAGCAAAGTAACTTTTAAACTGACATTAAATATATTTTGATAATGACAATAAAATTATAAATATACATATTATGAAGGGTATAATATAGTGTTTTTCGTTTAATTGTGTATCCAATAAGAAAAATATAAAGATTTAATGGCATAAATCACTTAAAATGTACTTTCGCACTAAGATATTTCAAAAATGTGTAGAGTATTTCAGTACCGTCACCGAAGACAAAATCTTCATATAATTTATTGTCACTTTCAGTTTCGGAAAAAGTCTCTGGTCGCTAGGGGAAAATTTTGCCGAATAGGATGGACTGGAGCATTTTCAACAAGAGTTCCTAGATCAGGACTACGAAGTTCTGTAGGTTTTCAGTTACCGTCTAGAACTAATAAACCGTGGGCTTACAAGCAAAATGCATTAAGTCAAAAAACAGGTTAATGAGTTATAAGCAATTTAAAGTTTCAATGAAGTCCTAATTTTTTTATAAAATATAAACATATTTTGACACATTTTTGACTTAGTGCCTTTTGCTAGTAAGCCCACAAAACTATCGTCTTCGTCAATCCGTAAAATGGACAAAGTTTATCACGATCTGAAGAATGGCTCAGATATATTTTTGTACTAACCCAAAATAAATAAAATAAATTTTAAACCCTTAAACAACTCTGTTATATTTTGTTACGTAAAGTATTGAATGGGGTGATTCAGGGGCCGCATACGTTTTTTTATGGTTACATGTTATTTTTATCACGTTAAGTACCAAATTGGATTTTCTCTATTTTTTTTTTATGAAAATATGTATAATTTTAGAAAATAGATAAACAGAAAAGCTTTTTTACATCAAACAGGGAACTTCATTAAACAAAACAAAAAGTGAAAAAGGTTTAAATTGGAAGTATTCGTCTTCAGCATAATGCGAATTGAACCAACTTGATACTGTTGTGATATTACGTTTGTTATTTGCGCGGATAAATTGTTTGCAGTCATTACACTTTTTTATTAAGTGAACGGGGACACCTTTCTCGTTCCTTTGGATTTATTGGGGACAGCTTCATTCTCTTGCATTGGAGCATTTATTCCGCATGCAATTATTGCTCTTTAAACCTGGTATTTCTCTTTGCATCTCTCAGTCACCGTTTCATGTTGGGCTTAGTTAGCTAACTGCTTGCCTAGGATTTGAGAAATTTTGATTCTTTGCTATATATCGAGGGCGTCATATCAGAAGGGCGTATGAACCAACAGGTAACTTTTCAGGAGACGCAAAGAACGTTTTAAAAATCACACTTTGTAATGAAATTGTTTTTGCCGTTATAGGAAGATGAGAAGATTACAATGTATTGGAAAATTTTGCATCTAGTCTCATGCCAGTATGTAGGTGTTTTTGGTTTATACGCCTTTCTGAAAATCCTAAAAACGTCAATGCCCTCGATATAATATACTTGCATGACATAACTGTTTAGGGCAGCAACACGACTGTTGTGGAGCAATATCAAGAAGATTCATAAAGAGTTGATAAGGCCAACGAGAAGTGCGTCGAGAACACGTGTATTCACGTATCATCTTATCGACGTTATCAACTACACCTTTGGTGGAATTGTAAACATTAAAAAATATATCACATGAATCACTACGTGGGGTCCTGTGTAGATGATAAAAATGCAGTTTTCATGGATAACTTGATTGAATAAGTAGATGTTGTGTGGTAAAGCCAAAAATTCAGCTACTTTTGACAATATTTTATTCATAAGGGTAGTTGTTATTTAGCACGAGAGTAGATAATGTAATCCTGGGGTCACAGAATGACCCCTCTTAGTAGTTTAAGGATTAAGTTGTACTAATATTTTTCATTATCTGATGTATTTTTAGCCCAATATGTCAAAGCCTACTTATTAATAATTATTTTAATTAGAAAATTGTAATACATTTTACATATCCTTTATTTTTTCGCATAGTGTATTTTTTTAAGCATTTGTCTTGTCTTTGCACAACATGGAGTAATACAAAAAGAAAATGTTTTTTAAATAAGCCTTAGAAAAATTCACGCATTTCGTGAAGAGGAGAGGGAAATGACGTATGACAGTTGAAGATATGATTTCATCTGCCCACCCTATATATTGTGGCAACATGAATTCATCAACTACATATCTAAGAACAGTACGTTGAACCGTCATTAAAACCAGTCCTTGTTTCGGTTTTTATTCGAAAAAGGGACATTTCCCTCAAATGACTTAATTAGAGGAATTGTTAATGTAACGATTTAAAACCACCACCCATAAAGCGTCGCCAGCTCATTAGGTAACTTTATTGTCTTCCATCAATGACTGTTTTACCACCATTAGTTTCAATCTTTTAAATTTTAGGTAACTCATAGGAACGGTAATTATTTCGTAATAGCGACATTACGTCGTATTAACATTACATAGAAATCTATGTAATCCAAATTATGCCATTAATTTGACAAATTTGTGTTTCTAAATTTAATAATGACTTTCTTGTTAGTTTCATTATGAAGCAATTAAGAAATGATTAGTCTAGTCGAATTCAAATGACTCATTAAATGAAATGGTTGCATATATTGAAGAGGTGAACAGGTAATAACACCAATCAGACAGAATTCATTCGTAAATTAAGTAAAATAAAAA